>PVIA01000343.1:0-482251 GCA_004024845.1 Tonatia bakeri
CGGGGTTAAGGGTTTTTTGAAAAAAGTATCTCATAGGTAAAGCGCTGTTCTCGTCCAAAAATATCAAAAGGTACATACATATCTACAAGACATCGCTGGGGGTGTTAACCTTAATCAGTTGGTTAAGTACACCGTAAAGGTACTATTTTTCTCCTCCTGTACTCTGGTTCTTGGAAATAATTCATTACATCTAGCTCGCCCACAAGGAAGGGCAGTGGTGGTGATTAAGCTCAGCCTCCTCGAGGAAGAAGCATCCACATATGTAAAATAGAATTCTGCACGGGAGATCTGTCTCTTCTTCCCAATTTATTTATGCATGCATTCATTTATCTTTATTCATGTGTATATGTATATTTTATATATATTCACATACACTTATTCTGTACTTTGGGTTAGTATTGTAGTTTTTCATTCACATAATAATTTATTTTGTCTACCTGCATTGGCATTTTTAAGGTGTGGGGTAGGGGACTAGTTTTATTCTTTTATATACATTAATTAATGCTCTCACACCTTTATAGAAAACTCTACCTCCCAACACGAACATATGCTTATCTGTACTGACAGTGTATTCAGAAAAATATTCTGTTTAAAATATTCTTGCCAAGCTGTTGAATTTTCATATGTTGAATTTTAAAATTTAATACTTTTGTGATCTTGTTTTATTTACTATGTGGTGTATTCCTTGTGGGTGTCACAAGAGTTTACAGCATGTATGAATTAAAAATCTTTTAAGAAAACTTGGAATTTTTTAAAAGCCAAAATAAAAGCGAAAATAGTTATTGTTGATGAGATGCTTACTTTGGGCTTTATCCTAAAGCTTTACCTCTATTCTGTCATGTGGGTCTCACGTCATTTTTGCAAGATAGGTGCTTTTCAGATTGCACAGATAAGAAACTGAGGATCATAGAGAAAAAATAATTTACCCCAAGTGATTGCAATAAAGAGTGGTAACTGCTAATCAGTGGTAAAGTTAGTTTCAAACCTAGGTTTGACTTCAGAGTTCATACTTGATTGCTTCCAGATGCTAGTTGAAGGGTTCTGCTTGGTTTATAACCTAATTCTTCTGCCTCAAAAAATTTTTCTATGAGCTCTGGCCTCATGGCTCAGTTGGTTGGAGCATCATTCCATGCAAAGGGTTGCTGGTTCCAATCCCATTCAGGGCACTTAGCTAGGTTGTGGGTTTGCTCCCCATTTGGGGCATGTGCAAAAGGCAACCAATCAATGCTTCTCTTTCCCATGTAAATGTTTCTCTCTCTCTCTCTCTCTCTCTCTCTCTCTCTCTCTCTCAAATGAATGGAGACATGTCCTTGGGCGATGAAAAAAAAATTCAATGAACCATTACTGTAAACATTCCAAGAAACATTTACTGATTAGTGTAGGTTCTGCTACATCTGCCCAGGCTAGTACTGATTACAAATAGTAGTTTCAAATAGAAATAGATGCATAATTTAAAAACCAAAGCAAGCCCAAAATACACTGGAAATGTTAAATTGTGCTTGAGAGAGAAAATGTCACCACTTACAAACAAAACTTTTAGAAAGAACCAAACTTACAAGCCTATTTAAGCTGTTGAAATTATTTTTAGGGGAAGCAATAAACTAAGTGGAACCAGCAAGTGCACCTTGGTATTAGAAGCATGTAGAGTTAAGATGAAATTGGAAAAAGAGATAGGGAACTAACCTATAAGAGCAATTTAACATCTGTGAGCTAATAAGAAATATTCCTCTGGTAGATATTTGATTTTTGAATTTTACTCTGCAGAGCACATTCTATTTTAAAAGGAGCCACAGTTAAGTAAAGGACCACAATTTTTAGCCACAGATCTGTGTTGCTGATAAATCTCATGGTTGGCAAAATCTGACTGGCAAGACCAAATTTTCACAGAAAATAGGGAGCTGGAGGAAAAAAATTAAAATGCTGGTCACTGAGAAAAAGAGTGTTAGAAGGTACTGGCTTCCAAAACAAACCAGAGTAGACAAGGTTAGAACGTTCTGACAACAGGTAGCAGCTCTTATGAATCATTTCCTTCAATTGTTCAGGAAATACCACAGCAGCTTTCCTCTGGATAGCCTATTCTTTCCCCAAAGTTTGATATAATGCAGATTACAAATTTTAATGAACTATTGAACCACACTTTACTGGTTGAGAATTTTGGGCATCATAGTTGTGTTTCTCTAAGTCTTTCCTTTAAAGATTTTAACTAAACCATATGGATGTTAAAAGTTATTAATTTCAAAAACTTCAACATAAGAATTAGAATTGTTACACAAATTTCAGCAAATTCTCAAAAACAAGGATGCTAAAATCATAGATTTAAGATATTACTGTATTGGCCCTTGTCCCCAAAGTCATATGAAATCAGAAAATAGGTTTAGAGAAAATTTGTTGGATAGTGATATCTATACATCAAGCAGAATAAAAAATGATCCAGAATCATTTGCAAATGGCTATTCTCTGGAGCAATTCTTAGATAGTCAAATTGATGAGTGTGGTAAGCAGGATATTGTCCCACAAAGATGCCCAAGTTTTATTCCTGGAGCTTGTGAATAATAAATGGCTAAAAAGGAATTTTCAGGCATGACTAAATAAGAACTTTTAGCTGGGGAGATTCGTCTGAATTATCCGCATTTGCCCAATGTCATCACAAGGGTCCTTATAAAAGAAAGAAGAGGAAGAAGACTCAAAGTCAGAGAAAGCAGATTTGACTAAGCAGAGATCACAGCGCTGTGCTGCTGGCTTTAAAGATGGGGAAAACAGACCTGAGCCAAGGAATGTCTGTAGAAATTGGGAAAGGCAAGGAGACAGATTCTGCTCTAGAGCCTCAAACTGTGGAGCCATGGGGGCATACTGATGTTGGCCCAGTGAGACTCATGTCAGAGGTCTATTCCACAGATAATCAATTTTCATTGTTTTAAGCCACTATGTCTTGTGGTAATTTGTTATAACAACACTGGAAAAAATAGTATAAAGGGTACAGAAATAGAAACAGTAATTTTTTAAAAAGCAGCACCCTGTGATATAGAAGAAAGTGAACCATAATGATTTCCCTGGAAATCAGAGCAATGGAGAATGCTTCTACTCTTTGATTCTACAAATATCAGCTACAAGTGCTTGTAAGAGAAGCAAACAGGCACCAACACCCATGTATAAATATGGTGTAAGGATGTGGCAAGTCTAGCTAGCAATAGCTGATATCTTTGGAGCAACACTCTAGGGTCACAGCTTCATTTGGTCATGCACCTACATTTCAGAGAGGACAGTGTTGCTTGACTCAGATTAGATGGTTGGCTACCTTGCTTTCAGAATGTCTGAACAGTGTTCATACTCCATGTCCACAAGCATGGTTTACATGACTATTTGTGCTTGCTTGCTAGTAAATGTTCAATAGGACTTGACCTAAACCTTGTTTTCATTATCAACATGCCATGGGGTAGCAAGGTTGTGTGGGAGAGGACTGCTAGTCAACGCCTACCTTCAATCATTGGGAACTGTCAATATTTGCCAAAAGAACCTGATAATTATTAAATGGTCAATTTGGCTTCTTTCAGTTTCCCAAGGGACTGTACATTCTGCTTTAAGAAACTTGCACTTCATCTCTTAGCCACTGTTTGTTAAAAAGAGGTATGCTGCCAGAAATACTTACATGGAGTTTAGTGTCCTGCGATTTCAACAAGCACCTCTCCCACTCCATAAACACTGAGGTTTGAGAACACTGGTCGAAAGTGGAGAATTACTAATTAAGTGCAGTAGTTATATAATCACATCTGCTGTAGCCTTATTTCCTTTCTCCCTCCCCAGTTCCAAACTGGAAAGGCAGTATGTCTTGATCATTGCTTTAAAGACTAAGGCATTTTTCCCTCTCACCACACTTGGAGTTCCTCTCCATTATTCTTTTTCTCTTTGCCTGTGATGTAAATTTTCCTCTGACTCTGGTTTTGTCATAAGGATAGAATAATACAAAATGGACATAAAGGAGATTAGAGATACTATTACCAATCATTTGCTATTTATCATTTTAAACATAGTATCTTGTAAGAAAGGAGAGAAGGAAGCATCAGCAGTATTGAAAACATGATGTTTAGTACTTCTTGTTTCCATTCTTTGCTCTCATTCCTCAGATACACTTCTGTGCTAACTACAATTTATCTTCCTGCACATTAGGCCTTACCTTCACCCCTTCCCAATCATCGCTCAATTCCTAAGGGATTTCTTCTTCCTCTGCAATGTCATGGGACTTGCCTAGTAATTGTGTCAAAGTATCTCCCATAGACGTCTAAGGTTTGCAAAAAGCAAAAGTGACAGAAGAAGAAAAGAAGGAAGGAAGGGAGAGAGGAAGGGAGGGAAGTAAAGAAAGAAAGAAAGGTCCATGTATTCTTGGAGAATAAAGCAAATCATCTAATGATCCTATATGATAATTTTTAAAAAAAATGTTATTTATTTAATTGTTTTAGAGAGAAGGAAAAGGAGGGAGAGAGAGAAATATTGATTGGTTGCCTCTCATGTGCCCCCAACTGGGGACCTGGCCCTCAACCTAGGCATGTGACCTGGCTGGGAATCAAACTGGTAAATTTTTAGTCCACAGGCCTGTGCTCAATCCACTGAGCCACACCAGCCAGGACTTACAATGATAATTTAAATTAAGAACAAACAAGTAAACAAAGCTTTAGTATTTGAGGCTGAAATTCCCAGGTATGGCACTCCCAAAAATGTCTCCTTCTTCCTCATTTCATTTATCAGCATGATGTCTGAACCATGTAAAGATCCATAACTATTCTAATGGGTCTGGATTATTAGAAACATTTAAATCAAATACCTTCCTCCCACATGCAGCACTGAGCTGCTTCTTTTTCTCCTTCTGGGAATTATAATATGGTTAAGACACAGAGATTTCAATAATAATACTAGGTAAATTTACATAGAAAGACAATTTTATGATATTGCATTAAAATGTTTCAAATTCAGTTTTCAAAATCTCCATATTTACAAGTATCGATCTCTTCTGAGAAGGTTTCCCTCATCTCTGATCTTTGGAGGTGCCCCCTAGTTGATGGTTTTTGGAATACCCTGAGATTTTCTCTTTTAGAGCCTTACTAAGAATTACCTCTTTCTCTGCTTAGACCAAAACTAGGTACATAATAGATGTTTAGTAACTACAGGATAGAGGAATAAATGAATTATTGCCACTACATAGATTTACTTTTTTTCCATTTGTGTGACTAAAAATGATTTTCCTTCTTTCTTGATGTTAAGGAATTTTTACAGAAACAGAAAAACATTATTTAATGTGAAAAGACATTATGATCTTTTATAATCTTCAACCCTAAAATAGAAAGGAACAATTTGTCTTTTCATCTAGTGTCTAAATTGTGGGTGACAAGTTTCAGTTTCTAAACGTAATTGCTGTGCAGATCTTATTCATTTTGTTTTTCTGAGATCTCCCTGAAGTGTTCCTCCAGCCTTTTACCTTTGAGTTTTACTTTAAGAGCACTCTCGTCAATTGAGATTAAGATAACATTTCTATGTGAACACGAAAGCTAAGAAAGAATTCCAGTCATGCCGTCTGAGGAACCAGCTGTGCTGTTCCTTCTGTTTTTCTCTCTGATCTTCTCCAGAGTGGAGGCTGTGCCCCAAACAACGAGTCAACAGTTATCATTGTTGGGTGAGGAAAGTGTTGCACAATGTTCCCCCAGCTACAACAAACAAGGGCAAAGCTCTGGGCTTAAGGCTGGGCTTTTGTCATTCTATGAAACATTCTGGAAAAATGGATTTTGCAAATAAGAATTTCAGGTTATAGGAAAGGCTTCCACCATACTCTTCCGTCTCTGTACATTTTATTTTGATTTAGTAAACATCAGGAAGGTGAATCTAATCAGGGTGTACTTTTCACCAAAACATCTAGAATTTTCTTGACTACAATATCAGAGTTCTTGGTTAACATAATCATACAAAATATTCATTGCACCCTGGATTCCTTTGTCCACAAGCCTATTTTCTGAAGTGACTTCAGATTTAATCTGAGCTCTGCTGTAAAGAAAATTCTTCATTTAACAAATATTTATGTGTATGTGACGTGGTACTAAGTGTTAGAGAGAGAATAGAGAACAAGGCACAGAAGGCGCCTACCTTTGTGGTAATTTTGTCCTAATGTTTTTCTGTCCTGAACCCTGTGGAGGTCACTGTCAAAAAGATTACAGCATAGATTGTGTATCCGAGGGTTACATTCATTACTAGTATGTACTGAAATGAAAAAAAAAATTAAAAGCACTGCAAATTTGCATTTATTATATTTATACAGTAACATACATGATTTTTATTTATTTTCATTTCCAATCTAGAAATTATTAAACAAAGAAATATAAAAACATAAAGAATAAAATTTTTTCTTTTCAAATAATGGAAACATGGATATTGCTAAAACATACAACCAAAAAATGTCTTTAACATTAATTGGTCAGAATCTTCAATAGTTGGCTTTGTAAAATGTTTATAACAGTCATCACAAACAACATTGCTATGCTCAAGGCAAAAACACTTTTCACAACATTGCAAACATATTTTGACAAATGACTTGAGTAGCATTTGCTGAAGTTCTTCATCTTTTGGATTATCAAATTGATATATTTTTCCAGCCATTTTCAATGGTAAATAATTAAAAAAAAAAAAAACCCACAGTACTGACTTCAAATTTCATGGAAAAAAAAAAAAGAAAACTACACCAGCACTGACTTTGGAGTTCATGATATCTCTCAGATACAATTTACTATTGAATATCACACACCCTTACAAAACATGTTATAACCAAACTGACAGATTAAACATTATGGCTTAACATTGGTCCTGTATAAATGTGCAGCTACTCCTGACCTTGAACCTATACACCCAATATATGCAACAATATTTAAGAAAAAAAGAGTTCATTTGTGTCTCTCAGATAAGCCGTGACCTCTACAGGATGCAATATCATAGCCCCCGAAACCTGAACAAGTTGCTTACCAAATCCTGCTGTATTGTATTTTCCCAGTGTTTTGTAAATCTCTCTTGGAAAGGAATAAGACAACTTCATAGAAACTGCGATGTTTAGTAAACATTCCTGGGACATTTATTAAAAATTTGAATTCTCAGCCTGTTAAGCCCAGAGATTTTGTTTCAGTAGGCAGGATTGAACCAGGAATTTTAATTTTTAAAGTGTTTTAAATAATGATTAAAAAAATACTTTAAAAGTGTGTTTTGCCTGCAAGTTTTGAGGCAACATTTGAAAATCAGAAAATTCTACAATATCTAAAAATTCAAGTGATCAAGTACTGGTGAGGATGTGGAGAAAGGGGGACCCTAGTGTGCTGTTGGTGGGAATGCAGAAACGGATCTGCCTTTTGACCCAGCAGTCTCACTTGTGGGAATGTATCTGAAGGAATCCAAAACACCTTTTGAAAGAACGTAAACACCCCTATGCTCATTGCAGAGTAATTTACAATCACCAAGATATGGAATCAGCCCAAGTGTCCACTAATAGATGAGTGAATAAAATGACTATGGGACATTTATACAATGGAATGCTACTTGGCCATAAAAAAGAAAATTTTACCCTTTGCAACGGGGGTGGACACAACTGAAGAACATTGTGCTAAGTAAAATAAGCCAGTCAGAGAAAGATAAATGACATATGATTTTACTCCTATGTGGAATCTAATGAACAAACTGAACCAGCAAGCAAAACAGAGACAGACTTACAGATGGAGAGCAGGTGGCAGCTAAGGGATGGGGAGGGAGGTTAGGGATAGAGGGACTGAGCCAAAAGGACAAAAGACACATGGACATGGACAACAGTGTGGTGATTGCTGGGGGGGAGGAGAGTGTGAGGGAACTAAATGGCAATGGGAAAAATATGATAAAAATGAATAAGCAATAAAAAATTTAAAAAGAATTTTTATTGTTGATTGGATAAGCACATTTAGTCATGTTTGAGAGAAAATTATCAAAAATAACTGAGCGCAGCAATGACCATGAAAAAAATAATGACTAATCCTTCCAAATAACTTGACTATTGAACTTTTTCTTCCAACTTATGCAATACAAATTTAAAATAAGTCTCACTACGGACACAGACAACAGTGTGGTGATTGTGTGGGGGAGGGAGGGTGGGTCGAAGTGGAAGAGGGTTTGGGGGAATAAATGGTAATGGGACAAAATGTAATAATTAATGAACCATAACAAACAGAAAAATAAAATAAATCACACAAATTAGTAAGAATTATATAAGAATGGTGAATATAAAATGAATGCAAACCCTTTTTCCTAGTTAGATGTAATATAGCATGTATCCTGTCTTTAATGGTTTGCATAGGACCACAAAAAAAATTTCTGTATAAACAGGCAATATAGAAACACTCTATTATTAGATTTTTGCATACATAAATGCATTGACAGAGCCAAAGGCTAAAACTAAATCTCATTAACTTTGTTTTCTCCCTGGAATAGTACAAATCCTTCAAAGGGTATCTGTAAGCAATGACTGTAATCTTAGGTCAAAATTTGCCTTATACATCCAACCTATTATTATGCAAAAACAATTGAATGATAACAATTCTTGTTCGGCATATATTACCTTCTAAAATTTCCATTACTTTAAACACATATTTAAAAATTCTTTACCCCAAACTTTACATTTCCAAACACAACAAATAAAATAATAATTTCTTATTTCCTTCTTCCCAAGTGTTTAATTTTTTGTCTATTTTTTCTTCATTTTAGATTTGATAGAACTATTGAAAAAATAATAAAATGCCTCTTATGTTTATCCAGACATACAGAATTCATAAAGTAGACCAAAAAGAATGAAAAGGTTATTTACATTGGGCAATAAAAATGTTCTGAAATTAGATCGTGGTGATGGTTGCAACCCTTTGTGAACTACCGAAAGCACTGAATTGTATGCTTTAAGTGGGTGGTTTGTATGATATGTAAATTTTGTCTCAATAATCCTGTTAGAAAAATTTTGTTAGGTTTATTTTAAATCCTAAAAACACTGGCTAAACTCTTGTGGGCACCTCTGCAGTGAGAATAAGGAAGCAACCAGAAAAACATTCCCAATGTTTTTCTCTTCTTTTTTTTTTAAACATTTGAAGACATAGTACAATCACGTAGTAATCCTTCACAAGCAAGGAATATTTCTTGTAAGCTTGGAAATTTTAGTTAAGATGGATATCATAGTTAAGAATAACAATAAGGCATGTGCAAAAATAAAGGATATACATTCTACTTATTTGTAATGTATTTTCTTGAAAGACTACATGTTGTATCTTTGTCAGTTATACAACCAGACTTTCATTACATTTGTAGAGGTTGCTTTAGAAGATATCCATACTGAGTATGAAATTGGGTTTTTAAAGGCCTATATAATTCTGAATTGAGACCTCTGTGGAGAATCAACCTCACTGCAATAATTTCGCTGTGTGCCTTTAGGGGTATATTTAAAAACAGCTTAACAATGCAAGAACACTTTGCAAGAAATATACCATTTAGAACATATTAGTCAGAATGGCTATCATAAATAAATCAACAAACAAGTGCTGGCAAAGGTGTGGTAAAAGGGGAACCCTAGTGCACTGTTGGTGGGAATGCAGACTGGTGCAGCCCCTGTGGAAAACAGTATGGAATTTCCTCAGAAAACTGAAAATGGAACTGCCTTTTGACCTGGCAGTTCCAGTGCTGGGATTACACCCTAAAAATCCTGAAACACCAATTCAAAATAACCTATGCACCCCTGTGTTCATAGCAGCACAACATATTTATTTATTTTTTTTAAAGACTTTATTTTTAGAGAGGGAAGGGAGGGATGGAGAGAGAGAGAGAGAAACACCAATGTGCGGTTGCTGGGGGCCACGGCCTGCAACCTAGGCATGTGCCCTGACTGGGAATCGAACCTGCGATGCCTGGTTCGCAGCCCGCGCTCAATCCACTGAGCTACACCAGCCAGGGCTAGCAGCACAACTTATAATAGCCAAGTGTTGGAAGCAACCTAAGAACCCATCAGTAAATGAGTGGATCAAAAAACTGTGGTACATTTACACAATGGAATACTATGCAGCAGAAAGAAAGAAGAAGCTCCTACCCTTCCCAACAACATGGATGGATCTGGAGAGTATTATGCTAAGTGAAATGAGCTAGGCAGTGAAAGACAAATATTATATGGTCTCACCTATAAGTGGAACCTCATCAACAAAACAGACAAGCAAGAAAAATATAACCAGAGACATTGAAATAAAGAACGAACTGACAGTAACCTGAGGGGAAGGGGGATAACAGGAGGGAAAAGGGAAGGGTCAACAAGGAACATGTATAAAGGACTCATTCACAAAGCCAAAGGGGGGTAGGAATGAGGATGGGAGGTGGGAATGGGTGGGGGGGAAGTGGTGGGGGAAAATGGAGACAACTGTACTTAAACAACAATAAAAACACTTAAAAAACTCACTTGGAATAAAAAATACATAGTAAAAGAAATGCATTTAGGAAGGAGACTTGGCTTGAGGTGCTAAACACACAATGTAATGTACAGATGGAGTATAATATAATTGTATACCTGAAACCTATGCAATTTTATTAACTAATGTCACCCATATAAATTCAATAAAAAGTTTTAAAAATTCATCAAAGTAAAAGAATTTCTTAGCCCAACTGGAAGAGAGAGCAAAAGGAAAGTGCATTTATAAAGCAATTTTCTCTTACTCACACATACTTTAATAAATGTTAGCTCCAGTATTATTATCTTCTCTTTATGGTAGTCATGACTTTGCTGTGAAAACAAAGGCCAATCTGGGCTTAGAAGACTATTGATGCCATGAGTCATAACAGTGTCATGGCAACCTACATGTACTGCTTTAAGCTCATCACAAAAAGTCAGTTTTATAAACCTTAATCAGGCCAAGGTTTTTTCCACTGTGCAACTTCAATCAAGCCTCCCAGATCATTCATTCTCTCATCATGTAAGTAACCCACCTCCATATGTAGTTAGAATGTTCTCAGGGGAGCCGAAGGAGTCAGTATTGGCATTTATCTTTAAGAATCCCACTCGGTGATCTCCCAGGTTGTTAACTCTGTGATGTACATGTCACCAGCAATCAGTATTTGAAAATTTTCATGTGAGTCAAAACACTCTCAAAGTCTTGAATACTCTGAACATTGCACAGAGCCATTCACATCCTCCTCAAAATGTGACATTGACAATAACCTAGGATTGCGTAGATGCTACAAACCAAAGTGAGGAACAGGTATTGCCGATACAACTAGGCCTGACACACAAAAGGAAACTTTGCAACATTCTGAAGTCAAAGGGTGGTGAAAAACGCTAGCAGCAGTGATTACTCAAAGACTTACCATCCAGAGGAATGAGAAGGGAGAAGCTCCCAGACCAAACTAATCAGTATAAACTTGGATTAGTCACTCTCTTCCTGGGCTTCTTAACTTGAACTTCTCATACAGATTCCCAGATCTTTTCAAGTATTCCTCATCCAGGCCTTCCTCACAGTAGCAGGGGTGTCAAACTCATTTTCACTGGGAGCCACATCAGCCTCGAGGTTGCGTTCCAAGGACAGATGTAATTTTATGACTGTATAAATGTAACTAGTCCTTAATAGTTAAGCCACAGCTTGGTGCTGCTGCTGGGTAGACACAGGGTGCCAGGCTGGATAAAACAAGGTGGAGGGCCGGATTTGGCCCACGGGCCTTGTGTTTGCCACCTGTGCGGCAGAGCATTCCTCTTTTGTCATAGGTGAACAGTGCAATAGCAGCTCCCCAGCTGAAAAGTCAAGAGAATGTCCTTTCCCTGACCCTCACTTTTGGAGTAAAATAATAGAGAAATTTTCTGTTACCAGAAGCATTATATTCAAGAAGAATTCTCTCTCAAAAAATAGAGTCTCATTTGATCTCATCGTTTGGGTACCTGGAAATAAAGATGGGTGTAAAGATGGGTAGAAACAAAATTTGCTTCAGAGGCTGTGTATATAATCACAGAATGCAACCCTTCAAATGAAATAGGCATGACCTGACTCAATAAACTGTTGCATATAGGAATAAAAATATTAGGCAATGCTAGTTAAGTGCTTTGCATAAGCTGCACTACGAAAGCAGTCAACAGATAGATGATAGCTGTCATTGCTATTAGCAGAAAATGGACAAAAATAACTATTTTCTACCTTTGCTTTACCAATACCTAAATATCTGGGCATCACTTTTGATGTTTGATTGACTGTAATTTTTGTAACAAAGAAAATGCAATTTTAATGAAAAAGAATAAATCCATGAGTGGTTAAGAGGATAATAATATTGAGCATGGAACAAAGCATTTTGGAATATGTTGTAAAGACATTTGACCTGGTGAAAACTTCCTGCATTGCATGAAAATGTTTTCAAGGTAGAAATAAACATTGTGAAGACCAAGCTGTGAAAATACCAAGTATAAGATAGTTTCCATGATAGGTCATTTTTAGATAGCGAAACTCAAATCTGCTCACTTATACCAACTCAAATGGAAGATTTCAACAAATTATAATCTCTGAGTAATTGCAAAATCTGTTTATATTTTGGAAGAAGCAGAAATAGCGCTGATATCACTATCTCATTTTACAAAAGAATGTGCTGAAGAAATTTTTAGGTGAGACAGCAGGATGTCAGGAACTGCTCATAGAAACACACACAATTCCACAAGCCCAAATTTTGTCCCAAATATTTTATTTTGTTTTCAAATATTTTATTATTTATTTTAAAAGGACAACATAAAATTTACCATTTTAACCATTTTTAAGAGTTCAGTGTCATCAAAGTCCATTCATAATTTTGTGCAACCATCACCACCAACTACCTCAAGAACTTTTTCATCTTGCAAAACTGAAACTCTGGTTCATTAAACAATAAGTCCCTATTCACCCCCCTTCCCTGCACCTGGCAATCATCATTCTACTTTCTAGCTCCATGAATGTGACTACTCTAGGTACCTCATGTAAGTGGTATATACGTAGTATTATACAGTATTTATTCTTTAGTGATGGGTTTATTTTACTTAATGTTTTCAAGAGTCAGCCATGTTGTAGAATGAATCAAAACTTTCTTCCTTTATAAGGCTGCATAATATTCATACACATACACACACACACACACACACACACATACACACATAAAAATCAGGTTATTTGTGCTTTTTTGTTGTTGAGTTTTCTATACTTATTCTGGAGGTTAACCCGTTATTAAACATGTGTTTTACAGATATTTTCTACCATTTAGTGGTTGCTACTTCACTTTGTTAATAGTGCCCTTTAGTGCACAAGAGTTTTTAATTTTGGTGCAAACCAATTTATCTACTTTTCGCTTGTTGCTCTAATATTTTAGTTTAATAAAATGGCATTCAGTTGAATTGGTTGTGGTTGTAGTTATAGTCAGTTATACTCAGTGTTTTCCATACAAACAAGATAGAATTAAGTACATTTTGATCACAAACTCTGTCTCTCATACATTATGTACAATTGGTATATAGTGCAGGCAGTTTTTCTTATTTTTGTATTTTTTCATTTGATTTCTACTTGTATTTTCAAATAAGGAGACCATTTTATCTGAAGTCTTAATTTAGGTTAAAGGACCTAAAGTTTCTGAAACAGATTTTTTTTTAGTTGCTATTATTGATACTTTTTGGATTTACTACATACGAAGTAAATCAGAAATTCACCCCTGAGACAGGGCACTGTTCAGATCCATTTGTTCTGCAGTCACTTCGGTTTCTAGTCAAGTGTTGTTTCAGTACAGGAAAGGTGCTGAAATCCTCTGGAACTCAGTCCAGCCCTTTGGGGTTCCATATTGTTAGGAAAAGAGTCTATTTCAAAGATCTCATGATAGTTTTACTACACTGCATAGTGCTGTAGTTAAATATAGGTAAATGGGCTCCTAGATTGAACCAAATGCCAATGGATACAGTTTGACAGCTTTCTCGGCATGTGGGCATGCATTCACACACACACACACACACACACACACAGTAAAGAAAATTGAAATAATATAGAGCTCTTAGCCAAGAGGCTATCTGCAGATAGTGACCAAAGTGTTGGATTTCAAGAATGCATTGAAATGAGCAAAATATTAGATTGTCCCATTTTCTATTTAGATGAGTCATTTCTAAAACATTTAAAAAAAAGATTTTATTTATTTATTTTTAGAGAGAGGGGGAAGGAAGGGAAAAAGAGAGGGAGAGAAACATCAATGTGTGGTTGTCTTTTGTGTGCTCCCTACTGGGGACCTGGCCTGAAACCCAGGCATGTGCTCTGACTGGAAATCAAACCAGTGACCTTTCAGGTCACAGGCCAGCACTCCATCCACTGAGCCACACCAGCCAGGGCCCATTTCTAAAACTTTTAACATTGAAAATGTCTAATATTTGAAATTGTCTAAATTGGATTTAAAGCTGTGAGTAGGTTCCAAATGCTAACATATTACATGTAGGAGTTTTAAAAACATATATATTTTGGAGAGTCATATAAAAAAATAATTTGTTTACAAGTTGGCTGAGGACTAGTTGGTAGGATTTTTGTGTTTTGAGGTACATGCTCAGGTCCAAACATATGGAGATATTTACTTATCATTTGTAATTTAAGTAAATTCTTTTCTTATATATCCAGTTCCTTGGGTCTGAACTGATTTGGGTTTTCTAGCATCCCTTGTTGAAACTAAAGCTGAAAGAATTGATATTCTTTTTTTTGAAAGAATTGATATTCTTATCAGCTGAAATAAGCCAGTGGAGAGCTACGAGTTCTTGTGGAAAAGACAGAGGAGCAAGAGGTCAAACGTCCCAAACGGAAAAGAGAGATGTGAAGACAGGACGTGGGCCTGCATCTCACACAACTGAAAACTCAGATGAATTGAAGAGGTAATGTTAAAAAAATACTTTAGACTAAGAAAGGTATAATAAGTATTTTTCAGATATACGCATTGGGGGGCTTTGTATATAAAAATATATTACTACCAAAATCATTATTTAAAAAACATGTAAAATTAAAAGTCACAGTAAGAAAACAATCATCTGACATGAGAGCTGATACTTTTTACATTGATTAAAAAAAAAAGCAAAACAAAACCCAAGAAATGAGATCTTTAAAATAGCAAGTTCACAGAAGAAAAAATATCATATACTGTACCTCACTTCCTTTTTCTACTCTTGACATTTTCTTTTTATTTTTTAATTATTTAAAATTTTCTTCCATCACTATTTACCCCCCATACCCTCTTCTACCTCCACCCACGCCCCTTCAACCCACCCTGCAATGACCACACTGTTGTCCGTGTCCTCAAGTTCCTTCTCTCTTTCTCTCTCTCTCATGCCTCAGGTTTTGACAGAGTGACATGATCACTTGGAAAAAGCTATCACTCCAGAATAATAATCTTTTATTGATGATAAGTGATTTAAAAAGCAAACATGATATAAGGGGCCCCAGTTCATTCCCTGGGTCGTACTATTTTCTCACTCACTATAATCACTTGGATCAGAGTTGGTTGGGCTTTAAAAACAGCGCCTGCTCATTACTGAGCTATTTCTCAAAGGTCGTTAAGATGGAGATGGCAAAAAAAGGTGATTAATAGTTCCATGGATGCTCTCAGTGTTGTGACAGTATGGACACATAGCTTTCCTGAAGACTTTGCACATTAAGTTTTCCTTGGGGTGTCTTTAAAAGGAAAATGCTTCTATGTGCCTGCATTATTCTACATAAGTTGTGAGATGATTTTCAGGGGCTGACTGATTTTCTAGTGAAGGGAAGCACTTTTTCTTTTGTTTTCCATTTTTTTTTCTGTAGTCTTTTCCCTAATAACCTGTTAAAACAAATGAGGAGAGTTAACAAAATATATGTTTGTATACTTTTTAAACCTCACCGTTAACCTCATTACAACTTTTTCTTGCCTCCACTCCACAAAGGCTGTCATTCTAGCAATAGACCAACATGCTGGTTTTCTGTAATTTATCTAAATTGCATATTGTCTGCTGGCTAGCTATGGTCTCTTACTCTAGTTATGCCTAGGTTAATTGTATTTTCTTTTTCTAAGAAAATAGATCTCAATCAATTTGTTCTTATGCTGTCTTAGCTATAATTTTAGTCTTATAGTAAGACAAAACTATAGTTTGAAACTATATATACTTGTCTCATATAAGCACAAATTGATATTTGCTTTAGACTACATTATTTCAGATAGAGGTCATTAAATGGCATGTTAAGGGTTTTAAGTTGCTTTCAACAAATCTGCCCCATCTAGATGTCTACATTGTAGTGGACCAAGCAGTCACATCATTGTCTAGGTCCGTGTCAGGGTATGATAGTGTGCTTGTGAAGAATGAAAGCTAAATCACCACACAGTGAAGGTTTCACAGCACTGCAAATAGAAAAGACATGAACTCAACAGTGCAGGCATATTCCCTGGCAAATGTTTGTAATATAGACCTGCAATAATTCAGCAACAGATATGGGCACTGTGGAACAGACGGCCGGGGTCAGGGGTGGTGACTGGATGAAAGAAGGGGAAGGGATAAGCCAAAGAACATGTATCCACAACCCATAGACACAGACACAGTGTGGTGATGGCCAGAGCAAAGCAGGGGGCTTGGTGGAGGGGGGTAAAGTGGGGGTGGGGCATGGAGATATTTGTAATAGTGTCAACAATAAAAATAAAGTTAAAAATATGCAATGAAGAAATTTGCTGCTTATAACTGGCAGCAACTAATAAAATACAAAAATATTTAATGTCAATTTCAACAAAGGCAGATGTTTTCAGTAAACACAACAGCTTTCCTCATTTTTCAGATGTGACCTTAGCACTGGAAAATGGCCTGTTGACTAAATCATCACTATTCTGAGTTACTAAGATCTTGAAACTGCTTTACTTCATATAATACATATACGTGAATAGGCAATTATTACATTTGTAGGATTTATGTACAAATGCAGAAAGAGATCAAATCCAGAATAGATCTAAGGCCTCATTTTTCTATTAAACTCAATAACATCTGTCATTATTAATTTAAATATTGAAAAATTTTTGTTTAGTTGTACTTAAGTTGAAAACTTTAGATTTATAGTTATGTATATCTCCAAGTATAAAAATATTTATTCTTAGTTTTATTTGTATTTAACATTATAGCTAAAATATTTTATCCTAAACATGTTTTTCTTTAGATTGAATCCAAATATAATTCAAGATTGACGGAAAAAAGCCTCTGGCAAAAAAATATTACATTTCCTCTCTTTCATTCTAAGAATTAAGAAGCAAATTGAACAATAAAAATAAGTAGCCTTGGAAGAACATGAAAATATCCCATGCATTCAAGCTGTATTAACACTAGCGTTAGCCAGATAAAATATACATTTTTGAAAATAAACTTTTTTTTTGGTAATTTTTCAGTATCATGAGAGTAAATGGTAGAAGCCAGTGATTAATTTACTGCTTATTCTCAAATGAAAGACATTAATCTTTATATCTGATTTTAGACTAAAGTCTTATATTATGAAATGCATCCTTATAACTGCTATATCATATTTGCTTTTTTGTTTAGAACCTTTCTTATTATAAGCAGGAATTTTCACTGGCTTTTCTTATCTGACTTTGGTATATGTTTTCAAAATATATGCCTTGTTACGACAGTGCAATACAATACTATTCTTCCTACTGCTAATGAAAATAATACAACTACTAAATCTTATAGTTTTCTAGGGTTTGGCAATCTATAAAATACTTTTTCATATATCAATTTTCTAATTTTCAGTATTAATTAGAGTGGTATTTTGATGGAGGTTTATTAATCTCATTTGCAGGTGAAGAAATAGAGATAAAGAGGTTTATCCCAGATCATCGTGTTGGTGATCAATTTAACTAGTCATCTGTACCCATTTTATCCCATATTGTGTTAAATCTACGGACCTCTCTTTTTGTAGGCACAGGTCCCTTAAATATCATCTGGAAACATCCAATGCCTGAGTACCCATCATAGGTTGAATCAGTTAACTTGTAGCTCCTGATACACAAATAATAAGAATTTCTAATATGATACCATTATTTTTATAACATTCAGGGGAGAATCTGCTGATAGTCCATACTTGATTTATTGTATATGAAGTTTCTAAATTGAGTCCAGTAAAGTCCTTTTGTAAATGAAGTCTAGAAATCAAGGACTACAACTGTGCTTGAATTCCCCTTTACACTCAGAATATTTTTTTTCTCAAAGATGTCAGTAGAAAGGGCTTTGGTTATTCAAGAGAGAACATCAAGTTCACAAAATAAAGCCTCTTCCTCCACGCCTTGTTCTTTCCTCTGAACAAAATGCAAATGAACATAAGGAAATGCCAAACCTTTGGAAGCAAGCAAATACATATTAATGATGTAAAAGTGGAAATGGAAAGTTAGAAGAAGGAGCGAGCAGGTGTGAATTAAATATTTCTTTAAATGAAATATACCAACAGACTAAATTTGAGATTCATAAGGATGATATTAGGAATGAACCTTTTCCTCAACATGATTACAGAAAGTACAATCAAGATAATTTGTGAAGGATTTGTTTAGTGCTATGTGAATGAGTCTGATTCAGAAGAATGATTCATTAAGCTATGTCACAGTAAATGCAATAACTGTTTAAAAATAATCATTTTCCTTCTTAATTTGGGTTCCTTTAACAATTAGCTTTCCCAGTCCATTTACGCTAGGAAGGGAGCCTGTGAGCTGGGGTGCATATATAAGTACGGAGACTTGCTGTTTAATCTGAGAATATAACTGAACAACCTTTTCCTGCAAAATGCCTTCCCTCAGACTGTGGTGAATACTAGTGTCATTCACCTGAACATAACTCCGTCCTGAACATAACTCCTCTACAAGTCAATAGGAAAGGTATTGTTTCTACTGTTATTCACAGAATCTTAGAGTTCTGCTGTTGTCATAAACAAAAACTTCTCGTGTGTGAGCAGATAAATCCTTTTCTCACTTGACTCTCCTAACCACGTAGAATAATATTTTCTCTATTCCATGACTGAACTAAGTGAGGCCAAGAGTGTTCAATTAAACTGTTGAATCAATCTATGTCATCTTTCAGGACTACAGATGATGATGCATGATCACTGACTGGCAGTGACTGCGGAATGCTGTGGATGGCTCGTTGACACACGAGAAATGAACATACACAGAAACAGGCAATTTTCTGTGGAGAAGTAGGGATGGAGGGGCCACTCTCCAAGTGGAGAGCACCTTGGCCACCCTCTCAAGAGGAGGGCGCCTTGGCCACCCTCTCTGGGGGAGGGTGTGTGTTCTCCTGTCCCAGCGGGCTTTTTATTGGGTTCGTTTGTACAAGAATTCAGGTATTGCAGGGAAGTAAGGATCAAATAACAAGGAACTCTGAGAGCCTACTTTGAGTTAGGGTCAAAGAGCTGTAAAACTTTGAAGAACAAACTTACTTCCTCCTTGGACCCTTCTCATTCAACTGAGAGCATTCTAAACAAAGCAGGTTTCACAGGATTTTACATATTCTTTCTTAGGCCTGATCACCCGGGGAACCCGCCCTTTCTAGTACAGGGCAACACCAACCTGTCATCGTTTCAGGCTTAGGTGGAGCAAGGGGAACTAAGGCAACCAAGAGATAAGGAGATTTTCTTGTGGATGGAATGAGCACTCAGGCTTTGTCAAAGCCGGGGAGGGGTGAGAGTCCATCACCCCCTTTTTGCCATAGCCCCAAAGTCCTTCCTTGGGGGCCTCCCATGTGATCGTGCCTGTCTTAGGTCATTCCCCCCTTGGGGAATCTTACCCATCATTGGCTAACCGACCAAGCATTGGGGACCAGGCAGGGTGAAGTAAAAGGAGCAGAAGCGGTGCTCCTGCCAGGAAGATAAGCTTTTGTCTCCTTGCTGGCTTATGGTTCCAAGATCGTTCCCTCAGCCTTAGCCTTAGCGGGGGTTACAGCTTCTGATACCAGGCAGGGCGGTTCCCAACAAGATGACAGTGGCAAGGATGAGATACAGGCAGGTAGATAGTCATGTTGGGAGACTGGGAGATGCAATGCACTAAAACAAAACAAACAGCAAAAACCACAGCAGCAACAAACACTTTTGGCCTAGATCAATAGCGGTAGACAAAGTAAAGATAGCAAATTTAAGAACATTGTGTCAAGTTTGTAGAACCAAGGTAGATGTGTTTGTTGTGTTAGCGGAGGTGAGGGAAATGTCACGTGGGACAATCAGGATGCAAACAACACAGAAGGCACTCTGACCATGATTCATATTGATCTCAGACAAGCATATAAGAATATCTTATTTTTCCAGCGTGGGACACTATCAAGTAGAATCTCAGCAGTTAAGATAATTTTGACCATTCTACACATAACCAAATTAAGTCGTCTTTAATTTGGCTAAAGCATGAATTTAATCACATAATGGGAATTGAGGCAGTCCCTTACTTGGTGAGTGATCCTAGGTCACAGCTCAGCACTTCCATCTCTACTTTTTATCTTTTTTCTTATCTTCTACTTTTTGTGATAACTTTCAAGGAAGGCCATATATTGCCAGTGATTTGAAATACAGCCCAGAAGGGAGACTTAAATCTTGAATACAAAGTAGGTATTGTAATCAACAGAAATGTCATGAGGGAAACTAGATTTTTAAGAAAACTAAAAGACTGTGTTAAAAAACCTGTGTTTGGGGATTTTTTATTAAGTGTTGGTACATGCCCTTGTTAAGATCACATTTACTATATTACTATCTAAAATACAAACCAAGCTTCTTTGAATTTGGTTAATTTATATAAAGTTTGCTCTCTTGTACAAAGTGGAGAATCTCTAGGATCTGTAGCAAAAGATATAAGTAAACTTCAAGACCCTAACACAAAGTCAAACAAATACATACGGTAATCACTCTGCAGAGTCTGTAATAGGTACCATATGATCAACAAGTGGCAATTTCTATTTAAAATGCCACCCTGAACAGGTGACCTATTTTACATTAATGTGGAAAGGACTTCCTGTGTCCAACATAAACTGCTTAGATTTAGAAGATGATCAGTTTCTGCTTCTAAGTGCCAGACATGCCTGATCAGTAATGGACAACCTCCCAGTTCATTTCTCATGGACAGATGGTGGGCTGTGACCTGACCTTGACTTCATATGGTCATACAAATGTTTCTTCACACCAACCTTAATGGGGTCAATGAAGGGATTACAGACTTGGGAAAACAGCATGTTACAAGTTCATTCATAATTTTTATTTGATAGATCTCTATTAAAATGCAGAAAGTTGATGTACAAAGCAGGGGGATACCTCTGTTTTCCCAAGGTCACTGTGATGTGTGACGAATTGTCTGATATGCTTTAGCTCAGAAACTCCTGCTGGTAAAGTTCTTTTAAGAGATGACCAAGCAGGTAATTCCCAGAAATGTTTAGATGAATCAATTTTCAGACAAGACAATTATCTTAAACTGAGCTCCAGGCCTTCCTCATGCTTGAGTTCACTGTTTATTAAACATCTGTGTCTGAATCAAGTACCAGGAAAATAGCCTCTGACTGGCCATTTTTTTGGTTGTATGTTTTTAGGGTTGTACACTATATTCTGTGAACAGCTCATTTAATAATGTTATTTTCTGTACATGATACCATTAAGTATTCAAATGCCTTACCTGCTTATCAAACTTCTTTTCATTTAAATGGATTTCTGAAATTAAATACTACCAAAGGAATAAAGAGCTTTGCATTTATCATGTAGCAATTATGTGCTTTGACCATTTAATGGAAGCTGTATTGATCATTACTCAAGGTTTACATTTTTGGCTTTAGATTAGAATTGGGATTCAAGAAGACTTCATGGTGTAGTGGTCTGCCTCCAAGTGTCTTTCCCAGTTCTGCTTGTTAGAGTCAATATAAATCCCCACTTGTACTCATTACAGCATTTAACATATTCTCTTCCAACTGTGCTCATTTTTCTATATGAAATATAGTTCTCCAGAGCATCTTGGTCATCTTGGCATTTTCTCACTGAGACTTTAACCATGTACTTACTCACTAATGCTCTGCACTGGTGGTCCGATGGTCGGTGTGTTGTAGCCAATATTTTCATATCAGTTTACTCCTTCTTTGCTAGTAGTTACTCACATGCTCTCAAATCAACCACCAATTGCCTAGTTAAATCATAAAATTGAGAGCTGTGCTATAAAATAGTTAACATGAGTGTTGAGAATCATGAGAAAATCTTTTTTTGTTCTTGCTACTGAACATCTCTCCTCTCTGGAAATTTCTCCTTTTTAAGTTGTATGCAATACAGTTCACTTATGTGAACTCTTGAACTCTAAGATAGTCAATTATTAAACCAAAAGCTACTGGTAATTTGGAGGTTTATGCATCTTCCCAGTTTTCTTTCTCATGTCTTCTGTTACTTGATGGTGTGCATGATTAAATGGAATCTTAGAAATTTATGTTGTTATATTTCCTGAGGCTCTAAGACCTAAAAGTACATACATTCCCTGCTGCAAATGATGGCAAAATGTTCAGAACGGGCCGCTCCAAACACTTTGGCATATCGATTATTTCGAGCTGAAGGCATTTGAGAAACAGCAGATGCATAAAGGCCTCTCTGGCTTCCTCTTTTCTGTCTAAAAGCAGATCACAAAATTACCCACGAGAAAATTGCCCTCCCTGTACAAGAAAAGAACTTTCTTATCACTAAAGTCTGGGAGTCAAAGTCAAATGGATCTGTACAAATAAACCTACCAAAATAACCTCTGTCTTCCACCAGTTTTCCTAATACATGTCCTAGTCTCTTTCCAACAATTTACTACCTCTAGAAGCATAAGCTATTTGCCTTTGTCTTGTCATTATTCCACAAATTTATCATTTGTTGATTATTTTTTAAAAAGCATATAAGCTTTCAGACTTAACTGCTTCTTTGGGTGTTATTTCCCACTGTTGCAGGCAGTTGGACAGGCATGAGCAGAGCAAAGATGATAGGCTGGGTATGTAAGGTCACTCAAGGTTGAAAGCCCCCTGTGGCTAGCAGCTGACAACTGTAGGGTGGGACCTCAACCCCAGGTGATCTTTCCTCCCCTACCATGCCACTATTCATGTGGTAGACCCCCTTAGAGGAGGAACATAGGGGCCAGAGAAGAGCCTCAAAAGACTCCCCTACAAGCCCTTGCATGACCACTCACTCCCTTAAGCATTAAGCCCTCAGGACAATCAGGTTCGGATCAGCATCAAGAAATCTCAAGAACAAGCCTTGGGTCTGTTTACCAGAGAGTCAGAATTTTGGTCAAACTAGAAATGACATTGAGGCCTCAGTTATGTTTCAGCTCCAGTCCCAGAAAAACAGTAAAACCAGATGAAGAGACACCATGGCTGACGTAAGAGCCAGATGCAATGGCTAATGACCCCTCCCTTAGCACCAGCCAATCAGTAAAGGCCATGACCCTGAAAGGATGCAGCTAGAAAAGCTGATGAACATTTATTGAGATCCTCCCCTGGGGTCTCCCCTAAGTCCCCACCTTTTAAGAGGGGATGCAGACTGTCAGGATGGAGGACCCAGGATGTGCTCTTTCTCTCCCTGGGGCGTGCTTGTGTCCTTCTCCCTCTTCATCCCTCAGGTGTGTGTCTTTGCTCTTTCTTTTTCTGAGCTCCAAGGACACTTCTTTTGCCTCTCTAACTTGTTTCCTGAGCCCACACAGCCCAGCTGGCTCACCTCTTTCAACCTCTGTAAATAAACTCTTCTTCCATTTGAGTTCCTTGGCCCTGAATTCTTTCTTTGCTGAACTCAAGTACCGAGGTTGCTGAACTGAGGTCTAACTCCATTGGTAACACCTGGTACAGTTTTGCCACTAATGCTATGAAGGCTCTCATGTGCACATAAATATATTATATAAAATTTGAATGCTTTTCTCCTGTTAACCTGTTTTTGTCAGTTTAATTCTCAGACCCAGCCAGGGAACCTAAGAAGATACAAAGAATTTATTTTTCTTTCCCTATGCTGGTCATGGTTCAAACTCATGATCATGCATGCCCATCTGAATATGAGATAGGAATAATATGTTTAAGGAGATAGACAGCTAGAATGTAATATTTCACTTACTATCCTTAATTAACAAAGTGTGTAGAATGGGTTGTCTGACATCTCAAGCACACATTCTAATAAATCCCTCAGAAAATAAAATACAAAACCAAATTCTAATAATCCAGAAGGACAAGTGTGAGCCAACCTAGGCTACATAGATACATGCTCTTTGTAGTGTTGTATTTCCACATCCAAGGCAGACTTTCCTCCTCAGACTGGAGGTAAAATGTCTCATTCTTAAGCTTGGGGAGTCAATTTCTTAAATCATTTAACCTGTTTATTGTGAGGTTAACAGATAATAAACCATCATTATCAGCCACAAAACAAGATGAGTTTCCATAGAAATCAATGGTAGGCTATTGCTGTAAGGTTACATCGAGGGCTATTTTGTAAATTGTAGAGTCAAAGGGATGTCTATGTTATAAAGAGTTAGTTTGTAATCACCAGCTAGATAAATGTGAACACCGTTTTCCTCACTGTGGATGGGAATGCAGTCAGTCTCTCATATGGACCTCAAACATTCTAGGAATGCAGCGTGACTCTTCCCAGAGTAGGACTGGTCAGCAGGGAGCATTACCACGTGGGAGGAACATTCTTCATTTACTTCCCCAGAGCATGCAAAATGAAGGTTCACATGATTCTGTTTTTAAGGGCTTTGTTTTGGCTCAGTTCTGGGAACTCCCTTGTAAAATGATGATGGCTTCTTTCCAAAATGTGTTGATGCTAAGACAAACATGACATCTTAAAACAGGAAGCTATCTATGTCTCCTATATTGAAAAAAAAAAAAACTGCCTGTTTAACGTGACTGCTCCCATGTTTTCTATATTTGGGAAACATTTTGAAGCACTAGAAAAAATAAAAATTGACACAACTTTTGCAATCAACAAGAATTTAAAAAGTCCACAGAAACACTGGAGTTCTGTCTCCAGCACTAACTAGTTATTTGATCTTCAATGAATCTTAATGTCTCTACCTTTCAGTTTCTAAGCTTGAAATGAGAATAATAAAACATGCAGTGGTTGCTAAGAATTTAATGATAAAAATATGCAGAAGGACCTAACAATGCTTGGTGTCAGAGAAACACTGGAGCTGGACAATAGTTAATACGGTAAAAAACAGATTTTATTCAAAACTTTTGAGGTAAGGAAAAAGAGAACTTGTTATAGAACTGAGCTTATTTCAAAGACAGCATGGGCGCATAGAAATTTATAGTCAAGGAACAGGGCGGGGGTCAGTGGATTAAAAATCACTAAGAGGAAACATCAGAGATAAAGGAGATTCTGATTAAACCAGCCTGACAGAATCTTTGCTGAAGACAGGCCAGGGTGACCCGACATCACCTGGGGGTGGTGGAGGCTCAGTGACCCAATGAGATTTCCAGCATGATCATATATGGAGCATGGGGAACCCTTGCTACACTGACTGAGCAAGGCTCTTGCTAAAACTGAACTTTACAAATAAGTGCACACAGGTGGACCTAGGAAAAGGTTGAGGAGCCTCACTAAAGTTTGATCAAGCAAAGAATCTTTGTCATTGATCACAGTATGCTCAGCAAGTCTTGGTGTTTACACTTCCTATTATCTTAATATTTGGGAACTAATATTATTACTGTGCAACATAAGTATGGTTTCAATTTCATTGACATTATTTTAGATTCTCAAGAAAAAATGGTAAAACAGCAATGAAAATAATCTTAATATCTCTTTAAAAAGTGTTTTCATTTCTAGGATTAATGCCATAAGCTTGTATCTTATGTCTATGAATAAATATTAGAGTTATTGAGGAAATATTAGTAAAAGCTTTAAAATTTAGATTCTTTCTATTTCAAAGAGTATGTGAGCTCAAAATGCGGTGCAGTTTCTGTGCATTAGTCCCTTGCAGACGCCCACAGAAGCCTCCCATTCAGCCTTGACAACAGCTTGTCATCCATTTGGCAGAAATTTTACTCTTTGAGAACAACCAAATTCCAAATTGTGGAGGTGTTTTTTAAAAATGGGAGCTTTGGTTTTTATTCTATAATTTTTTTTCTGTATGCATAGGGTAAAAGGAAATTTGAACACTTAAAGGTAAATAATTTCATGAGCATACATTCTCCATTTTGATTTAAGTTTTATTTCTGAATTTAATACTCAAAAGTACATTGATTTGCAGTTACTTTATAACAAAGAGACACTGCGTACAGAATTCAAGCTGAAATATCCTTTTTCTTGGGCCTGGCGACACACTTCGCCTTTGAAAATGGCTTTGGAGTTTTATGGCCTTTTATACAATTCTTAGTTTTAAATCTCTGATTACAACAATTCACTCATCTTAGTTTCCCTCCAATTATCCTGACTTTCACACTTAAGACTCAAGGGAGCAAGCACAAATATGACAGGGCGGCTTACAAAAAATAATTCTGAGAGCTCGATGAGCTTTTAATCAATTTATTTTCTATAGACCATGCATAGTTTGGTTCACATGTAAAATCTGCAATTTTAACTCTGAACTTAGTGAGTGTAATTCCGTATTTTGACTTTAATTGCTTAGTTCATACCCATGTCACCATCTTACTGAATTCACTTACTTTGATGCTATGATATAATTGTGGGGTTCTCTGAATAAAAACTACTGATTCTAAAACCTAAGTCAAGCAAATGACTAAAATCAGATGATAAGAGGAAAACATTTTACAAATGCTATTTTGAAGGAAATCTGAAAGCATATCTCATAAGTCACAGTTTTTCAGTTTCACAAAAAGAATTACAGATACTTCAAACGTGTACAATTACAATAGACTTTATCCATGGAGCATTTGTCACAGGTTTTGAATGGGAATAAGCTTTGACAATGAAATCTAAAAATCTTTTAACATTAAAATAATCTTTTGGAAATCGTTTAATTACGTGCACGTGCACACACACACACACACTGCTTGTCTCTCACTACATTTTATTCAAGAACAGAAATTTTATCTTCTAGGTGCTGACCCAGTTGAGGTCATTTTATTTTGGGTTTGTAAACATGATAACTAAAAGGAGAAATTAACTTTACTAAGCTCACCACTTGATAATGGAGGCGGGGAGTCTAACCTGGGCTTTGCTAATACCGCCTCTTTCATCAGCTCCACCACGCTCCATGCCTGGACGTAGACAAGCTATCTCTGCCTGCAAAAGACACTGGCTGAAGACAAATATGTAAACAACCGTATGCAGTGCACTTGAAAAGCAGAATAAGTTTCACTAATTTAATGGAAACCTTAAAAATATTTTTTTAATTGAGATACAATTGCATATAACACTCCTCAGGATTAGGGTGTACAATGTGTTGATTTGATACATTTATATATTGCGACATGATTACCACCTTATCATTAGCTAACACCTCTGTCATATGCATAATTATCATTTCTTTTTTGTGGTGAGAACATTTAGGAGCTAGTCACTTAGCAATTAACTTTGAAGTATATAATACAGTATTATTGATTGTAATCAGTATGCTCTGCTTTAGATCTTTAGAACTTATTCATCTTCTAACTGCAAGTTTGTATCATGGGAACTTTTTATAGGACTGACTTCATTTGTCTTTGGAATCAGGGAAGATTTCATTGAGGAGCAGACCTGAGGAGGAACATAAATGTTCAATACAGAATAGGAGGAAGGATAAGACAGAAAGCAAAAATAGTACATGTAAGTCATTTGAAACATAAGAGAGAAGAAGCTCAAAATGAAAAAAGAGGTACATGTGATAAGAGGTACATGTAGAAAGACTTGGGGAAGAAGAGGGTGCAACAGGTCTTAAAGTCTTAGACGTCATGCCAAGGAACTTGGACTCTCTACCTCAGGCCGTTAGAAGTCATGGGAGGAAGCATCATTTCCTCAACAAGCCCCTGAGTGCTTATTATGACTAAGCACTAATCCTACTAATAAATTAGACTGATTACAGACAAAATTATAGAAGATTGATTAGAAATGGAAAAGACCAGGAGCTTTTTCAAAACTTTTAGGCAAGAATGATAAGACAATTGTGTTAGAGACTAAGTCTATTTCACCTTTAGTTCACCATTGACAGAGAGTAAAATGATAGCAAATATGATTTTAATGGCTTTCTCTCCTCATCTTTATTCCCAGACTAGCCAAGCTGCTGATACTCTCAGTGCCCCAGCAGACCTGTAAGGGGCACACAGGTTACTTGTGAATTCAAATGCTAGTGTGATGGCAGGCAGTATGAATGAAAAGGAGCAGAGCAAACATCTGGTTAAGTTGGATTAACGAGGAAGGGGTAGTTTCACAGTCAATGCAGGGAATAGCCGGCATCACTCTGCCAAACACATTCACACCCAAGTGGGCAGGGAAGACTCACTTTCCAATCGCCCTAGGAATGGTAGGCTCCATCCCCCCTTAGCGGGGGCGGGGGGGGGGAGGGGAGAAACAGCAAGGGGACTGTCCTTTACTAAATGCTTGTGCAGTAGGAGCCAAAACTGTGGCTGTAAAAGGGAGGGCACTAGCCTGGGCAAATCCAAGAAAGAGACTGGTTAGGGGAAGGCACAGGCACAGGCCGGGAAAAGCTAGGAGAGAGACTGGGTACTTTGAAAGGAAGCCTGCATTTTTCCCAAGCCGGAGGAAGTATACTGAGACAGAAGCACAGGCTCGTCTCCAGGGTGGCCGCTGTGTGTGGGCCAGACCAAGGGGTGATCGCAGCATGGGAGCCGTGGAGCCTTGGCAGTGGACATACAGATGGGAAAACAAGGCACAGAGAAGTTAAGTATTTTGCCCAAGGTCACAAAGCTAAGTATTTCATGCCGGCTGGAAGCGAGACTGAGCTGGACTACTGGAGCCTCCGTGCAGGTGCATTGCAGGGTTGGGATGGTGGTGGCCCTGTGGCTCTGGGCCCTGACCCTTTGGGGCCTGGTAGGTGTGGGTGCGGGCCTGCGGCCCACCAACTAAACTTCTGCAGGGAGATGGGGCTGAACTGCCGGGTCATGGGTGAGACACCAAGCACGGTGAATCCGGGGGCAGACTGCCTACCTGACCAGCTTCTGCTGCTGGCCCCGCTGGGGAAGTGCCAGTGGAGCATCTAAAGCAGCCTTTTCAATGGCATCTGCACCCTGCCTGCCCTTTCTTCTCCTGGGCCGTACTTTCATATTCTAATAAATTGTGCCACTACTGGTCAAATCCTCCTTCATGGATGCTCCTGAAATTCTTTTTTTTTGCGGGGGGAGTGCATCACAAGAAGTGGTTCCGGATGGGTCTTCCTCTGGTGACACTACTACGTGGCTTGTCCCAGTCACAGCTGCATTTCTTTACCAAGCCTGAGAGACTATCTCAGGTGGAAATGAAGTTCAGAAGTTAAAATATTTACACAAATCACCAGTATTACTTTCCACAGGCTTCTGTCTTGTAGTGCAGGGCTATGAAATTCTTCTGATTTATGTGGTGAAATGCTTTCCGAGAAGCTTCTTAAGACATTCAGGAGCAACACTGTACATTTGGCTCAGTCCTTGGATTTTTCATGGAAAAGCTCATTAAGAAGTGAAGAAGGTCCTCCACCTCTCCAGACATCTTATGCTTCTAATACTAACTTATATGTCTTCCCTTCCCCGTTTTCCTTCTTTTCCCACTTCAGTTGTTGCACGAAAGCTTAGTAACAACATCCATGTGGGAAGGACAAGAGACAGGCACAGTAGCTCAAGTACTGTAGTTTTACCGTAAACTAATACATGAATGAAAAGTCCAGTTAAAGGAACTTTTATCCATGGTCTCCGGGGACCAGCTCTGTGGTGTATAGTAGACAATAGATTTTACATTTTTAAGTTAGACTTTATATTTTAGAGCAGTTATAAATTCGCAGTAATGTTGGGAGAGAGGTACAGAGATTTGTGGAGTCTCTCCTTCCCGCGTGCATGCCTGGCCTTCTGCATTATGAACATCTCACCCAGAGTGGCACCTTTGTTACCACTGATGGACCTACACCGACGCATTGTTATAATCTAAACTCCATCGTTTACATTACGGTTGTAAGCCATACATTCTTTGGGTTTGGACAAGTGCATAATGGTGTACCCACCACTTCCGTGTCCTACAGAGCAGTTCTATTGTCCTTAAACTCTCCTGAGCTTTGCCTGTTTATCCTTTCCTGCAAATGACCACTGATTTTTTTTTGAGTTTTTGAAATGTCATATAGTTGAAATGGTATATAGGCTTTTCAGATGGGCTTCTTTCATTTAACAATACACATGTAAATTTCCCACTTGGTTGTGGTATATAGTTCTGTTGATACATTGTTGAAATCAGTTCGCTAAAATTAGTTGAGGGTTTTGACATGTAGTTTTCTTTTCTGGTAATGCCATTGTCTGGTTTTGGTAACAGGGTAATGTTGGCCTCACAGAATGAATTAGGAAGTATTCCCTCTGCCTCTATCTTTTGAAAGAGACTGTAGAGAATTGGTCTAATTTCTTTTTAAAATGTTTGGTATAATGCCCTAGTGAGTACAATAAAACCTGGTGTATTCTGATTTGTAAAGCTATCAATTATTGATTCAATCAGATTGCCTGTTCTTGTGTGAGTTTTAGCAGCTCTGTAGTGATGTCCTCTTTAATTTCTGGATTTAGCAATTTGTGTCCTCTCTCTTTTTTTCTTAGTTAGAAAAAAAAACTAGTTAGCCTTTCTAAAAGAGTGTACATTTTATTGATCTTTTCAAAAATCAGCTTCTGGTTTCATTAATTTCTTTATTGATTTCCTATATTTATTGCATTGATTTCTGCCCTAATTATTATTTATTTTCTTACATTTACTTTGGATTTAATATGCTCTCCTTTTTCTAGTTTCCAATAATCTAACTGAATGCTTGGATTATTGATTTTAGATCTTTCTTCCTTTTTAATATGTATTCAGTGCTATAAATATTCCTCCAGGCACTGCTGCTTTTGCTATTCCCCCAAATTTTAATAATTATATTTTCACTTTTTAATTCAAAATAGTTCAAAATTTCTCCAGAGAGTTCTTCTTTGATTCATAGGTTATTTAGAAATGTGTATGTGTGTGTGTTTAAATCTCTAACTGTTGGAATTTTTCAGTTATTTTCCTGTTATTGATTTCTGGTTTAATTCCATTGTTGTCCAATAGTAGACATTGCATAATTTCTGTCTTTTAAATTTGCTAAGGTGTGCTTTATGTCCCCAAATGTGGTCTAATTTGGTGAATGTTTTATATGAGCTTGAAAAGAATGTGCATTCTGGTGCTGTTAGATGAAGTAGCATATAGATGTCAGTTATGTCTAGGTGACTGATGTTGTATTTAACTACACCCTTCCTGATTTTCTGCCTGCTGTCTCAGCCATTTCTGATAGAAAAGCAGTCAAGTTTCCCCCCAAAATAGTGAATTACCTATTTCTCCCTGCAATTCTATCAGTTTTGGCCCCACATATTTTAATATTGTATTGTTATGTTCATACATATTGAGGGTTGTTGTGTCTTGTGGGAAAACTGACAACTTTATCATTACATTAGGCCTTTCTTTATCCCTGATAACTTTAATTGCTCTAAAGTCTGTGTTGCCTGAAATTGATATTGTGACTTTCTCTTTTCTTTTAATCAGTATTAGCATGGTATATTTTTACCTGTTCATTTACTTGTATTCTATATGTGGCTTTGAATTTAATATGGGTTTCTTAGGTGAAATAGGATGGTTGGAATGAACTAGTTGGTTAGTTCCCTTCTTCCAGGTCAGAGAGGCTGTGAAGGAATCATAGCAGGTAGGCTCTGGTTAACAAACAGTTTCTCCTGAGTGCAGACTTTGTTAACAAGGAAAGAATGATGTGGTTTATTTCACAACGGTTCCTCCCCCTGCCCCACTGCCTGCTGGGAGTCGAGGGTATTTTTCTTCTTTAGTCACCGTGAGAACCTGGTAGAGATCCAGGAGGTGGTATTCACAAAACTGTGGCAGCTTCCACATGACTGGTATGTTGTGACCCTTCAAGGCTGGGCAGGTTCATGCTATCTGTGTAGACCGAAAAATATGCTTGGAGCCTTTGGAATGTCTGGCATGCCTTTATTCATGGGTGGGCAAGCCATGCACGCTGCAAGCTGCGTGTCTGTCTGCATGTCTTTGCGTGGCACATGTCATGGCCCTTTCTCCCCATCATGGCACCCAACGTGTCACCTGTCCCCTTGCGTGTGTCTCTAACTAGTGAGAAGCCCCTACTTGTTTAAGTACTAGAGGGGAACAAAGCTGAAAAACTGCCAGAATATTACAGAACATAACATAATTCTGTGCATGCGAGCCCACTTCATGTTATGGGAACATTTATCGGACCCAGTCTCAAGGCTACGAGGACACTAGTTGTCAGGCCCCTCCAAGGCTGTGGGAACACTGCTTCCTTAGCCACCCAGACACCTGGGTGAGGAAGCCAGACTGCCTCCACTTACCCTATAACAGGTTTCTTTTGAAGTTTTTAATTGTTCATGCTGAGCCACCAGCAATTCACCTATTATATAGTTCAGGTTTCCCTTCCCAGTACTGATTCTAACAGAGGTTTCTGCCCAAAGTTGAAGAATTCCCTTCCTTCACATGCTTATGTGCCCATAATCTGCTTAGCGTGCTGCTTGGCACTAGGGAATCTCCTAAAGGCAGTGCACATCCAACAACATACTAGGTGCTGGAGGCTGAGCATGAACCAGTTCAACAGGATTTCTTGTTCATTCTTTCACACTCATAAATCTCACCCGGGGAGGCTACAGAGAGGGGACCCTGGAGTTCATATGGAAAAGTCCTGTAATACCAGTTTATTAAAAATCTGTTTCTCTATTTGTATAACCCGACAATTCTGCTTAGCTTTGAACACAGTTAGCCCTACAAAATCACCCATTTTATAAGTCTTATTAACTGCCAGATGGAAATACGATCTAAAAACGCATGTAGTTCCTGCTTGACTTTGAGCAAAAAAAATTGTAAGGTTGCATATGTCACATTCTGAGACATTTTTCCCTTGGATATAGCAATTCAAGGGTTTTTCTCCTGAAGGCCTTCACCTGACATGCAATGCCAAGTTACACATATTCAAGGAGGGCAACCGTGGGGCAGCACACAATCGATCCAGCCTCAGGGCGAAGACTTTACTCAAAGTTGGGTTAGAACACATATTTTTAGAAATAGCAGAATACATTTACACATGAATATCTTCCTCTATGGTAATAAAGGCAGAAATGTTTATCTAGCAGTAGCACAAATCAAAACAAGTTCTGGATGAGTTGTACTCGAACACATAAGAAGAAAAAATAAAAAACCCAAAACCCTGCTCTCGCTGAAGCAGAACTTGTGGGAGGGGTTTACCCACCGTTACTGTCACCACCAAAGTTCTTTCTTGCTTCTTGTGTTACCTGTACTGCTCATTTTGTACCTACCATATAATCTTGTATTATCCTTTAATGTCTAAAACATTTGTTTCTGCCATTATACTGGGAACACGATTTGTCTGGTATTCTATCTCTGTGAGTTGAGAAAACAATAAGTGTCTGGGGATGTTAAAATCAAGTAAAAAAATGTGCTTTGATCACCTACATAGTTAATGAATATGGCACCTGAACTGAAACACAGAGCTCATAATTGTCCCACTCTTCCTGAGGGTGTATAAGAACAGGAGGCTTAACAAAACTTCATTAAGCAGTCCCTGGAATTAAAACAACTGAGCTGTTTGGCACACCTCACAGCTTGGAATGCAGACAATCAGGATTGAGAGGGCGTCAGGCACCAACCAAGTTAAGATGATGCAAGCCACTGCGTTAGATGGTGGAGAAGGTCTACCCTCCTCCTACTCAAAATGCCTGGGAAACAGGAAACACAAATTCAATTAAGATGGTCTTCCCTTCCCGAAATAAAAAGGTAATTGTCACATGCTAGACATCAGTGACAGAATCTTATTGATGAGCCCGTGATCAAAGGAGACTTGCCTTCTGCTTTTGCGGCAGCCATTCGACCGCTGTCTTGCAAGTAACACAAGCTAATAGGCTCATGATGATTGAACAACTACAATAAAACTTTGGTTTTGACCCTTGCTAGGAGAAAGAAAAAAGACCAAGACATGTCCAGGATGGAAGTAACTCAGAGTTCTCAGAGGTATATAAAAGTTATGCTAGAGTGCATTTTATTCAATGTAGAGACTATTCTGAGAACAAAGATACCTAAGCGTTAGTACCCACGTCCTTTTGAGGCTGTATTTTATACTGCCTGTGGGTAATTTCCCACAGTGTGTAATCTTGTTGGGAGGCACACCCTGGCAGCCAGGTAGTGATAGTGATTTAGTTCCCCTGGTTGGATTTTTCCACACATGACTTGGAATCTTTACTCTGTGACCCATGCAAGGATAGAAGCAATTCATTGTGGGCAGCAGCACCCACATATGGGACAGATGAGGTGCTAAGAGATGCCCCATCAGATGAGCCATCTATCTATATATATCATCTGCCTGCACCTATATATGTACATATACACAAAGTCTGTCTGGAAAAAGTCCAATCATTGTTGATATAATGAGAATGTTTTTTGCAACATTGATGTAACCTGGCAGCCAAGGAGAGTGGAATGGAATGTGCATGTGTGAACAATGATGACTTCACTGTAGTCAGTAGGGTTGGTAGATGCCATTGAGTGAGGATGTGTACTGTGTGGGCATCGCATTCAAAATGACTGAGTGAGTAGAGCAACGAATCTCCATCAAGTTTTGTGTTAAGCTTGAACATTCCTCTGTGGGAACTATTCAGATAATTCAGAAGGCCACGGCTAAGGGCAACTAGTGATTGGCAACTTCATCATGACAATGCGCCCACTCTACATCACATCTTGTGGAGAGTTTTTTTGGCAAGACGTCAAATTACCCAGGTGACTTGGCTTCTCCATAGCCCAGGTGTGGTACCTTGTGACTTCTGGCTTTTCCCAAAACTAAAATCACCTTTGAAAGGGAAGATATTTCAGACTGTCAGTGAGATTCAGGAAAATACAATGGGCAGGTGATGGAGACTGGGAGAACTGTGTGAGGTCCCAAGGTGCCTATTTGAAGGGGTCCGAGGCATCATTGTCCTATATATAATGTTACTTGTATCTTGTATGTTCTTCAATAAATGTTTCTATTTTTTGTAGTGCACAGCTGGATACTTTCTGGACAGGCCTCGTATATCATTAAATATATCAATGTTTATCTGTCAGCTTAAGCTAGCCACAATATATTTGTTACTTACTATAAAACAATGTCTTAATTGATATTTACACCAACACAAGGAAACTATCCTTGGGGAAATATGGAGAAAAAACGATTGATTATCTGGTTTGGATGTATCCAGTTAAAAGTCCTATAATGTTCTAGGAATTTAGTAATTCATGACACCAGTTGTGAAATTCCTGATTCAGTGATTCTGTGTTCACCTGGGAACAAGTTCTGAGGGCAGCATTGCTGCTCCAAAGAATGGAGCAGGAATTCAGGAACTGCATGGCTCCTTCTGACTGGATGGCTTAGGGAAAGAGAATATCTAAATTCAAGAACTAGAAATAGAATGTATAGGCGGCTTTCACCCACCTTCCACTAAGCACCCTCTGCCTTCAGAGCAGGTTCCCTTTTCATCTCTGACGGTTCTTTCTCTCTGATTAAAGATTGTTCTGTTACTCTCTCACATTAGTGATTTTCTTGAAAAGGAAACCCACTACCCACGTCTGTCCTCATCCCTGCTTTACCAAGACCTGTAAATAGAATTAGGTGTCAGTACAGCAAAAGAGATAAACCACAAATAAGCCTTGCCAGTAGGGTTGGTATTGTATCCATGGAAAGGAATCAGACTCCTTTACATTGCTGATTTACACTGGAGAAATCTAGAGGATGTGTACAAGAACAGACTTTTTTGACGATGTTAAAGGCTGAAACATTTTTAGATCACTAGTACCAGTTGCTAAGATAAAATTGTCTTTTGCCATACTGTGAACATAGGTACTTACGTAACTTTGTTAAAACCTTTTTTGCACGTGTGTTTTGAAGCAGCTAATATAATCATCATCTCCAAGTGACTCTGTAAAGAAACATATTCCAAATACTACAAATTTATTGTCAACAGTTCTCTTTTTGCTCCCTACAAATCCCCTCCTTAGCTGCCTACACTTAATTTGTTTTCCATAACTATCAGTGATACATTGTCTCACTAGATTAGATAATAGATTAAGGGACAACTTTATGTGTACCTTTTAAAGTTCCTCCTATTGTATAACATACACATCGTTGTTGTTGTTTTTTTTTTTTTTCTGTTTAGCCACAGTGGAAAGAGAGGGTTGAGAATAAAAATAAAAAAAAAATGTTTTCATACACTCATTAAATAGTTTTCTTCTAGACCTCTCCATTCTTAACGTGCTTTTTTTCAATAAAATATTTTGGTTCCCTCCCACCACCAGAAATTGTCATTAAGATGGCCCTAACACTAATGCCTTTGGTAAACAGCTTTTAATAATAATCTTCTGGGAACTGCTTTATAGAATGGGCAGTATTTCTTTCCACACATTTAATATATTGTGGTTTATTGTGTTTCAAAATAAAAATGAAAGGCAATAGTTGTTTTCAGGAAAGAAATAAAAGCATTGGCTTGAAATTCACAATGGGACATTAGGTACATAATTACAATGTATTCATTTATTCAGGAGGGGAAAAACAAATTTGAATGCTCTTTAAAGATTAGTATGAAAGCAGCAGTAGGATAAGAAAGAGAAAGAATTATATATAGAGAGAAAAGTTTATTTTCAGGAATTGGCTCACCAAATTATGGGAGCTAGCTAATCTGAAATCTGTAAGGTAGACTGAAAAACTTGAAATTCAGCAAAGAGCTGATGTTGCAATTTTAAATTTGGAGGTTGGAAATTTAGGTAGGATATCCATATTGCAATTTGGAGACAGAATTCCTTCTGCTTTAGGAGACTTCAGTATTTCCTTTTAAGGCCCACCCACATTTTGTAGAATAAACTGTTTTACTCACACTGTACTAACTCAAATGTTATAACATCTAAAAAATACCTTTACAGCAACACCCAGACTGTTGTTTAACCAAACAACTCAGCACCATAGTCTAGCCAAGTTGAGCCACAAAATTAATCATCAAAGAAGGTTTAGAGAGAAAGAACATTTTATATTTAATCTGATTATAATTGCCTGCAGTTAATTTTTATGGTCATCGTTCTTAATTGATTTTACTAAATATTTGGAATTAGTTTGAATATCTTAGTTATAGATTCCTGTTTAGCACATTGTAATGTAAGATTCAGCCGTGAAAAATTCACCACTGAATATACTTGAATATATTAGGTCCATTCTCCTCTGCAAGTCAGCATCTGATGGCTTCTGCTTTGCTTGGTGATGTAACACAGCAGCCCACATATGAAAAATAGTGTAAAGAACAGAGTAGACAAGTGCCAATTAAAATTATACAAAAAAGAATTGTGTCCCCAAAAATGAAAGGATAAGAACATTTTGTTCTGACATATTTGAGAGTCAGAAAAATACATTAATCAGGAAGATACACTGGAATATTTTGAGTAGCAGATTATAAATCTACATACTAACTGTCATGTATTACAAGTCATTTCGATCGCTTAGCGGAGCCTACTCTTAGTTGTATCTGCAGATTATGTATCAAGGATTTCTGAAAACATCCCTATCTCATAAAAAACAAACTTCATCATATCTAATGGCACAAAGCTAACTGTATTGTTTCTGCAGAAATTGTATTGTTTCTCTTTGATATGACTTGATAATTCATGTGCTACTTAGAATTATTTTTATTCTATGTCTTACAACAGAGCATCACATAAAGCATATGAAAAAATTCATCTAAACAGATTTTCAAGAAGATAATAAAAGAAAACCACCTATCTAGATGACCCATGTTGGAATGAATGAAAAGGTTTTATTTTTATTTGTTTTTTGTTTTTATAATGAATAAGGATGCAACATTTGCTCTGATTTTTTAGTGTGATAAGTAAAATTCCCTTTGCAGCAAACATGGAAAGTCATTTTATATTATCTTAGTACTTTCGTGGATGTCTTTTCTCATCGAGATTCTGCTTGTGTCCAGCAGTAGGAACACTCAGCTGAAAGGAAAATGCAATAGAATGAAAAACAAAATTTCTAAAATGCTAGAGGCTCTGGGACACCATAACTCTATTTCAAAGATTTAGATGCTCTGAAACTGGGCCATATAGTCTGTGACTGGGCAGTTTTTACTGGGCCTTGACTCAGGATATAGCCGTTAGAGCTCCAACCTGAAATGTGGGCCAGGACTCCACCTTTGGTGTCTATATTCCTGGGAGGCTGTCAGAAGTGCTGGTACGGCTCTTAGTAGCTAATGTTTCCAGATGAAAAATTGCCCCTAAGGCTGATGTTACCTTTCTGCGCTTTTATCTTCTGTGTAGTTCTTGACCTGGCAATTCTCCACCATTCTGTGAGCTTGCCAATGCCATTTAGTTAATGACTTTTATACTGTAGTCAGCTTTTCTCCTTATCTTTATTTTGTTTCAAAATATGCAGAACCTGACCAGAAGTAGAGTCCATTGCCATTTCTCAGCTCTTTTCTATCCTTCCTTCTTGCCCTTCTATCTGGTAGCACAAAACGACCACCGCATTGAAGATCAAAGCTAAGAGTTACATAATCTAATTTATATACTGAAATATATAGATAATGTTGGTTTTAACATTATTTCATTTTGATGAGCCTAAATTAGAATTGTTTATCGCTTGCCTTTGAGCCTCTGGCTGGGGCTTTCTTTTGACTTCAAAACCTCCTTACCTCAAGGTTGCTTCTTCGTCTTCTACCAGATTAAAGGTAAGCTCAAAGCCAAGTCTACCCATGACACCTTCTACTCCTTCTCTCCACTTGCTCACTTCTTCCTCTGGAATGTTATTTTACTTGTTCTCTGTGTGCACATGTCGTGTTTCTGCTCATTATGTGAGCAAGTGTGGCAGGTGAGATGCTTTGTGTGGCAGCCTGGATTATGAACTCTCTTGAGACAAGGTTGAAACTTACTATCTTCCTCTGAATCTGAGTGCTTTACATGCAATGGAGAATCTAGCACTTGTTAGAGAGATCATTTTGATTAAGTTAAAGGTTTTTCTTAGCTCTCTGGATCCCATAAAAGCTCCTGAATATTATCTTCATTCAGTGTAATTTAGTGAATTTTTAACTAGCATATAGTGTTTTCCCTCAATTTTGAATACTTATGACTTTTCATGCATATAAAATACCACATGAAACCTGTGATTGCTCAAATATGGTTAGGGTAATGTAGGCCTAATGAATGAGTAAAAGGCACACCAATGAGAAGATAAAGGATTTTGCAAAATTCTTGATGATAATCAATGTGGTAGACTGATTGCAAAAACAGTTTTGATTTGCTCACAATTTGACTTTGCAGCTCCTCCCATTAAGAGGTGATGTTCATTTTCTTACCTTTGGAATCCAGGCTGGCCTTGTAAATTTTTGGCCAAGAGAATGTGGCCAGAGTAGAGATGCTACTTTCAAGTCCAGACTGCAGAAGGCTTGCATATTTTTGCTCCCTTGCAATCTTAACCAGGAATTAGAACAAGCAGAGGCTAGTCTGCTGGATGATAATGAGGGACCAAATGGAGCAGAGGTGGGTCTTCCCACCTGTGGACATTCCAGCTTGGCTAGGTCCCAGGCAACCCTCGACCAGCTGCAAATTCGTAAGAGAGCCCTGCCAACATCACTGTGACTGGCTCAAATAAGCGAAACTATCCAGCTGGCCCTGAGGTTTTTTTAAAAACCACGATTGTTTTTGTTAGCATGCAAGACATTCAGAATGCTTCAATCTGTCTTCTATAGCCATGTTTTAATTACTTAATAAATAATTAAATTTGTGGGGTGACATTGTTTAATGTGGTCATATAGGATTCAAGTGTGCATTTCTATGATACATGATCTGTATATTGCATTGTGTGCCCACCACCTAAAGTCAGATCATCTTCCCTCACTATGTATTAGGCCCCCTTCACCCTTTACTATCCTCCTACCCTTTCCCTCTGGTAACCTCCATACTCCCTTCTTTGTCTATGAGTTTCAGTTGTATATCCCACGTATAAGTGAAATCCTATGGTTCTTAGCTTTTTCTAACTCATTTTACTTAGCATAATACTCTTGAGGTCCGCCTACGTTGTCACAAATGGCAGTATTTCTTCTTTTCTAATGGCTGAGTAGTAATTCATAATGCATATGTACCACATCTTCTTTACCCAATCCTCTATTTGAAGGACTCCTGTTTTCTCCATGTCTTAGCCACCATGAATAACGCTGCAATGAACATAGGGGTGCATATATCTGTAGAATAAATGTTTCAAGTTTATTGGGTAGATAACCAGAAGAGAGATTGCTGGGTCACATGGTAACTCTACTCCTAATTTTTTTAGGAACCACCATACTGTTTTTCATAGTGGCTGTACCAGTTTACATTTCTACCAGCAGTGAATGAGGGTTCCTTTTTCTCCACGACCTCTCCAACACTTGTTACTGCTTGCCTTCTTTGTAATCGCCATTCTGATAGGTGTGAGGTGGTGTCTCATTGAAGTTTTTGTTAAAGGTATGTATTTATTTGTTTGTTTGTTTATTTATAAGAAAGGAGAAGGGAGGGAGAAAGAGAGGGAGAGAAACATCAATGTGTGGTTGCCTCTCTGTGCCCCCTACTGGGGACCTGGCCTGCAGCCCAGGCATGTGCCTTAGACTGGGAATCGAATCTGTGACTCTGATTTGCAGGCCAGCACTCAGTCCACTGAGCTGCACCAGCCTGGGCTCATTGTAGTTTTGATTTGCATTTCCCTAATAGCTAGTGAAGTTGAACAATTTTTCATGTATCTGTCAGCCATTTGTATGTTTTCTTGGGAGAGGTGTGTGTTCCGGTCCTCTGCCCATTTTTAAATTGGATTGTTTGTTTGTTTAGTATTGAATTTTATAAGTTCTTTATATATTTTGGATATTAACCCTTTGTCAAAGCTGTTTTTTGCGAATATCATCTCCCATTCAATTGGTTGCCTTTTTGTTTTGTTGGCAGTTTCTTTTGCTGTGCAGAAGCATTTTAGTTTGATATAGTCCATTTTGTTTATTTTTGCCTTTATTTCCCTTTGACTTTAGTGTCAAATTCATAAAATGTTCTCTCTGACCAATGTTCATAAGTTTCATACCTATTTTTTCTATGTACTTTATTGTTTCATATTTTATATTTAGATCTATGATCCATTTTGCATTTTTTTTTTACATGGGGACAAATTGTAATCTAGTTTTATTCTTTTGCAAATAGTTTTCCAATTTTTGCAGCGCTATTTATTGAAGAGGATTTATTTTCTCCATTGTGGGTTTTTGACTTCTTTGTCAAAAATTATTTCTCCATATATATGTGGTTTAATTTCTGGGCTCTCAATTCTGTTTCATTGTTCTGTATGTCTTTTTTTCCTGCCAATACCATGCTGTTTTGATTATTGTAGCTCTGTAGTATAATTTGAAGTCAGGTGGTATAATACCTCCAGCTTCATTTTTTTTTTCCTCATTATTACTTTGGCTGTTCTATGTCTTATGTGGTTCTATAAAAATCTGATCTTTTTTGTCCTATTTCTTTTAAAAATGACATTGGGATTTTGATGGGGATTGCATTAAATCTGTGTATTGCTTTGCTCATATGTCCAATTAACTACTAGTTGATTCTTCCAATCTAAGAACACAGAATATATTTCCATTTCATTGTCTTTTTCAATCTCTTTTAATAATGCTTTGTAGTCTTTAGTATATAGGTCCTTCACATCCTTTGTTAAGTTTTGTCCTAGGTATTTTTCTTTTGTTTGCAATTGCAAAAAAAATTCTCTTCATTTCTTTTTTGGAAGTTTCATTGTTAATATACAGGGAAGCAGTGGATTTTTGTACATTGATTTTTGTATCCTGCATCTTTATTCATTTATTGTTTCTCATAGGTATTTTTTTTAAGTCTTTAGGTTTTTCTATATGTGGAATCATGTCATCTGCCAAAAGTGACACTTTTACTTCTTTCTCTCCAGTGTGGAGACCTTTTATTTCTTTCTCTTGCCTGATTGCTCTGGCTAGGACTTCCAGAACTATGCTGACTAAGAATGGTGAGAGTGGGCATCCTTATCTTGTTCTTTATTTTAGAGGAAAAGCTTTCAGTTTTTCACCAGTGAGTATGATATTGTCTAAGGGTTTGTCATACATGGCCTTTATTATGTTGAGGTAATTTTCTTCTATACCCATTTTATTGAGTATTTTAATTGTAAATTGATGTTATATCTTATCAAATGCTTTTTCTGCATCTACTGATAATATCATATGATTTTTATCCTTTGTTTGGTTAATGTGGTGTAATACTGTGACTGATTTGCATGTTGAACCATGCTTGTGCCCCTGGAATGAACCCTACTTGATTAATATGTACTATTTTTTGATGTACATTGTTGTATTTGATTTGCTATTATTTTGTTTAGGATTTTTGCATTTGTATCCATCAGAGATATTAGCCTGTAATTTCCTTTTTGTGTGTCATCCTTGTCAGGTTTTGGTATCAGGATTATGTTGGACTCATAAAATGTGTTAGGAATTATTACCTCTTCTTCAAATTTTTGGAAGAGTTTGATGAAGATAGGGTTTAAATCTTCTTTGAATATTTGGTAGATTTCATTAGTGAAGCCACCTGATCCTGGACTTTTTATTTTTGGAAGGCTTTTAATGATTGTTTCAATTTCCTCATTTTTTGATTAGTTTATTCAGATTTTTAAATTGTCATTCAGTCTAGGAAGGTCTGTATTTCTAGGAACCTACCCATTTCTTCTAGGTTATTGAATTTGGTGGTAAATCATCTTTCATAGTATTCTAGTACGATGCTTTGTGTATCTCTGTTGTCTGTGGTAATTTCTATTTCATTTCTGATTTTGTTTACATGAGTCTTTTCTCTTTTTTTTCTTAGTGACTATAGTCAGGGGTATGTCTATGAGGGAGGAGCCCCAAAAAATCCCAGGACTATCTTTTGGAGGGTGGTCCCATTGTAGTGCAGGCTTCCCCCAATAGGTGAGTGTTTTAGGAGCCCATTTGTATCAGTGTACTATCTGGTGGTATTGTGAGAGGCTGCATTTGGCTTCAGTGAATTTTTTTTGCAGGCTTTTTCAACATGTTTGTCCATTTCACAGTAAAAGTCTCTGGTGGTTTAGTGCGAGGATTCATAATGAGTGATTTATGAGTGTACCTTCCCACACTGTGCTCAGTAGTTTTTGACCAAAAACGGCATGAATCCTGTGCCCTGCCCTCTTTATTTACCTGATCTCCCCACCAAGTGACTTTTTTGTGTTACACTGGATGAAAAAAGTCCTCAAAGGGAAATATGCTGCCAATGTGAAAGAGGCAAAACAAAAAACAGCAAAAGCACTAAAAGGCATCAAATTCAATGAGTTCAAAAACTGATTGAAGCAGTGGAAAACTATCTTGATAGGTGTACTGTGTCAAATGGGAAGTACTATGAAGGTAACCGAAATTTAAACATATAAGAATAAATACACAATTTTTTATAAATAGATTCCTTTTTTGGGGGTCTCCCCTCATATTTTATTAATATCTTCTTTTTCTTTAAAAATTTATTTACTTACTTACTTATTTATTTATTTATTTATTTATCTTTAGAGAGAGGGGAAGGGAGGGAGAAACAGAGGGAGAGAAACATCAATGTGTGGTTGCTTCTTGCATGCACCCTACTGAGGACCTGGCCTGCAACCCAGGCATGTGCTCCGAGTGGGAATTGAACTGATGATCCTTTGGTTCACAGGCCAGAACTCAATCCACTGAGCCATACCAGCCAGGACATTTTATTAATCTTTTCAAATAACCAGACTTGTTTTATTATTATTTTTTGTATAGTCTATTTGTTCTCTATGTCATTCAATTCTGCTCTAATTTTTATTATTTCCTTTTTTCTGCTGATTTTGAGTTGCATTTGTTCTTTTTCTGGTTCTTAAAATATAATGTTAGGTTATTTACTTGGGATTTATTTTGTTTCTTGAGACAGGACTATAATTGTATAAATTTCCTCTTACTACTGCTTTTGTTACATCCCAGAAGTCTTGATATGTCATATTGTCAGTCTCATTTGTCTCTCTATATCTTTTGATCTCATCTTTTATTTCTTCTTTGATCCAGTCCTTTTTTAGTGGTATGTTCTTTTATCTCCACATATTTGTGGGGTTTTTTAAGCTTCATTTTTGCAGTTGATTTCTAATTTCAAAGCATTGTGGTCAGAGAATATACTTGGTATAGTTTTAATCTTTTTTGTTTTATCCTCACCTGAGGTCACTTTTTCATTGCTTCAGGAGAAAGAAGAAAGGAGAGAGGAAGGCAGAGAGGGAAATATCATATGAGAGAGAAGCATCAACTGGTTGCCTCCCATGGCACCAAGACTGGGGATTGTATGCACCCAGACTGGGTATTGGACTTGCGACATAGCATGTGCCCTGACTGGGTATTGAACCCCTAACCTCTTGGTTATGGAATGACAGTCCAACAAATTGAGCCACATTGGCCAGGGCTAATTTTGATCTTCTTGAATTTGTTGAGGCTAATTTTATGACCCAAGATATGATCTATCTTGAGAATATTCCCTGTGCGCTGGAGAAGAATGTATAATCTGATGTTCTGGGATCTAAGGCTCTGTAAATGTCTATTCTGTCCTTTTTACTAACGTGTCATTTAAGGCCAATATTTCCATTGATTTTCTGTTTGGATGATCTGTATAGAGCTGTCAATGTAGTATTAAGGGCCCCAACTATGGTTATGTTTTTATTTGTTTCTTCCTTTAGTTCTGTTAGTAGTTGCTTCATATATTTCAGTGCTCCTTCATTGGGTGCATATATGTATATTAAGAAGAATTATGTCTTCTTAAAATACCCATATTTGTTGTTTGTTATCTTGAAATCCATTTTGTCAGATATAAGTACTGCTACACGTGCTTTTCTGTGGATGTTATTTACTTGCAGTATCATTTTCTGCATTTTCACTTTGAATCTAACAATGTCTTTGCAGCTTAAATATGTCTCTAGAAGGCAGCATATAGTTGGGTTTTGTCTTTTGACCCAATGCACTGCTCTGTGATTCTTTACTGGTGAATTCAGGCCACTTACTTTTAGGATAATTATTGGTGTATGAGGGTTTCCTGTAGCCATTTTATCTTTTGTTTTCTGGTAGCTCTGTGTCCCCACTGGTTCTTTTCTTTTGTGTTTCTGTCTGTTGTTTTTGTTTGGTGGTAATCTATACTTCTTCCCTCTGTTTTCTCTTTTTTTTTTAAGTTATGTGTTTCATTTTGTGTGTATGTGGTTACCATTAGGTTTATGAAAAAGAATGTTCCATATATACTGTAGTCCTTTTTCTTCTGAATTAATCTGATTCCATCCTCTTTGCAAATTCAGACCTTTACCCTCACCCCTTTTATGTTTTTTGTTGTCACAAATTATCTGTTTTATTGCTGTAAGTTGTAAGTGATTTTACTCATAGTTTCACGAGCTTTTATTCTTTGTTTCAGCTAAAATGACCTCCTTGAGTATTTCCTGTAATGAAACTCTTCTGGTGATAAATTCCCTCAGCTTCTATATGTTTGGAAATGTCTCTATTTCTCCTTCATATTTAATAATAACTTTGCTGGCTATATTATTCTTGGCTGGTAATTTTTCTCTTTTAGTAGTTTGAATATTTGGTTTCACTCTCTTCTAGCTTGTTACAATTTCTGCTGAGAAATCTGATGATAATGGGCTTTCCTTTATAGTTTATTATCTTTTGTCCCCTGACTGCTTTGAGAATTTTTTCTTTGCTATTAATTTTTGACAGTTTTAATACAATGTACCTTGGAGAGGTCTTCTTTGGATTGAGGTAAGAAGATGTTTTGTTTGCTTCTTGGATTCAAGGATCTAGTTCTTTTCATAGATTTGGGAAGTTCTCATCAACTATTTGTTTGAACGGGCTCTCTGTTCCCTCTGTGGTTCTTCTTCTGGTATGCCTATTATTCTAATATTGCTCTTTCTGATGGAGTCAGATAGTTCTCATAGAGTTCTTTCATTTTTTTATGTTCAAGTCTGTCTCTTTTCTGCATCACTTCTAGATTTCTCTCTTTGATATCACTAATACTTTCCTCCACCTGGTCTGCTCTACTTCTTATGTTTGTTAATTTATTCTCTTTTATTGAATTTTTCATCTCCAGAATTTCTGTTTGATTCTTTTTTAAAGTTTCAATCTTTTTAGTGAAATACTCATTTTGTTTGTTGATTTGTTTTCTGAACTCATTAAACTGACTTTTTGTGTTTTCTCAACCATTGGGTATTTTCAGAACTGGAATCGTGAATTCTATCATTTATAACACATATTTCCATGTCTTTAAGTCTGTTTTCTGAAGATTTTTTCTTTCTGAGCTGCCTCGCTACTTTGATTATTCGTGGTATTCAATGAGTTCCTTCTATATCTAGGCATCTATGTATGAGTGGCAATTTCCTAGCAGATTAATACAAAGAGGCCTTTCTATTATTTTCGAGTAGGTGGCACTGAGTTACAACTTTTTTAGTTCTGTGAAATCCCAGTGCTGTCCTCCATAGCCAGATGCTGCTGTCAGCGTTCACAATGTGTGCTGTTGGTGGGGTGGGCGGGTGGAGATCAGCACCCTTCTGAGTTGTTTTGTCTTCCCAGCAAGGATGACCTTTGACCTCCACGGGGTCCTCCTGTGCCCTGACCCTGGAACCAGTCACCGAGTACACTTCTTGGTCAGGGAAAAAAGTGATTCTCTAATACCAGCTCTTGAGTTCACAGATAATGTACTCCACAAGCCAACACCAAGGGTCAAGGGAGGCAAACTCTGGGAGACCACGAGGTTGCAAGGCTTCATGTCTGTGTTTCTGCGTCTGGAATGCCGACTGCCTGACAACCACGGCTGCACCCTGTGCTGTGTCCTTGTCCAGGTCTCTGTGCTCAGCCAGAGCTCATATTGCTCACTCCTGCAGGAATGCCCACAGAATCTCTTTGCTCTTTCTGGCCGAAAGGATCACCAGCCACAACTAGATTCCTTTCCTCTCTGGGCTGAGCTTTGCTGTGAGCTCCTGGCTGCAGCGCTGTGTCTGTGGCTTCTCTTAGCCTTCTCCTCCATTCTTGCTTCCCCCACTTTTTCTCGCCTCCCCACCTTTAGAGGTTTCAATGAATGGATCTGTTAGGTATTTGTGTGCATTGAGCAGGGAATTCTTTGAGTTATAGCTGTTCAAACTGTTGGAACTTCAAGGGGAGAGACCAAGGGGACCTCTCACACCTCCATATCTCTGATGTCATGCTATTTATCTAACTTTGTTAAGTAGTATTGTGGCCATAGATAATGAATAGAGTATTAAAATTAAAGAAACACTGATTTATGCATTTTACTAGTTAGAATCTTTGATCCTTTGATATGTATTGCATGATAGGGCACACTTCAGAATCTATTCCAGAGTTGGTTGTGGGAGAAAAACAGAAGCATTCTTTTTATCCATTGTAATTCAACTTAGTAAACTTCAGAATCTGTAGTCTCTACTTTTCTTGTGGAACCCTCTTGCAGATATCTTTCCTTACCATCCCTCTAGGGTTCTAAAGCAGTGGACACACAGGAGGAGACTGGTGATAGGCATGGAGAGACGGGTAAAAGAGATCACCAAAGGGTAGGAGGCATTCCAGTTAAAATTGCTTTAATAAATATTCATTAATTTCCTTGATTTCTTAAAAATTTCAACGACAATTATGACTGATCAGTACCCCCAATAGCTTCTATTCTTAAGAGAAATCTAAATTATCACTTTTCTCTTTAGCTAGAGCAGTTTCCTTGAAGGAAGTCCTTTATCTGTTTTTCAGAGTGCTGTGGAAAGGGAGGTAGATTTAATTGGAAACCAGATAAATCTGGTTTGTGTCCTGACTTCATTTTCATCTCTGCAACCTTGGCAAAGTTACTTTATTGGTGAATCTGAGTTTCCTTCTCTATAAAATGAAAATAATACCATATTTTAAGGAGATGTAGTATCCTATACATAAAGAACCTGGCATAAATACATAAAAAAATGAGTTACTTCCTCTGAAGCAGCTTGTTGCTTCTTAGACACAGAGTACTATCATCATTCATGGTCAGATTCTGGTGAAGTCCTTCTTCCTGGTGGCAGACTGCTGTTTTTTGTTGTTGCTGTTGTTGTTTGTTTTCTTTTTTTCTTTTTTCTGTGTCTTTGCATGGCAGAAAGAGGCTGGAGAGCTCTCTGTGATCCATTCATGAGGACTCCACCCCCATGACCTACTTACCTCTCAAAGGCTCCACCTCCAAATATCATTACATTGCAAGTTAAGGTGCCAATGTCAGGAAACATAAACTTTCAGTCCATAACACATTCAGAAACACAACGGATTTTAAAATGATGTGAACTTTCTACTTCCAAAGTCACTCTGTCAAGATTAGGGATAGGGACTTGACTTTGATTAGAGCTATATCCCCAATTTATACTTGTTGAACTAGTTTCAGTTGCTCTACAGTTTTTATTAAAGTTTCAATATAAGATTTGAATATCAGTATAAACTAGAACCCTTAGACCAGAAGGGATCCTGATAACACAATTAGTATATTCTTGTGAGTATTTGGAACCGCAGATTTTAAAGACTTTGGACAATTTAGGCTCAAGGCTCAAACTCCTTATATTTGTCTGGATTCCTAAGCAAAACAGAACCAAGGATATGTATAAAATTATAATACATCCCTTCATATACATAACAACTTACTTTATATATTTACCTATAAAGTATTTATTATTATTTATTATAATATATAATTTACTGGGGACAGAAAAAGTAGGTTTACAGTTTACATAAAATGCAATTTATTATTACTTTTTAAAAAAAGATTTATTTATTTTTAAAAAGGGAAGGAGGGAGAAAGAGAGAGAGAAACATCTATACATGATAAACACATTGATTGGTTGCCTCTCGCACACACCCAACTGGGGACCTGGCCCACAACCCAGGCATGTGCCCTGACTGGGAATCAAACCAGCGACCTTTCAGTTCACAGGTCAGTGTTCAATCCACTGAGCCACATCAGCCTATTGGGCTGCACATAAGGACTATTGCCTTATATTTTTTTAATTAACTAATTTATTTTTCATAGGAACAACTGTAACCTATTTTTGCCAACCCTTGTATTATATGTAAATTTACTTATGAATATATAAAGAGGTTTACTGTAATTTTTATAATATATTTAATAATATATGAAAATGTAAATAATATAAATAGATTTATTGTAAGAAGTTAGCTCAGATGATTACAGAGGCTGACAAGTTTAAAATTTGCAGAGCTGATGTCCCAATTCAAAGACCACTAGGCAGGAAGAGCTGGTGTCAGTTTGAAGGCTGTCAGGAAGGAGAATTTTCTCTCACTTGGGAAAGGGTTGGCCTTTTCTTCTATTCAGGCCTTCAGCTGACTGGCGGAGGCCCACCAACATTATGCAGGGCAATCTGCTTTACACAGTCTGTTGATTTAAGTGTTAAATCTAATTCAAAAACACCCTCACAGAAGGACCCAGAATAATGTTTGACCAAATAGCTGGGCATCCTGTGACTCAGTCGAGTTGACACATAACATTAACTACTGCGTTGCTCATTCTTCAGATGGAGATCTGAGGCCAAGTGAGGTATAGAGATTTTCTCAAGACACAAGTAATGACACTTGAGATGGGAAACATTGGTGTCCTGATAAAAACCTGATCTCCAAAGAGGGGAAAAAGATATAAAAGAGTCTTGGTCTGTAGCACTTGCCATGTTCCACGGTGGAAATAAGAATAGTGATGGGATGGAATGTAAGGAGAATGAAAAACAAGGCACATTTTGCAAGAAAAAAATGTGCCACAGAATAAGAAATAAAAGCAACTTTCTTCAACTCAGGAACAAAAAGAAGAAAAAAGCCATATCTGGTCAGTCACTGAGCCTGCATTAAATGATAAACTACATCTCATCAATACTTAAGGTGTTTGAGGATAGGACCTCAAATCATTGACAGGGATTCACTTGGATGGTTCTTACCAGTCGAAGAACTGGGGTCAGTTCAACTTATGGACTATGTAAAGTTTTATCATTAAATAATTCTTTATAGGAAACAGTGTCATTTCCTGTAGGTACGGCTGAACACAGCATCCATCCCAGATTCAGTCAGATGGGATCCAGGACTGCTCAATGACCCTGGCGAGGCGGCCTTTGAAGCGAGTGAGACGGTTCTCATGCCTCCAGTTTCTCATCAGAGAAATTGAAACAATATAAGGCTTGCTTTTACTTATAAATTTTAAGACATCAAAATTAAAAAAATGGGAAAAATATTCCAATTTTTTAATATCTCACCTTAAGTTGTGTTTCCCTAAACTCTGTTATTTGATTACATATTGAAAGTGAGAATGTTACAGATTTTGAGAATGAGTTTTATTGATATTTGAGGTTTGCATGATTAAATATTACACCTATGCAGTATTTAATATATAAAATTTATAGTAACCAATATCAAAGAATAACAGTATTTTCTTGAGCTATTCTTCTTCTTCTTCTTCTTTTTAAAGATTTTATTTATTTATTTTTTTAGAGAGGGAAGGGAGAGGGAGAGAGAGAGAGAGAGAAACATCAACATGTGGTTGCTGGGGGACATGGCCTGCAACCTAGGCATGTGCCCTGACTGGGAATCGAAACTTTGAGCTATTCTTCTCATTCCTAGAAGCTTTCCCCACATATCAATGCTGCAATCTGAAAGTAACTTTGGAAAAGGATTTTGAGTTACAAGCACTCAAAGTCCAATTTTAAAAATCAAATAAACACCTGCTTAACTGGGGACAGAACCAATTGTTATGTGGGTTTGTATTCTAAGAAGATTCTGTGACATGAACTTCTCTTCTCCCAAAAGAGGGTATCATCTCCTTGCCAATAGGTGCTTAGAGGTACTAGTGAATTAGTAGATCCACTGATCTCACAGTGTGGTCTACTAATCAGTAGCATTAGGAATTGTTAATCTGCAAATTCTTGGCCCCATGTTAGACCTACTGAATCAGGAAACCGACAAAGTGTGAGGCTCCGAGTGGCTTTACAAACCCACCAGGTGTTTTTAATGCACACTGAAGTTTGAGAGTGACTGTAGTAGATGATTCTTCTCTTTTAGACCATGTCCTACAGAAACTAGGTTCACATTCACCTCTCATGAGGCAAAATCCAAGTGAAAACAGTGTATGAAGGCAAGAACATTCTGTTTTAGTGAGGAGTTATGCTATCTATCTTCAACTAAACACTCAGCACTTGTTCTTTCTCTCTTCCAACAAAACAAGTCATTCTAGTTCTTAACAACACAGATTTGTAGGATCACAAACTACTGTGATATTGTTTCTCCTGAAGGTCTGTCTAGGTTTCTCCTGGAGTAATATTCTCGGACATTAGCCTCAGGTTCAATGCTTCACTAAGACTCACAGGGTTCAGCATATAGTTGTACTTTACAGCTATGATTTTTTGCAGTGAAAGGATGCAAAGCACCATCAGCAAAGAGAAAAGGCATCTGGGGCAAAGTCTGGAGGAAAACAGGTGCAACCTCCAAAGTTCCCCTCTCAGGAGAGTCACAGAAGATGAATTCCTGCAGCAACTCCTTGCAACAACACATGTGAAGTGTTGCCAACCAGGGACCCTCATTAGAGACCTATCGCTTAGGGTTTGTACTGGGGGCTGATCGCATAGGTATCCTTTGCCTAGTATGTACCAAAATCAGATTTCCAGAAGGAAAGCAGGTGTTTGTGGTCAACCACATTGTTTGTATAAGAAGTTAGGCATGGTGAGCCACTCATCAGTTCTGGCAATGATGGGAACCCTTCTGAAAGTCAAGTTTGCCTATGTCAGCCGAAAGCCAACTATGTGAACAGGATATCCTTTCAAAAGTTAGCAGTCACTCCTGCTATGTCAATTACTTTCTGCATACTTCCTTTCTGCTTCTTTCATCTGTAAAATGGTAATAAGGAGCTACTTTACATAGTTGTAATCAAGACTAAATGAGATTATGCATATAAAATATGTAGAACTGTCACTGACACGGAAGAATCCCTCAATAAATTGCAGCTTAAATTGGGGTAATTAGTGTTGAAGAGAATACCCAAGAACCAGAACCACAGGTGGGCAGTCAAGGGTGGATTATAGTTAGCCTATTCCTCTTCCTAGTGCCCACCAACCCCATTGTCTAGCACACTGATGCTCCTTAAGAATTTGGTGATGATGGTAGTGATTCATCCTCTGATCTAATCCCTCTATTTTACCTTTCCAGTCCTCCTGTTGGACTTTCTTACAACTGGTTTAGTCTTGAGTCAGTTTTCAAAATGTTTCACTGTATAGAAAACAGTTTCCATGGTCACCAACAATGAACTTCTCTCCAAAGTTATGTACAAGAATATGTAAACAATAGTAGCATTAATGAATTGCTGTAGTGCTAACAGACCAGACACTCAAAGTTCAGCTTCTTATTTCTTTGTCCCTTTACTGGTAAGCAGAACATCTCAATGTCTGTCTATGTCCAGTTATTAGTTGAATACTGTATATTCTTTCTTAAACTCGACTTTTCCTTTAGTTTCTTTATTTCTATTTTCACTATCATCACATATTCCCCTCTCCCTGCTAAAAAAGAAAAAAGAAAGAAAGAAAGAAGGCATTTACAGTTGCACTACTAAAATTAAAAAAAAAATTGTGGAGGGGGTTGGAAGACCCAGTCTAAATTTGCTTGCAACATTTCCCATGATGTGACTTTTATCAAGTTATTTACCTGTAGATTTCTTAGTTTCCAAATGATTTGAATTAGAGAATTCTAGTGCCAACTCCAGACCTTTCCACCCACTGACCTCTGAGACATTTTACTGCACCTTCCTATTTTGACTGCTTGTGCCTAATCCACACCATGGCCCAGTTTCTTCTTCCAGAAGGCCTCCCCCAGCCTCTCAGATTGTAGTCAGATGTCTAGTAACACCTTGTGCTTACTTCAATTATACTGCTGCAGTCATTAATCTAACAACAATTGGGTCTTTACCACATGTGAAGTACTTACTGGCTTATTGTGAATAAAGTGACACTGTTCCTTACCTGTTCCTGACATTGTGAATATTGCATTGTATTTGTGTATTTGTGTTTCTGTTTTCTGTAGTGAACAATAATTACTTTGAAGGCAAGATCGTGCTGTATTTACAAATATGAAACATTTCTCTAATAAACTCAATAAATATTTGCTAAAAATAATCAGAGGTTCTTACAGTTTATGATGCTTTTTAAAAAATTTTGAATCATTTTTTTGCCCTGGCTGGTGTGGCTCAGTGGATTAAGCGCTGTTCTGCAGACCAAAAGGCTGCCAGTTCATTTCCCAGTCAGGTCACGTGCCTGGGTTGTGGGCCAGGTCCCCAGTTTGGGGTGTGCGATAGGCAACCACACATTGATGTTTTTCTCCCTCTCTTTCTCCCTCCCTTCCTTTCTCTCTCTAAAAATAAATAAATACAATGTTTAATAATAAAATTTAAATCATTTTTAATTTTTAAATAACAGTTGACATACAATATTATCTTACTTTCGGGCATACACACCAGTATGAAGAGATCACCCAATAAATCTAGTACCCATCTGACATCATGCATAGTTATTACAATGTTATTGAAAATATTTCTTATGCTGTACTTTACATCCCATTACAATTCTGTAACAACCTATTTGTACTTTTTAATTCCTTTACCTGTTTATATATCCCCTTAATCCCCCTCCCATGTGGCCACCATCAAAATATCTCTGTACCTATGAGTCTGTTTCTGTTCTGCTTGTTTGCTTATTTTGTTTTTTAGATTCAATTGTTGATATATATTTATTGCCATTTTATTCAAAGTTTTTATCTTTTTTGTCTTCCTTCTTAAAGAAGACCCTTTAACATTTCTTGTAATTCTAGTTTGGTGGTGATGAACTCCTTTAGCTTTTTCCTGTCTGGGAAGATCTTTATCTGTCCTTTGATTCTAATTGACAGCTTTGCTGGATAGAATAATCTTGGTTGTAGGTCTTTGCTTTTCATCACGTCGAATATTTCATGTCAATTTATTCTGACCTATATTGTTTCTGTTAAGAAATCAGCTGACAGTTTTATGGGAGCTTCCTTGTAGGTAGCTAATGGCTTTTCTCTTGCTTCTTTTAAGACTCTTTCTTTGTTTTTAACCTTTGACATTTTAATTATGATGTGTTTTGGTGTGAGCTTCTTGTTTGGGACTCTCTTTTTTCACCAGGTTAGGGAAGTTTTCTGTCATTGTTTTTTTCAGCCAGAAGTTATGAGAATTTCTCTTCCTAGCACTGGAATTCTGGCTTGGAGGGCCTGGTGCAGGGCTGGGACCTCTCACTCCCCAGGATAGACCCCTGCATCCTAAATATCCCTCTTGATTTTATCTAACCACATGTGGACGTTGGACCACTCCCCATCTCTTCCCCCTTTGACAATTTCAGTATGGCTTCCTGTTTAAGTCTCTAGTTGTAGGCTTTCATTCATCTAGATCAGGTGGTTCTGAATGATGATTGTTCTGTGGTTTAGTTGTAATTTTGATCTCTTCCAACATAGGATTCTAAACATATTTGAATTCAATATCTCTGGTTTCTGCCTTCCTTTATGGGTATGCCTTTGACACCAGTGGTTCCAATAAGCCAACAAAGAAACAATGAACAAACATAGAAACAAAAAATTCAACAAATAACAAATAATTAACTGTGTACATTAATCTACCTGACTTAGATTTTATTAATTTTCATCCTAAAAACATTCAAGATGTTTTGTTCAATAGTATCCATGCCCCAGGGACCAAACCCAACTGGCTTTCCTCCGTGAGTACATGTACCACCACGCCGAGCTCTGCATTCACACAGGCCACTTCACAATATTTCTGAAACATAGGTGCCAATGAAAGCTTGTGTTGAGTCAAAAAGGGTTACAAAATTTAAAGGGAAATTTGCAATTGCACAGCATGCATTCCCTTTCCTTCATTCATGTTTTTTAATTATTTAAAGGCCTCTAACACTAACATTATATCATGACACACACACCAGTTTACTCACTTTGAGAAAGATTATGTCCAGGATAAGTAATAACATTGAATTCTACTACTCAAATATTTTCCTTCAATCTCAACATTTTATTTCATATTTAAATAAATGCATTAGTGGCCATTTGCAGTTATGAAGCATTTACAATGTGTTCCTTCAATGGCCACTGGATGGCAGTAGTGTATCATACCAGTGGCATTCGGTTTGGTTTTTTTTTTTTTTTTTTTGTTTATTTCTTGTAGGTGTAGAACAAAAAGTGTTTTTGAAGAGCAAACTGTTAAAGGGACTTTTTAGAGTAAAGATAGACAACCAATTAAAAATAGCAATTTAATATAATTAAGCTCCCCCTACTTGAAATAAATGAAATTTTGCTATATATATTTTTTTCTTTAGTCAGATTTCTTCATAAGAGACATATGGGATTAAGTTTTTCTTCAGAAAAATCCAACAATTTTATATTAAACAAATTGCTAAATCTTCTCAAACCATTGTTTTCAAATCTGTAAGTACTTACCATAGCATCCATCCTTGTCGTGTATTAAATAAGAGGATGTTTGCAAGGCCTTAGGCCACATAGTGCTAACTTTATGAATAAAACGACATTTTATTATTAATTTCAGAGTCATGGCAGGTGGGAAAGAGCTGCAATAAAAAATCTTCACCTTGAGCTTAGGCAGGAAGAGAGAAAGAAAAGTACGAAGAACAACAAAAAGGGAATTATCTAGCAGGATTTTTCAAGAGAAGCACTGATACAGAGTGGATACAGAACATCGGTTTCAGAGCCCTGAAAGGCCGCAGTCGGAATGCCGGTTCTGCTGTTTACTACCCAGAAGGCCATGCTCTCGTTACTTTGCCTGGCTTAGTCTCAGTTTCTTTACTTGTCCGTCAGAACTGGTACTATGACACTTGTAGGGCTGATGTGAGATAAAACACGCTAATACATGCAAAATGCTTGGCAAATAGTAGAGATATTCAAGGTTGCTATTTCTTTGCAGACTTTTATAAAAAAACTTACAAGGAAACTTAGCATATTAAATTTTGATTTTATTATTTTCCAGGTGCTCAAACTCTTTCAGAAGTCTATAGAAAATATCGATTTAGCAAACCCTTTTGTATTTCTTCATGAAAATGTTAATGTTCAAGCACCTGGAAATTAAGTCCATAATTTAAAAACGTTTTTCTGAGTGTACAAACTATCTTCAGTCCTCAGCAGTTTTCTTTACACTTTCATTCTCTGTGTAAGATGTTAATACGTACTGAGAAGACAAGACAGGGCATTCTAAGGAATTAGAAAAGACATACAGGATTAATTAGCTAAATGGAAACGCAGTCATGGCGTGATCTATGTTTTAAAAGATTATAAAAAACGAACTTTTTCAAAGTGATATGTAAGGATTTTTTCCCGGGGTTAAGAGAATTGAATTGTGGACTAAAGTAAGTCAGAAAACAAATGGTGTCAAGATTAGTTGGTCAGTGTTGACTAAGCAGGTGCTGTAAGAGTCGCGGCAAAGGACACTCACAGTAGCACTGTGAAGGACACCGTGTGCCTCCTTTTCAAAATATGGCAGGAACATAGGTAGCACAGAATACTCTTCCCTCCCGTAGAAAAGGATCTATGCCTCTCAAAAGGTGGATTCTAGAATATTTGTTTTCAACAACAGTATCAACTGCATGTTCATTCACATCCCTCTTTCTTTATTTTCAAAGAGAGCGGTATATTTCAAAGTGTTGGAAAAACTTACCATTTGGTCAAATCAATTGTTATCACCATTGAAGAGACTGAGGACTGGAGAGAGGAAATGAGTTTTCCTGGCTGCACAGGTTGTTAGGAGCACAACTCACCTAATTCCTAATCCACTATGTCTTCGATCTTTGCATTCTGCTTCAAGATAAAACCCACAGTTACATTCTAGTTTATTTATTTGTTTGTCTGTAACTAATTGTGATACCCTTCTTTACATAGCAGACCAAAGAGTTGCTGACTGTAAAAACAAGAAGACCGATCATAAAGAGAAAATCTCACTTTACGATTTCAAATTAAAAAGATACCTTCACTAGACAGTTTTAGAGACCTGGAGGGATTTCTGATCTTTTATTTCTTATTTATTCAGAAAACAAGCTATAAACAACCCAAAATACCTTACGAAGGCTGTTTTATCTCTGCTGATCTTGAAAACCAAACTGAGAGAATAATGGAGTAACAGCCTGAACTAGAGGATAAACTGCATGGAAAGGCAAACACTTAACTGCAGCAGCTGTCCTTTCAATCTTGCCTTTCATTCCCAGGGTGATAGAAAGGTGTTCAGATGTCTCCATTACATTGCTCACTCCTGCTGGCCCTAAAGGCCCGGGATTCTCATTAATTTAATGGGAAGCTGCTAAGCCCTTACCATTCTCACCATGAAATCACCATGATCAGCACTATTTGTCATTCCCAGTTTATTATTGTCTGATAGCTAAAAGTGCTGCTGTATTTCTTAAGGACGCTACTTTTTTTGGTAGGTTTTGGATGTAGGTACTACAGTGCAGGAGCAGAGCATTTCAAATGCCAACTAATAAAAACATGTTAATGTGTTTTTTTAGATAACTGTATTCTTTAAAAAGGAATATTTGGGAGAATATAATCCAAATGACATTAGGTGTAGTTGAGAGACTGTGCTTTCTTGTTTAAGTTCTTAGGTAATGTCTCTACTCTGCAATTTACTGATTAAATGTTAATTCAAAAAACTTACCAAATATCCCTACTCTCTTAGGAATTCCACTGTAGATCAAACTAAAACATTCTTTGGCATTGGATGGTTAACTTTCTCCTTTTAAGACGAGGGATGTGAGGCTAAGAGAAGCTGACCGTTGGGCACAGTTTACACAGCCAGTTAGAGTGAGTGGTGGATGGAACTCAGATCATGTAACTCCTCAGCTGGCACAGAGCTTTTGACTAAATCAAGTTGTTCTTGGTTAGACCTATTTTGAGGGTGGTTCACCAGGGAGATTGAAGGAATAAGGCAAACTGCTCTCACACCTTAGAATTCTTGTCGAGGATGCGGTTAGGTGAAGAAAAATACCTAGTTTGACCATGTTCTGTATAAAGAATGCCATTTGAAGGTACTATGGGTTGAACCAACGTGGAGGGAGGTCTGGTACAGGGAAAGATCGTGAACTCTGATGGGACTTTTGGTGCGCAATTTTGGATTGGTTTGCCTGGGAATTGCGGGTGGGAGGGGTGGTGTTACTTGATCTGAACTCCTAGTTTTCTCAAGTAAAAATAAGAATATAAACATAAACCACAGAAGGTTTATTTAAGGGGTAAGACAGTGATTCACTTATATTTGGTATTTAAGAAACTTGAAAACTAATTTACCAGCCTCCTAAGGCAATCAGCCATTTAAACTAAATCTGAAATTAAAGCCAGGTATAGGGTAAGAAAGCAAGAAGTGAAGGAGGCTCTGAGTCTATTTGACAAATACCACAAAATATTAGGAGCATGTCACAGTCCTCAGTATGTTTTCCCAGGAAATACAGGCCTCTAATAAGTTAACAAACCATAAGGCCATCTGGGTCTGCATTTCCTAAACTGCCCATCTCACTTTAGAACATCTCCGTCTTAGCCATTGCTAGAATATGATGGAAACAACTGTTGGAGGCACCTCAGACAGCCTTCTAAAAGCAGCACATTTTAACTGATAATGCATTTTTTAAAAGATTGTATTTATTTCTCTTAGAGAGGGGGAGGGAGGGAGGGAGAAAAAGGAGAGAAACATCGATGTTTGATTGATGAAAAAAGTTGTATTTTTCTGTCTCTTCCTTTTGTGCTGGTTTGAAGGCAAGACGACATTCATTTGTACTGTGATTGTATTTCCTCATATTATTGATCTGAGGCAAATAGCATTCAAAGGAGAGAGTATTTTCTTAGGCTCTTGTCCATTCATGTACTAAGAAAAAACATAAAATTAGCAATTTTGAGATCTGTTCTTTCCACAATTTGTCATGTGAATAGAGAGACATCCAGAGAACACATTCTCCATTGGTCTCGAGAGAACTAACAACAGAGTCTCAGTTAAACGTAGGTAATCTCGCCCATTTAGTATTTATGAGGCTTTGGGAAATATCACTGAATAAAGGAAATTTTCCTCAGGGAGCTCACAATTTAGCTCTTTTTAAGTGAACATTTACAACAATTTTCAGAGCTGACTTTTTAGTCAAGAAAATGGAAGAGAGTGTACAAACCAGTGTTTGTAGAAAAGCAGGCTGTCTGCTGTTGAGAGTGATTCCACATACAAGTATTTGCTGCCATTTAATAAACAGAAGCTTCTTGGAAGAGAAAGATTTAACTCTTTTTTTTTTCCTTTGAGGTGGAAATTTGATCATATGCTTTCTGCTTTGCAGAAATTTACTTTTAGTTTAAGGATATCCAAATAGCATTTTTTCCTTCCTTGGTCATTTATTCTCTCAATTCAGAGTTTAGATGGACAGACTGTTTAGAATTTTGAATGGAATAGTTTTTATGGGGTTTAAGACACATTATCCCAAAATCACACTTTGCGATACTGAATGTGATAGGAGAGAAAATGACAGGAAAATAAAAATATCAAAATTTGATTGAAATAATTGACTGATAGACTGGCTAAAAATTTTATATTAGATCCCATTATATCTTAGAGATTTGACAATGAAAAGAAAACTTATTAAGAGGAATAGAAAAAGATCCACCAAAATGGTACGGAATGAAAATGTAGAAGTGTTAAGGTACTAGAAGGTGGTTTTCTAGGCAGCCAAAGGGTGAAAGATTTCTGGCTTCTACTTTTCCCCCCTCAAATTGATGCCAGTTCCTGGCATAGTTACTTTTTTAAATTTCTACCTTGAAACTATTTTAAATATCTGTGATACATCATAATTATAGTGATTATTCTTTCTTTAAATATATGTTTTATTAGAGATTAATATTTTTGTATATATTCATTTAGGAGCTAAAACTTTTCAATTTATATAGTTTCTTTACATTTTAATGGGAGATACTAGAAAAAAGTTTCAACATAAAAATGTGTTCTATGAGAGCATTTAAGGAACTGTTCAAATCCATACATTTTGAACAAAGAGCTTACCAACTGGGTGGTGTGATCCCATTGACTGGGTCAAAAGTGGGATATATACTGCTATTAAGTATGTGAAGAGCAGGTATGCTAGAGGCAAGGGTAGTGGTGTGGAAAAGGAAAACTTTTTTAAAAAAAGTTATTCTTTATTGTAGTTTTTCTATTACATTTAATTCCCTTATACCCCTCCCACCCTCATGATCACCACACTGTTGTCCATGTCCATGAGTCCTTTTTTTTTTGTTCAATCCCTCCACCTCCCCCCCACTCCCCAGCTGTCATCCTGCTTTGCATCTATGAGTCTGTCCCCATTTTCCTCATTAGTTCAGTTTGTTCATTTGATTCCACAGATGGGTGAAATCGTGTGATATATTTCTTTCTCTGACTGCCTTATTTTACTTAGCCTAATGGTCTCCAGGTCCATCCACACTGTTGAAAATGGTAAAATTTTCTTCTCTTTCATGGCCCAGTAGTATTCCTTTGTGTAAATGTCCCATAGTTGTTTTATCCACTCATCTACTGATGGACACTTGGGCTGCTTCCAGATGTTTGTGGTTGTAAATAACGCTTCAATGAACACAGAGGAGCTTATGTTTGTTTGAATTAGTGTTTGGGGTTCCTTCAAATATATTTCCAGAGGTGGGATTGCTGGGCCAAAAGGCAGATCTATTTTTACTTTTTTGAGGTATCTCCAAACTGCTTTCCACAGTGGCTGCACCAACCTGTATTTGCACTAACAGTGCAAAAGGGTTCCCCTTTCTCCACATCCTCTCCAGCATTTGCTGTTTGGTGATGATAGCCTTTCTGACAGGTGTGAGATAATGTATCATTGTGGTTTTGGTGTGCATTTCTCTGATGATTAGTAACATTGAGCATCTTTTCATATGTCTATTGGCCATCTATATGTCCACTTTGGAGAAGCATCTATTCAGGTCCACTGCCCATTTTTTTATTGGGTTGTTTGTTATTTTGGTGTTGAAGTTTGTAAGTTCTTTATAAATTTTGTATATTAACTCTTTATCAGTTGTATCAGCAAATATGTTTTCCTAGTCTACTCGTTGTCTTTTATTTTGTTGATGATTTCCTTTACTGGGCAAAAATTTTTTACTTTGGTGTAGTCTTATTTTTTTATTTTGTTTTTGTTTCCTTTGCCTGGGGATATATACTTGATAAAATATTGCTACAAGCAATGTCTCAGACTTTGCTGCTTATGTTTCCTTCTATAATTCTTATAGTGTTGGGTCTAACATTTAAGTCTTTCATCCATCTTGAATTTATTCTTGTGGGTGGTATAAGAAAGTGGTCTGGTTTCGTTTTTCTGCATGTATCAGTCTAATTTTCCCAACACCACTTATTGAATCAACTATCTTTAGCCCATTCTATGTGCTTGATTCCTCTGTCAAATATTAATTGACTATAAAGGCATGGCTTTACTTCTGTGCTCTCTATTCTATTCCATTGATCTATGTTTCTATTTTTATGCCAGTACTGTGCTGTTTCAATTACTATGGCCTTAGAGTATATTATCATATTAGGTTCCATTATTCCTCCAACTTTGATCTTCTTTCTCATAATCCATTTGCTATGTGAGGCATTTTGTGGTTCCATATACATTTTTGAAATATTTGGTCTAGTTTTGTGAAATATGTCATTGTAATCCTGATAGGAATTGCATTGAACCTATAGATTGTTTTGGGTAGTATGGACACTTCAATGATGTTAATTCTTCCTATCCATGAACATGGTATGTGCTTCCACTTATTTGTATCTTCTTCAATTGCTTTCTTCAGTGTCTTAGAATTTTCTAAGTACAGATCTTTTACATCTTTGTTTAGGTTTATTTGTAGGTATTTATATTCCTTTTGAAGCAATTGTGAATGGGGTTGTTTTCTTCATTTCTCTTTCTGTTAATTTGTTACTGGCATATAAAAATGTAACTGATTTCTGGATATTAATTTCATATACTGCTACTTTGCTGAATTCATTTATCAGTTCTAGGAGTTTCTTGGGGGAATGTTCAGGGTTCTCTATGTACAGTATCATGTCATCTGCAAATAATAACAGTTTAACTTCTTCCTTCCCAATTTGAATGCCTTTTATTTCTTCTGCTTGTCTGAGTGCTGAGGCAAGTACTTTCAGTACTATGATGAATAAGAGAGGTGAAAACAGACATCCCTGTCTTGTTCCTTATCATAAGAGGAATAACTATAGTTTTTGTCCATTGAGTACGAGGCTGGCAGTGGGTTTGTCATATATGGCCTTGATTATGTTTAGGTATGTTGCCTCTAATCCCACTTTGCTGAGAGTTTTTATCAAAAATGGGTGCTGGATTTTATCAAATGCTTTTTCTGCATCTATTGATATGATCACGTGGTTTTTATCCTTCATTTTCTATGTGGTGAGTCACATTTATTGATTTGTGAAGGATGTACCAACCTTGCATTCAGAGAATGAATCCCACTTGATCATGGTGTGTGATCTTTTTTGATTCATTACTGTATTTGGTTTGCTAATATCTATTTGAGGATTTTAGCATCTATGTTCATCAGGAGTATTGGCCTATAATGTTCTTTCTTTGTAGTGTCTTTGTCTGGTTTTGGAATTAGGATAATGCTGGCCTTGTAAAATGACTTTGGGATCCTTCTCTCCTCTTTGATTTTATGAAATGGTTTGAGAAGGCAAGGTCCAACTGGCCCAGGGCTTTTATTTATTGGGAGTTTTGGATTGCTGCTTCAATTTCACTATGTGTAATCTTTCTATTCAAATTGTCTGATTCTTCCTGATAGTTTTGAAGGATTGTTTACTTCTAGGAATTTCATGTATTTCATCCAGGTTGTCCACTTCATTGGCATATATTGCTCATAATATTTTCTTACAACCTTTGTATTTCTTTGGTGTCAGTTGTTATTTCTCCTCTTTCATTTCTGATTTTATTTATTTGGATCCTCTCTCTTTTTTTTCTTGATGAATGTTTTTTTTTCTCTAATTTTTTCCCTGTTGGATTTATTGATCATTCATGTCATTTTTTAAAAAATTCTATTTCATTTATTTCTGCTCTGATCTTTATTATTTCCTTCTGTCTACCCATATTGGGTTTTGTTTATTGTTATCTTTCAAGTTCCTTTAAGTGTGAAGTTAGATTGTTTACTTGAGCTTTTCCTTGTTTTCTTGTTTTTTTTTTAAAAGATAGTCTGTGCATATGTATCACAGCTTTTTAATCCACTTGTGGGCACTTGGGCTCCTTCCAAATCTTGGCTATTGTAAATAACACTGTAATGGAGTGAAATAAGCCAGTCATGGAAAGACAAATGCCTCATGATTTCACTTATATGTAGAGCCTAATGAACAAAATACTAACAAACGAAAGACTCATAGATACAGAGAACAGACTGACAGTTCTCAGAGGGATAGGGGCATGTGGGACTGGGTAAAAAAAGTGACAGGATTAAGCAAAATAAAAAACCCCTATAAAACTCATAAAAAATAAAGCCTGTAATGCTATTAATTTCCCTGTTATGATTGCTTTTCCAGTGTCCATCAGATTTTGGGTTATTGCATACTCCTTTTCTTCCTTGATCTCGTTGTTGACCCATTCATTGTTCAATAACATGTAATTTAGCTTCCATGTGTTTGCATATTTTTCAGTGTTCTTCTTGCATTTGATTTCTAGTTTCATAGCATTGTGGTCAGAGAAGATGCTTCATATGATTTTAGTCTTCTTTAGTTAATTGTGACTCGTTTTTTCTCCTAACATGTGGTCTATCTTAGAAAATGTTCCATGTCCATTTGAAAAGTATGTATATTCTGCTGATTTGGGGTGGAATGTTCTGAATATATCAATTAAATCTATTTGGTATAGTGTGTCATTTATGGCCACTTTCTCCTTGTGGATTTTCTGTCTGAAAATCTATCCATTGAAGTACTTGTGTGCCTCCTCCCTATTTCCTACCAGTCTTGTTGTGGTGGAGTGGTTTCTTCATTCTCTGTGGTTATAAGGCTTCTCTCCAGCTAGTGTTAAGTTGGTTATTCAGGACAATTTCTCTACAATTTAGTTGTAATTCCAGAGTGGTCCTGTTTATTGGTTAGTGTAGCTTCCACTTACTCCTTCACCAACTTGGATCTGTCCCCCAAAGTTTTTGTTTTATTTATTTAGGTGACATTGGTTAATAGGAGAAATATAAACTTTTATAATGATCTTTTCAGAGTTCTTTTGGTGGAGCCTGAAATTTAAATTGACAAAAGAGAGACCAACAGGAGAAAAGCATCAAATTAATTTAATACAAGTTTTACATGACATTCCTTCATAAGGAATGAAAAAAGTGTCAAAATATACTTGCTTTTTGTATTAGGCTGAACAAAGAAAAACAGCTGTGAACATTGACTAAACTAAAGGAAGGGGAGGCTAAACTAAACTAAGGGGGCAGCTAAAGGAAGATAATTATTTTAACAAGGCCTCTTTCTACAGAATTTTTTAGGTCTCACCTTCTTGGCCTTGATGATAAGAATCTTACTTTCCTCTGGTATAGGGAGGGCATCTTTCATATAGGAATTTCATCTTAAACTTCTAAGAAAGAAGTACAGAGAGTTTTTCTGTATTTGCTGTGTTCTCAGCACCTTTAACAAAAAATAGCCAAAATGCCAGAGCGGCATATTTTGGGACGGTATGTTCTGAAATCTTTCAGTCCTGTGCTCCTATCACAGTCTGGTTGTTTCTTTCTACCCTACATCTAGCATATTAGGGAATTTACAATGAAATAGCTGTTAGAGAATTTTTCATGGACTCAACAGACTACGATTTGGTAGAGCAGTACATGGTGAGTGAATGTGTGGGGATGTCCCTGAACAACAGTGGTTTTTCTCCAACCCCAAACTACAATCTCAATAAAAGCATGTCAATTACTGGAATGAAATGTCGTCTTGAGGATGTTTATAACACAAAATTGGTCTGAACATATTCTCTTTGAATTGTGACCATTAAGAAATGATGGGGCCAAGATTAGTAAGTTCTCTTCTTACATCATCTATTGACTGGTTCATTAAGATACCATGCTAGATATACATTTGATTTGATTTTTAAAAAAATAAAAAAAAACAGAAAAGGAAATAAGATCCAGTCCCTGCACCTTTGCCTGAAGATGGTTTATAAATTAATAGGAGAGAGAAGGGCAGATGAGGAGCTTTTGACAAAGCTATGACGCACACACTTACAGAACACTGCCATCACCTAGGGAGTTCTCATGTCCCTTCCCAGACAACCTTTATATCACCAGCTAGAGGAAACCACCATTCTAATTTCTGTCATCACCAATAAGCTTTGAACTTCATCTAAATGGAATAATATAGTTAATACTCTTTTGTGTCTTTTAAAAAGATTTATTTATTTATTTATTTATTTATTTATTTAATTTTTCATTACTATTTATCCCCTCATACCTTCTTCATGTTCCTTTGGCTAAATTCCCAGAAGTGGAATCACTTGGTCATAAGGCAGTTCTATTTTTAATTTTTTGAGATAATTCCATACTGCTTTTCACAATGGCTGCAGCAATTCAGATTCCCGCCAACAGTGCATGATGGTTCCCTGTTCTCTACATCTTCACCAACACTTGTTGTCTATTGATTTATTGATGACAGTCATTCTGACAGGAATGAGATATCTGATTGTGGTTTTAATTTGCGTTTCTCTGATGATCAGTGGTGGTTGCTCAGGAGAATTCTATCTATGCTCATTCATATTGCTATATACATCAGTAGTTCATTCTTTTTCATTCCTGAGTAGTATTCCACTGTCTGATCATATCGCAGTCTATATATTACCTTTTTGATGGCCATTTAATGATTTATAATCTTAATATTAATGAATGAAGGTGATACAAGTTTTGTTGAACAAATCTTTTTTGCACAATATGCTTTTACTTCTCTTGGACAATATTAGTGGAACTCTTGGGTCATAGGCTATGCAAATGTTTAAATTTACAAGAAACTTCCAAATATCCTTTTAAATTGGTTGTACTATTTTATTCTTCCATTAACAGTATATAAGGTTTCTGGTTTCTCCACATCCTCACTAACTTTTGGTATTGTCAGTCTTATTAATTTTAAATATTCTAGTTTGTATATTGCATTATTTCACTATGGTTTTAAGTTACACTTCTCTAATGACTGACAATGTTTAGCACTTTCCCACATACTTATCCATTATTCATGCCTCTTCCTTATCATTAGCTTTGAGTTTGTGGATGGGATTTTGATACGCAGTGTTTTAGGGATAGCTCTACATATAGGAATAAGCATTGGCCAAAAAACAGGACTTTTGGTCAGGCAGGTTTGTTAGCTAGTAATACTAACAAAAATGGTCATCAATGTTTCTCAAAAGACTTTGTGTGACAGACTAAATAACTTTTTGTGTGTTTTACGTTCACTTTTTCAATTATTAGTGGAGTCATACATTTTATATTGAGCAGAAAGTACAGGAAAGTCACAGAAAAAATAAAAATTAAAAGAGTTTACTATATATAAATAACTAATCCTTTATTTTAGTTAGTGTAAATTCTGCTGATCTTCCCTCACTTTCTTATACACACACCAGAAAAAAATACAAAAGTAGAACCTTTCAATACTTATTACTAGGGGGGACCCTTAAAAACCTGGAATTTATTTATATTGTAAAAATTGTGTGTTTATTCTTACACGTTTATACTTCAATCATCTTCAAAGTACTCTCCATTTGATACAATATACTTACCAGGATGTTTTTTTCACCTGCTCACAACAGTTTTTGAATTCATCAATTTTGATGCACTTTAGTGCTTCTGCTGCTTTTTTGTTTCACCTCTTCCACATTATCCAAACATTTCCCTTTGAGGATTTTTTATCTGGAGAGACAAACAAACGAAAAAAGTCCCATGGGGTGAGATTGGGTGAATAGAGAGGGTGGAGCATGGGGGTCATGCTATTTTTGGTCAAAAACTGCTGAATACTCAGCACAGTGTGGGCAGGTATGCTGATAAATGACCCATTATTAAATGGGCAAACACATTGGAAGAATCTTCAAATAAACATTCAGTGAAGCCAAACACAGCCTCTCACAATGCCACCCAGTATAATGATACAGGTGGGTTTCTAGAATACTCACCTAGTGGGGGAAGCCGATGCTACAAGGGGCCCACCCTCCAGAAGATAATTCCAGTTTTTTTGGCATTCCTCCTCATATTTGGTAATATTTTATTTTTAATTAACACTATATAATAAATATTTTTGTATAGATTTAAGTATTTTTCTACAATATCATTTTAAATGGCTAAATGTTTTTATTTCATAAATATATCATAATGTATATAATAAATTTCACAGTGTTAGGCATTTTTGTTGTTTCTTATTTTTCACATATAGGTAGTATTTCAATAAACATTTGTTGTAGCTAAATCTTCAAATGTTTATTGAAGTATTTATCTATTCTCTACTGGAATTGAAAAGTAACTTTTACCACATCTGGATACTGAGTCCTTTCTGGACTTTACATTGATTCATTGTTCCACCTGTTCTTCCTATATGTGTTCCACTCTGCTTGAATTACTTTTCTATTATTTTTATTAATACCTTATAGGCAAAAACAAACACATCTCATTTTTAAAAACTCTGCCTTTCTCTCACTTATTTTTTAATAATTTGACACATTAGACTTAGAAAATATCTATAAATTAATTTGAGGAGAATTGACATTTAAAATATCATGTATCTTTTAAATATTAAGATATTTCTATTCTTAGCTCAGCCTTGACTTTATTGAAAATGACACTTACATTTTACTTTTCCCTTTGATATTTGTTTTGGGATTTTCAAGTGTAGTCTGTAACATGTTAAGAAGCTATCTGAGAGCTAGATTGTTTTGTTTATTTAAATCAAAATAGAAACTAAATTTTATTAACTAAATATATTACTGGTATCAAGATGATCATATGTTTTTTCTTCTTCTACATAGTATAGAATAAATAATATTAATAAAGTCCACATTTGAATTATATCTTGCATTCCTGGAATAACTATACTTGGTCACAAATAAAATGTCAGCATAAGGTAATGCTCAGTGTTTTGCTAGCATTTTGTTTGGATTTTTTTGTATCTAAATTCTTAAATGAGATTATACATTTTTATAAGCTCATGTTTCTAAACTTCAGAAAACTAAATCTGAGAAATATATTCTTTAACCATTCTATCTAGTAGATAGTAAGGGTAATGCACATGCTGGATTTCAAAGACTTAGCCTGAGGAAAAAAAAGAACACAGATATCTCATTTTTATTTTGATTATATATTGGGCTAATATTTCAGATATATTGGCTTTTATAAATTCTAAATTTTTATTCCTAACATATTATTCCAATTATTCATCTATTATTCAATTAAAATTTGTCCAATTTTATTACTTATATGTAACTTTCACTATATTTCTATTGTATACTCCTATCTATAATATTTTAAGTAGGAGATAAATGGTCTAGTTCTTAGAAGTTTGAAAGGAACAGTTTATTACAAAATTAAAACAGTGTGGTTCTGGTCAAGATGGAGACATAAGTAAACATGGCTTGCCTCCTTGCACAGCTACAGCAAAAATTACAACTAGACTACAAAACAAATATCACCCAGAAGCATCAGAAAATTGGGCTGTATGGAAGTCTGACAACCAAGGATTTAAAGCAGCCATATTCAACCTGATGGCCAGGAGACGCGAAGAGGTAGAGAGATGTGGAGAGGTGGAAAGGTGTGGAGAGAAGCCAAGAAGCAGATTGGCCTGGAGAAGTACGGAGATGCAGAATGGGTGGTTCCACATCCACATGTGGTGCATAAAAATCAGAAGGAATACCTCAGGAGCAAGGGACCTCAGCCCCAGACTGGATCATCTAGCCCAGGGTTCCAGTACCAGGAAGATAAGTCCCCATAACTTCTGGCTGTAGAAACCAGGGAAGATTGGGGTAGTGAAAGAAACTGTGGGATTCACAAGAGACTCCTCTTAAAGGAACTGTAATAGATTAAAGATTTACGAGATCCACACCATCAGAGATTTAGCACCAGGGCAACAGCTGGAAGAGGACCAATGGCATAAGGGAAGAAACCGAAGTGATTGGCATCAAGGTGAGTTCCAGGAGACAGCTGCCTTCCAGACAAAAGTCCAGAGGCCAGACAGTGGCAATGTCCCCTCTCTGAGCCTTCCCCCACACAGAGCCACAGATTGCCCCACCCTGGTGAGTGCATATGGCTGCTCATCATACAACTAACAGGTGCTCTTTTCTACAATAGGCCACGCCACTAAGACAGGGAGTCAGAGTAGCTCTATCTAATACACAGAAACAAACACATAGATGCTGCCAAAATGAGGAGATAAAGAAACATTGCCCTAATGAAAGAACAGAACAAAACTCCTGAAAACAACCAAACAAAATGGAGACAGGTAACCTATCAGATGCAGAGTACAAAACACTGATTATCGGGGTGCTCCAGGAACTCATTAGGTACTTCAACAGCATAAAGAAGACCCAGGCAGAAATGAAGGTTACATTAAGTGAAATAAAGAAAAATCTATAGGGAACCAACAGTGGAGGGGATGAAGCTGAGAATCAAATCAACAATTTGGAACATAAGGAAGAAAAAAAAAACATTTAATCAGAACAGAAAGAAGAAAAAGAATTCAAAAAATGAGGATAGGCTAAGAAGCCTCTGAGACATCTTCAAATATACCAACATCCAAATCATAGGGGTGTCAAAAAAAGAGGAAGAGCAAGAAATTGGAAACTTATTTAAAAATAATGAAAGAAAACTTCCTTAATTTGGTGAAAGAAATAAACATACAAGTCCAAGAAGCACAGAGAATCCCAAACAAGATGGATGCAAAGAGGCCCACTCCAAGATATATCATAATTAAAATGCCAAAGGTTAAAGAAAAAGAGAATCTGAAAAGCAGCAAGAGAAAAACAGATAGCTACCTACAAAGGAGTTCCCATAAGACTGTGAGGTGTTTTCTCAAAAGAAACTTTGCAGGCTACAAGGGACTGGCAAGACGTATCCAAAGTGATGAAAAACAAAGACCTACAATCTAGATTACTCTATCCAGCAAAGCTATTATTTAGAATTGAAGGGCAGGTAAAAAGCTTCCTAGAAAAGGTAAAACTAAAGGAGTTCATAATCATCAAGCCATTATTATATGAAATGTTAAAGGGACATATAAGAAAAAGAAGGAAATCAAAACTATGAACATTCAAATTCCAATAAATTCACAACTATCAACAATTGATTCTAAAAAACAAACTAAGCAAAGAAGCAGAACAGAACCAGAATTATAGATATGGAGATCATTTGGAGGGCTATCAGTTGGGAGGGGGAGGAGGAGTATGAGGGGAAAGGTGCAGGGATTAAGAAGTACAAATTGGTAGGTACCAAACAGACAGGGGGATTTTAAGAACATTATAGGAAATGGAGTAGCCAAAGAACTTATAACGCATGACTCATGGGCATGAACTAAGGAAGGATTGCTGGAGGGAAGGGGGTACAGGTGAAGGGAGGCAAAGGGGAAAACATTGGGACAACTGTAATAGCATAATAAATAAAATATGTTTAAAAAATAAAACTATGGTATCAGGGCATGAAAAGACAGATAAATCAATGTAATGCATTGAAAGTGAAGAATTTGGCTGGTAGAAGATAAACAGGTGGTAAATGGTGACAGGAAGAGAATAGACTTTGGATAGTAAGTGCACAGTGCAATGTGCAGATGATGTTTTGTAGAATTGTACACTTGAAACCTATATAATTTTACCAACCAATGTAATCCTAATAAATTCAGTAGAAAGGGAATCACAGAATTTGTCTTTTTTGAATGACATTTTAATGAGAACTTCAATGTCTTTGTGTCTTTGTTAAGTCACATTTTAAATCAATTTTTGATAATGCACATTTTTTTCTAGAAAATTGTTTTTTTCACTCAAATACTCAATGCTATGAATATAGAGTTAAACATTTTTAACATTGCTATTCTTGCAGTGCTTCTCAATTGGGGTGAGTTTGCCTTTCCTGGGGACATTTGGCAATGTATGGAAATATTTTTAAAGTCATAGCTTGGGGTGGAAGTGTTTCTTGCAGTAGAAAAGAAAGAAGGAAAGGAAGGAAAGAAGGGAAGGAGGGAGGGAGGGAGGGAGGAAGGAAGGAAGGAAGGAAGGAAGAAGGAAGGAAGAAAAAAAAAGAGGATAGAATTAGCTCTACTTTGTCAAATTATAGGGCAATTACTTCTAAAGAGCAGGGTGTGAATTAAAGCCACAGGCAGTCACATCAGGAAGTTTTGCCCCTCTGCCAAAAACAATCTCTTCCCTCTTTGTTTGCTGGGATAATATTCCTGTTCTCTTACTGGCACAGTCTGTCTCTTCAGATGCCAGCTGTGACATTGCCCCTATTTTACTTGGCTCGCTCTATACAGTTCAGAGGTAACCTGGAGCAAATTGTGCAGTGAAATCTCACCCTTTTAGCTCTAGATTTGCAACACCCTCCCCAAATCTCCTACCGTTGTTCTAATGCCCATTTTTACTCCAGGTCCTACTATTCTGTGCTTGGGGTCAGTTTTTAATGTGAGTTGTTTAGCAATTCTCCCAAGTTGGTCTGCTTGCAATATATTCTGCAGAAATTTCTTGATATTTCCTACAATAGTTGGGGTTCCTTCCCTGATTTTCAGAGCCAATACAAATTTTCCACAATTTTTTAATTCCTTTGGTAATATATTGGGAATTTTGGAGATTAAAAAGTTAAATGCAAGAATTTAGACCAAAGATATTTCTTTTTAATTTTATTAGAATAGCTTATTTTCAATCATTATACCATAATTAAATTGTGTCAAATCAATAGGATATATTGAGATATCTCCTAATTTTTTGTGGTTCTTAAGTCCTGTTCTACAGACTAACTGCTTTAGAAATACCTGGGGGTTGCTTTGTAAATGAAGATTCTCAAGTTCCACCTAAAAGATTCTGATTTAAGAGGTATGTGTTGACCTAGGATTATACATTTTAAGCCTCTTTCTGAGTAGTTTTTAATTTATTTTTATGACCAGCCAGGTTTGATGTCATTGCCCTCATCTAGAACAGCCAGACCCTTTGTGACTATGATCTTATCATTCTATTTTTAATTTTAGAACTTTTCTTCCATTCCAGCTCCTGAGGTAACAGAGTACATTTTAGTCTTTTTTATGAGAGCAAATTTAAATTATTTTTATTTTAGAATTTCATGACAGTTGCTAAGATAACTGAAGACCTGAAATATGGCAACTGGAAATTATTGCTCTAACTATAGATTGATTGCAGTTCCATCTGAATGGGGCACTGTTTGAAATTGAGATAGTAATCCCCTAGCAATTCTTTGCTGGAGTTATTAAATCTGGAGAAGTAATTTCATCATGTGTTGGTGATTGTTTGGGAAAATCTTAGTGCCTTTTTAAAATGATAGTGTGGAATTGATGAGGGAAAAATGAAGAGGAACAGCTGGAAGTTTTGCAAGCACTCTCATGTGTAGGGTGTTCCATGGCCAGGAGGGAATGCATTTTATGGGAATTTTAAAATAAAAACATTCTACTTCATGAATACATTTTTACTAGTGTTATTTAGAAATTTCAATACTTGCTTTACTCTCTTGGGTAATAAGCACAGAAATGCCTATAGCTAAAATTTTAGTTGATACATGCTGGTTTTATTTGGAGGGGAAGGAATTGGCTATTTAGATTAATTCATTATTAATATCAAGTGATATCAATTTGAAATGTTTATGCTTAAAATGGCACATATACCATTTATGAAATAGAAGTCATCTGAAAACTTTTTTTAAATCTAGGAATTCTGCTCTTTGGCATTCAAGCATCTGGTTCCCCTTCTCTTGCCTGCCCAAACTAACAGCCACAACTTCTTAAGCAGAGAGATTAGATGTAAAACCCTGATAAATCCCGTTCAGTTTGAGCTTTGTACTAATAACAGAAGGACATTTGTTGTTCATCTGCCTCTGGATTAAACAGAGAGCTTTGGTGCTAGCACTGTAGTGGAATAGAGGGTCGTGAGTCTACCTTGTAGTATGTATTTTTATTCAAACTGCAGTCAGATGATACAAACTTACACTGCTTTGTACTCTGAAATCACCAAAATAAAATTGCTTCTGGCTCCTCTAGAATCTGGTCTAACTAAACAATAACATCCACATCTAAATGGTTTGTGTTCTTACACACACACACTGCAGGTTTTCTGCTAGGTTTACCACTCCCTTAGGAACTTCCAATCTCATTGTACCGGTTTCTAATTTCTCCTACCTCCTATTTTGCTTGTAAGTGCAACTTGGGATTCAAAGCAGCAAAACATTTGCAAGGCTTCAGGGTTTAGAACTCCACGCTTGTGGATGAAACAAATTAACATGCAAATCCTTTGTGCAGGTCATTACATCATCATCAAGATTAGAACCAAAAATTAAATTAAATTTTAGAAGGTGTGTAAGTGAGATAGGTAGGAAAAGAGCTATTTAGATATGAAATGTAAGTCGAGGATAAGTGCACAAGAGACAGACAGAACTACAGAAAGAATACATGTTAGGTCCTGCCCAGTGTTTCAAAGCCAGTAAGTTCTCTTAGAGCATGAAATGCACACACACACATACTATGGCTTTTGGTTGTCTTTGTTGTCTGTTGCCACATAACAAATTGACACACACTTACCAATTTATAAGGTTAATTTATTATCTTGTAGTTCCCATGTGTCTGGAGTCTGGTGTGTTTCAGTTGGGTTCCCTGCTTAGTTTCTTGAATAGCTGAAATCAAGGTTCCAGCTGACTGCATCCTCTTCTAGAAAATCACTTTGGAAAAATCACTTCCAAGCCCTCACAGGTGGTTGGCAGAATTTGTTTTTTTATAGCTGTATGACTGAGGTCCCCATTTTTTGCAAGTTGTTGACAAGGATCACTTTTAGCTCCTAGAGACTGTTTTCCATAATCCAGAGGGCCCTTCCATGGAGTTCTTCACCACAGGGCAGCTTACTTCTTTAAGGATAACCTAAGGGTTCACTTGATTAGGTCAGGCCCATCCAGAATAACTTTCCTTTTAATTAACTCAAAGTCAATTATTAGGAATCTTAATTATATCTGTAAGATCCTTTTACCTATGCTAGATAAAGTAACCTAATTATAAGATTGATACCTCCTCATAATCACAGGTTCTGCCTGCACTGCGGGAGAGAATTATATTAAGCATATAAACCAGGAGACAGGGATTTGAGGAAATCAACTTAAAATGTACCCTAGTATTCATAGCCTTTGTCTTAATCCAAATACTCTGACCTACTTGCATTCTGCCTCACACAAAAAAACCTATTTTTAAAAATTTTACAAGCTTAAGATCATTATTTTATTTATGAATTTACTACATTCCTAATCATTGGCTTTGAGTTCCTGGGTCACTACCATGATCCCTCACTGCCTAGGCTGCTGCTATTGTTGTTTATTGGAGACATCACTTGGCCTTTTATACTTGGTCAATTTCTCCACCAGAATAGTTTCAAGTCAAGGAACTCACCTGCAGTCAAGATGCCCCCTCACTGTTGAACACTTGCCTGATGAGCATCTTAGATAGATACAAGGTATGTGATCCCATCCAGGAGGGGGAGGGAGGAGAAATGGTAATACCTGCAGAATTAGATGTATGCCTGTAAACTTTCACATATCTATTTGGTGGGTAGCTAGGTATTGTTAGATGGGGGGCAGGGAGATGAAGAATGAAGAATCCCTTCTACCTGCAACTTTGCAATTCCAGGATTGGTAGAGTCCCTCATTAGATGTTAAATGGCTTCTTAAGCTGCAGGAAGGGATAGGTGAACCTTCCTGGTCAGGTGGCCTGGTGCTGCATGTGACCGTTTATTCTACAACTCTAATCATAACTTGGAATACACTTCCCCATTGTTTTAAACAATGTTTTGGTTACCAGGTAAACCTGCAAACCATTTAACAACCACAGCTACAACAATAACAACAACAAAAAGACAGATGAGAAGGTTCCATAAGTGCAGAATAATGATTGCATATCTACATTACATATCTACCATTTCTCCTTTTTGGAGGTTCGACTTAGGCACTCAACAAAGTTGAGCAGGAACAGTTTGTTTTAGAGTGTGAGGAAGTGTTATTATTCTGCTTTTAATCATTATTTTCTTGAGTAAGAGTTAATGGCTGTATTGCTGTGGAAATCAGCTTGGATGTCACCCATGACTCAACAATTGCACTCTTAGCTATAATCCCCAGAGAACTTAAAACAGGTGTTCAAATAAAATCTTTTAAGTACATTTGATTGATTATGCTATTACAGTTGTCCCATTTTTTCTCCCCTTTATCCTCCTCCACCTTATATGCCCTTCCCTCTAGCATTACCCCCTTATTTATGTCTATGGGTCATGCATATAAGTTCCTTGGCTTCTCCATTTCCTATACTATTATTAACCTCCCCCTGTCTATTTTGTGCCTACCAATTATACTTCTTATTCCCTATACATTTTCCACTCCCTTAACACTATTAACCCTCCATGTGGTCTCCATTTCTGTGATTCTGTTCCTGTTCTATTTGTTTGCTTAGTTTGTTTTTGCTTTTGTTTCAGGTTCAGTTGTTGATAGTTGTGAGTTTGTTGTCCTTTTATTGTTTATAGTTTTTGATCTTCTTCAATTTCTTAGATAAGTCCCTTTAACATTTCACATAATAAGGGCTTGGTGATGATAAACTCCTTTAACTTGACCTTATCTGGGAAGCACTTTGTCTGCCCTCCCATTCTAAATGACAGGTTTGCTGGATTGAGTAATCTTGGATGTAGGTCCTTACCTTTCATGACTTGGAATACTTCTTACCAGCCCCTTGCTGCCTGTAAGGTTTCTTTTGATAAATCAGTTGATAGCCTTATGGAAACTCCTTTGTAGGTAACTGTTTCCTTTTCTCTTGCTGCTTTGAAGATTCTCTCCTTATCCTTAATCTTGGGTAATGTAATTATGATGTGTCATGGTCTGTTCCTCCTTTGGTCCAACTTCTTTGGGACTCTGAGCTTCCTGGACTTGCATGTCTATTTCCTTTGCCAGATTGGGGAAGTTTTCCTTCATTATTTTTTCAAATAAGTTTTCAATTTCTTGCTGTCCCTCCTCTACTTCTGGAACCCCTATAATTTGGATGTTGGGATATTTAAAGTTGTCCCAGAGGTTCCTAGGCATCTCCTCATTTTTTTGAATTCTTGTTTCTTCATTCTGTTCTGGTTGAATGCTTATTTCTTCCTTTTGTTCCAAATTGTTGATTAGAGTCCCAGTTTCCTTCCCTTCATGGTTGGTTCCCTGTATATCTTTCTTAATTTTACTTTGTATAGGCTTCCCTTCTTCCTTTATTTTGTGGCTGTACTCAAACATTTCTGTGAGCATCTTGATTACCAGTGTTTTGAACTCTGCATCTGATAGGTTGGCTATCTCCTTATTGCTTACTTCTTTTTCTGGAGTTTTGGTGTATTCTTTCATTTGGGCCATATTTCTTTGTCTTGGTGCACCTATTACATTATAAGGGGCAGAGCCTTAGGTATTTGCCAGGGCAGGAAACCCACTTTGCTGCATTGTGACACTGTCTGTAAGGGAGTAGTCAGAGAGGGACAATGCCCCTTGCTCAGCTCTTGCTCCACTTTCAGTCACTTCCTTCACTTCCCACAAGTGGACTGTACCCTTTCTGGTGCTGATTCCTGGGTGAGTGGGCATGCATATATTCTAGGATCCTGTGGGCTTCTCCAGTGAACTTTCCTGTGAGACTGGGAGTTTCTACCATCACTGCAACCCCCATAGGGTTTTACAGCCAGAGGATCTGAGCCTTTAGTTCCCTGTGTTGGAACCCTGGGTTGTACATTCTGTCTCACTTCCCAGTTGTTCCTCCTGGCTTAGCCACAAGTGAGTGTAGGATCACCTGGTTGCCAGCCACCACATTGCTGTGCATCCTCTCCGTCCAGTCCCTCCCACCAGTCTAGATGAATTTTTTTCTTTAACTCTTTGGTTGTCATACTTCCACACAGTTTGATTTTCTGGCAGTTCAGGTTGTTTTTTGGTTTGTTTGTTTTTAATTCATTGTTATCTTCTGTTGGTTGTGCAAGGAAGTGAAGCGTATCTACCTATGCCTCTATCTTGGAAGAAACCAAAATCTTATACACAAATGTTTATAGCATCATTATTTACAATAGCCAAAAAGTAAAAACAACCCAATGCCCACCAACTGATGAACAGATAACCAAATGTGTTATATTTACATAATAGAATGTTATTCTACCTTTAAAAGGAATAAATAAAATTTGATACAAGCTACAACATGGATGAACCTTGGAAATACTACCTTTTTGTAATTTCATCATAATTTCATAAGTAAAAGAAGTGAGACACAAAAGACTACATGTTTCCATTTATATGAGATAACCATAATAAGCAAATCTATAGAGATAGAAAATGGATTAGTGAAATAGAAAACAGAAAAAGCAGGTGATAGGTAAATTTGAGATTTCTTTTGATGGTGATAAAAATGTTCTAAAATTGCTGTGGTGGTAGTTGTACATATCTGTGAGTATACTAAAAACCATTGCACTGTAGACATTAGATGGGTGAATTGTATGATATGTGAGTTATAGCTCAACAATAAAAATGATTTAATTAAAAATAAATAATAATTTAAGTCATATTTTAAAAATAAAGAAATGATTATATTTTATAATTTCTTTGGAATGTAAATCAAACTGGAATAAAAATCTAATAATACCCTTGGAAAAAAGAGTTAATAACTGCTAAAACTGTCAGGTAAACAGACGTAAATCATGAACCTGTTTCTCAAAGCCCAACTAAAACTTAGAACCTCATTTATAACAGAGTGACTTACCCCTGGCCAAATCTTTCTTATTGAATGAAAACATTCATTTTTTTCTTAGTTTTTTATCTGAAGAGCTTCACTGAGTCTGTGTTGTGTTTTAGTCAGATGAAGAGGACTCTCTGGGAGGTATATATGTGGGCTCTGATTTCAGACTCCAGAAAGAACAATAACTCACCTTTGCTATTTGAGATTATTTACTTGTTTCTCTCACTGCAAAGTATCTCATTGGTAGTGTTGGGAGGGGGTGAATGTGGACGTTCACATTTTGTTTCTGTGGGGTTGTTAAGCACCTTTACTGATGCAGGATTGTTTCAAGGAAGAAGGGAAAGAGAAGGAAGCCAATAGTAATAGGCACTTCTGAAGGGAGGCATCCCACATATCTTCTCATTAATTTCAGTGTCTTCCATATTAAATAATTACCACATCTACTTAGTCAATTAGACAATATAATTTCCATATTGTAGATGAGAAAAGTAAGGCCTGGAGAAATGGTAACAGTGAGTAAATAGCAGAGTTGTAATTCAGTCACAGGTTTTTTTGGTCCCTTAAGCCTTCATCCACTCCACCCCTTCTCTTTTTACTCTATATCAGTGATTCGCAAATGAGGGCAATTTTGGAAAATATCTGGAGACATTTTTGGTTGTGACAACTGAGTAGAGGATGCTACTGGCATCTAGTCTGGTAGAGGCCATGGATGCAGTTAGATATCCTGCAATGCACAGCACGTCCTTGCAGAAAGAATTCTCTGGCCCCAAATCCCAGTAGTGCTGAGGATGAGAAACTACTCTTTACATAGCTCAATATCTCATAAACTTCCATGTGCTCAACAAAAATCCGTGGATGATTCTATTCCTCACAGTTATATGCCCAGTTTAAGTGCCTATTAAAAGCTCTGAGCTTATGTATGCAATCACTCTCTAGAAATATATATTCCCCAAACTAAAAATATTTAGTCATCACCTATTTGGTCAGTATTTAGATTTACAGTTTATAGCATTAACATCACAATTTTGTTTTATGGCTTATTTCTTTGAATCAGTATATAAATAGAGTCTACACATTATAATTGCTAGGTATGTCCCTAATACTCTTCCAATTTATAGTCTTCTTTCATTTCTTTTGTAATGGGGGTTGATTTTGCTGATTATAACCTTTGTTGTTCTAAATTTCTTATACAGTATTAACTGATCTGGAGATTTGATTAGAAGTTTGATTAAGTTCAAGTTCAGTTTTTTTGGAAATATTAATTCATAGGTAGTGCTATGTTTTCTGTCAGGAGGCATTAAATGCTAGTTGTTACTCTTTTGGAGTTTTAGCAGCTAAACAATACTCACTTTCATTAACTCCAGTGGGAATGTATTAATTAAATCATTCTGCCCTCATGGATTAGCTGGAATATTTCTATAAAGAGCAACTTTCCCTCATCTAATATTGGTTACCTCTTTATATAGTTCATATGGAAAAAACAAGAAACTGCTTGATTATTTCTCTTTATTGACAGTTTTCAAAATAATTTACTGGTACTCCTCAGTGACAATCAATCAGTTTTATTATAATATTCCTACAGATTTATGGACTGAAGCTTATTTGATGCATTTTACTCCATTGTAGTTATTATTATTACTGCCATTTAAAATTTCCCCTTTGGTGAGTGGGAACCTTCTGAACTTGGCTTCTTAAGGTACTCCAGATGTTGGAGGTTCTAATACTGGACTGAAGTCCTTTTGTCTATTTGATCCTGTTTCATTTCTTTTTTATTTTTACAGAACTCCAATATTTCTGTTTTGTAGATGGTATTTCTTATCCTTTCCCAAGGCTGTTACTTATTTAGTTTTTAAAACAGCCTCTTTTTTTTCCTGGGGAGAAAAGGAGTGTCTGGGGGAAAAAGATAACAGAAATGAGGAGTCTACCATCCTGATCTAAGTTCTCTCTTTTTTAAAAAAACAATTAGCTTGATTGAGATATAATCGACAAATAAAATTGTAACATGTTTAAAGTGTACATTGTGGTGATTTGATATATATAAATATTGTGAAAGTATTTCCCATCTAGTTAATTAAAACATCCATCACCTCACATATTTATTTTGTGGGGTGGGGGTAGGTGAGACATTTAAGTTCTACTCTCTTAGCAGATTTTAATTGTATAATACAGTGTTATTAAGTATAGTCACTATATAGTGACCTAATTCTTAGAGATCTTTCTAAAATATAAATCAAATTATTCCACTTCCATGATTAAAACTCGTATTGGCCCACAGCTGACACCAGAACCAAGTCTCAACTTTTTAAAGAGCTCCTTTATCCTCAGAATCCTGCTTATCTGGCTTTTTTTTTTCTGGCCCCCTGCCCTGGCTAAACTTCAGCCACATGGAATCTCTTGTAGTTCTCCAAATATGGCACTATTTCTCCAGTATATTGTTTCTTGCTCATTATTTTCTTTCCTCCTGATCACCTAGAATAGGCTTTCCACTCTTTCCCCTTGGCTTTCTTAACTTTATTACTCCTTAGGTCTTATCTTGGATTTTATTTCCTCCTTGAAATTTTGCCTGTGACTCCTATTTGTGCCATGACAGTTCTAGATTATGCCTGATGAAGATCAATTAGTTTATTTTTAATGCACCTATTCACTCTCACAGGAGTCCTACTTTGGATGATACATTATGTAATCCTCCTGTCTCTGAGCCTACAGTCCCAGAACTGTATTATGTACTCATCAATTGGCTGTCCATCACATTCTATAATTGCACCTAACATTTCTCAATTCAATGACACTTTTCAATTTTTTATTAATCTTTGTTATGAATTGCATCATGTTCCTGCAAATTTACATGTAAAAACCCTAATCCTAGGGTTTTAAAGTAATTAAAGTTAGTGATGTCATAAGGACGGACCCCTAATCCAATGTAACTTGTTTGCTTATGAAAAAAGGAAGAGACACAGAGACGCACATGCACAGGGGAAAGACCAGATGAGACACAGTGACAAGGCAGCCATCACAAGCTACAGAAAGAGGTCTCAGAAGAGACTAAATTTGCTGGCACCTTAATCTTGAACTTCTAGTCTCTAGAACTCTGAGAAAATAAATGTTTTTTAAGCTAGTTAAGCTATGCTATTTTATTATGGTAGCCCTAGCAAACTAATAGTCTTCTTCACAATATTGACTTTTTGAATTTTTTAATTACTATTGCTAGTCATAGTGGTTTGTTTATAGTGGACATTGTATTGTCAGGGTTCATTCAGAGAAACACAAACGTTAGGAGTGATGTATAGTAAGAAATTTTTTATAGGGAGTCAACCTTATGTTATTGTGGGAGCTGGTTAAGTTGTCTGTGTTTGAATTAAGAAGGCAGGCACCTGGGAAGAAAAGATTGAGGTGAAGTGGTGAAGAGCAAGGAGAAACTGGAACCGTGAGGATAGTAAGGCTGGAATTCATAAGGATGGACTAGTGTACCTGTGTCAGTCTTTTCAAATTTCCAACTTCAATGTTGCAACTGACCTATAACAGAGGCTTGAGTCCTTTGTCACAGAACTAAACTGCTTACCTGTCCCAGGAGATGGAGGCGTGAAAGGGTGTCTGACGGGAGCAGTAGCGGGGGCGGACTGAGACCTGCTCCACGCCATGGCAGGCACCCAGTATCGGGCGTAATGCGCGTGAGTTGCAGTAGTGCCTGATGGCAAACCTGCACAGATCTCCCAAGTACTGAAAAAACTGCTGCTCTTTCCCTTTCCTGTCTTAAATATTATGCAAATGTCTCTGTGGTCCACACTAACGTGAAACTACATAGTGAGGAGAATTCTGGAAAATGGGTTCCACTTTAGCTAAGTGACACAATGTGAATCCACCACAGATACTCAATATTCTTTGTTAAATAGTTAAATGATACTGAAGCTAGTGACCTCACCATAGTATTTTGATCCTTCTCCTAGAATGAAAAGGAATTATGGAAATCATCTAGAATCTTCTCTAGAAGCTGCACATATAACCCTTCCTTAATAGACTTTGAGAGTAGACTCAAAATTTTTATTATGTGGTTGGTGTTTTAAGATGAACCAAACATATTACATATGATGCTCCAAAAACAAGCTTGAATCATGAAAACTGGCTGTAGAATTAATTTCTAATGTAACTAAAATGAAAGAAGGATAAAGAATATCAAGTACTGGTCCTTATTACTTCATATTTATTCATGTAATTACAAATTACTTAGATTATGAATTAGCCAGTTTAGTTTTTTTGTTTTTGGTTTTACCTCTTCCATTTAATGTCTGCTTTTTTATTCATTCCACATGAACTGAAGTGGGAGAAGTGGGAATTTCTGAAACGTGTAATGTACCATGACATTGAAACATTTTGTTCTCTAGATTTCCTAGGGACCAGCAGTCTGAAGTGGAACAAAAAGCACAATTGCTGTTGATTGCTTATATTGAAGAACAATATATATTTCAACACCTTAACTCACAAAAATGAGTCATTGCCACAGCATCGGAACAGTACTTTGTAACCTATGACTGTAGTTTTTAGATAAGTGATTATTTACATGAACAATGCTCAATTCCTTTATCTCTGGGACACTTGAAGCAGCTCAGCCATTACACAAAGGCCCCATGAACATGGGAGATTTTTCTTTTGATTTGCCAGTGTCACTTCAGGAACCAACCCCAGGACGGTGGACCTGTTGTTCATTCTTAAGCTCTTCTGCTTGGCCACTGTTGAAGGGCAGGTGTAGGTGCAGGACACAGGTGTGCATGCTCAGGGTTAACTAAGTGTCCATTCAAAGGCTACATATAAAACATCTGACCTCCTTTGGCAAATGTGTGCAATGGAATAATTGGTTAAAATAGGATATAGGAAGATTTTATTTTTTCAGTTAAATCTCAGGCGTTGTTTATTTTAATGTGTATAATTGTAAGTTGGTAGCATGTTTCTTTCAATTGGTTTGGACTATGCAGAATAATTTTTACAAAAATCTTTCTAGTTGCTTTGTTAGAATTGAAGGGAGAGAGAATGACCACTCCTCTCTCATCCTAATGAGGTAAAAGTCAGAAAGCTGGAAATGCACATAGATTTTCTTGACTGTTTTTATACAAACATAAGAATGATCACCAAGGTTTATACTTTCATAAAGAATTACACATGGAACACTGTATTTGGACTTGGCAGTAATACGAGAAGAATTTGCACCCTCCAAAAGCAATGCAGACAGGAGAGAAATGAGCTGAAATAATAGGAATGAGAAAATGGTAATAGATCACAAATGATAATCAGAAAGATCCTGATAAATGAGGACAATGATCTAACAAGTCTCTGAAGGTCCATAAAATCGTTTGCGGCTAGCATAGCAAAGAAAGGCATCCCATCAAGTCATGCTTCTTTGTATTTCTTATTTTCGCAGCTCTGTCTTCCCAGCTATCAACTCTCATAGCTCTTAGATAGAAATTAAATGGGCTCTCTCTCCCTGTCTCCTTTGGTCACTAAAAAAATACTCAAACCACTAGAGGGATCTCTCTTCTCTGGAAAGGGAGAAAACCTCTATATTGTATAATAAACTGTGTACTTGAAATGACGCGGGAAAAACCCAAGTAGGGACCACAAATTAACTATTACAATTTCCAAAGACGTTTCGGTGTATGCAGAGGGCCCCTGCCCCCGGGGAGTCTGGTCTTTCCAAGGTCCTGAAAGAGACATGGCAAATGTGGACTTTGTCACCCAAACACACTTTGAACTACTTGTGTGGGCTTCAGTGGTAGCTTGTTGGGAGAAGGCTACAGACTGAAGATCATTAAGGACAATTGCCACAAACACTTTGGAATTTCTAACTTCCATTTTATGGTTGTTTTGAAGAGCTTCACATTTTGACATTTCAACCCCTCAGACATTTGAAAAAGAATGAGAACACATATACTCACACATACTTAATTCTCACAGTTTATTAAGCCGATATTTATATCCCCATTATATATATATATATATATTATATTATACTATTATATTTTATATATTATATATATATACGGAATAAAAATTGGGGAAATTAAGTTATTTCTCTAAGCACTAAGTGGAAAAGCAAAAATTTTTAACTCATTTCAGGTAGTTTTTCTTTTGCTTAATCTTCCTATGGAAATAACTAGAATTTTGGAAGAAAAGGACTCTCTTATTGTAAGTATCTGATGGTTAAGAAATGTAATACAGAGAATAGTCAAATAATATAAATTTGAAAAACAGAATTAAGGAAGTTCAGAGAAAAAAATTAATAATTTAATATAGAGAGATTTAAAAAAGGAAGGTGACTGGAAAAGGATAGAAGAATCACAAAAATGAAAATTTGGCAAAACAGCCACAACATTGCAATGAGGAGAAAAGAGAGCACCTGAAGGAATCAGTGTAGAGATACAGAAAGTCTTTGGTGAGACTCAGTCTTACAGGACATGTGAGAGCGATGGAAAGAGCCACGAATCAGCAAGGGCCATGTGAAAGAGCAGAGCAGATCTAAGGAGGGTCTGTGAGGTAGTTGAATCTCTCTGTGAACCATGGGTGGGAAAAATGCTCAGGACGGTACAGTGTTCAGGCTACATGAAGAAGAAAGCTAATGAAGGGTAAACTTGGTATGTGGGGCAGTTGTATAAAGCTGATTGATGAGAGGAAGAAAGCAGATCAAGACTTAATTTTATATACATTATCAACCTTTCTAATATATTGAATGTTCTGTCAGAAAAAGTAAAATCAAATTTGGAAAATTAAAAAAAAAAGAAAGGGGTGAAACAACTCTAATTAAGAAGAAATTAAAGCTCAAGGAAGACTGGGCAAGTACTCCTGTTCAACAGCAATTCTACCTACATCCCACCTCACCCCTGTTCTGTGTTAACAGAGAACCCTAATTTTCAACTATGCAGTTTTTGGCTTCAAGGGAGAATGGACTCTTCCTGAACCCCAAGTTTTGAATCCCGATTTCTCTAAACAAATCTTAGTAATTTCATTCACTTTTAAGGGATTGGTTTAAGGATGGGCATGTGACATTATTTTGAACAGGGAGACATGAGGAGAAACTCTTTTCTGGGCTGTTACTGGAAATATTCCTTCTTTTTTAAAACAGACACATGGAAGAGAGATGCCCTCTTCTTCTCTTCTGAACTTTAAATAATGTTGCTAAACATGGATGACTGGAGCTGCTGCACTCGTTCAAAGTCATTACCAGAGTAGCCCACCCTATCTTGATGCAATTTAGTATCTGAAATAACCAACCACAGAAATGCCTCTTTAGGTCTTGTTATGCAGAGAGTGCATTTTCCTTATTTGTTCTAGCTATATTTTGAGTCTTCTCGTCGTGATAAAAGCACTCTGATACTCAAGTGATCATTTTATTTTAAAAAGAAAAATTCTGTACAAAATGATAAAAGACATGAATTAAATAAAGTTGATATAAAAATTCTTACTCTTTTAATGAAGAGTAAAGCAAGCTGGAGTAAATAGAAGTCAACAAAATTGTTTGGACATTAGAAAAGCTAATGTTATTAGTCTGTGATCTCAGAAGCAGGGAGAAATTTCAGAATAATGGCAGTACGGATCCATCTGTCATGGTTAGACTTTATGAAATAGGAAGTACACTTACATTTACTGGTAGCTCCAGAATAATTTGGATGTGTGTCTTCAACAGCTCATTTGTATCTGTTCACAAAGTGGCTGTCATCCCAACAAATACCTTCTGAGACTTTTAATGCATCCTGAGGTATCATTAGTTCTGTCTCCTCAGTGTCCCCCAAAAAGGTCAACAAAATAATTTTTTCCCATTGATTTTCCATTGTCCTTCAGTTTGGAGTGCCCTCTTGCTTGTTTTTTTTTTTTTTCCTGTCTCTTTTGCCTAACCAATTCGTATCATTCCTCGATGTCTTTTGTCTTGCTTTGATACCTCTAGTCTCATTGCTTCCTCTTGTTTAATACCTTAAAAATATTCATTGGTAGTATTATATCATTGATTGCATAATTTTAAAATATATGTTAGTATTACCTCTCCAATATTACTATTTCTGTGATGATTGTGTTGTTTTGCATAGTGCTTAACTTCTAATGCTTACCCAACATGGACCTGCTGAGACTGAAAGAAACAAGACTTTGGATGGCTGGGTAATTTGTAGCCATCCAAATACAGAGACACTGGGAATCAGGGATTATAAAGAAAGTAAATAGAATTTGGTAGTGGATGAGTATTATGTAATAGAAAAAAACTGGTGGATTATAAGATTTTTGGTTTGTGTGTCAGGAGATTTTCTTGGTGTTTTCAATGGAAACAGATAACTGGAAAAGTAAGATTTTTGGTGGAAAGATATGAGTTTCTACTGGGACTTGGACCAAGTCTATGTTTTGGCCACATAGTCAACTTTTTATATGGTGTAATTTAAATATACTGAAAGAATTCTTCGTCAAAGCATCTTCCTCATTAGCATTCCAGAAAGTACGTCTTATCTGATTTTAATTCTACCTTTATATATCTGCCTTATCATTATGGTGCTAAGATGTAGCAGGCTGTATTTCCCAGATTCATTTGCCAGCTGGCTTCCTGTTAGGTTCTGCCAAGAAGCACTAGAGTGATAGGAACACGAGAAGAATGAAGGAGAACTTTCTTACTCTGTTTGCTATCCAGATTGCTATCACCTAGGCAGTGACAATTTGCTGCAACGGTGGCATTTCACCCCAGCAGGAAAAGTTTAACAGTGGAAGTTGGTTTCAATCTTCAGGTTCTTTGAATTCCAAAATTAGTTTAATGCTACCCTCCCTAAGTACAAAGTGCAATGAGGCATTTCTCCCAATTTAGAGATCTGAGTCCCAGATCTGCAAGGCCCCTACTCTCAGATTCTAAATTCTAATAATCTAACTAACCTCTTTCTTTTTATTCCCTAAAATCTGTCAGTAATAGCTACTTATTTTCTCTTGGTAATTTTTAGTGTTCACTATTTAGATCTTTCACCTCACAAGCAGGTATTTTAAATCCTTTTGTTGAAATACAGTATTTTTTTCTATCGGCGTGTGACTGATGCACTGCTAAAAGGCTGTAAGAGTTAAAGGTCTATGCAAATAGTGAGGTGCTCCAATAGTTTAGTTGGGAAAATCAGAGGATTTATGATAAAAAGTAACATTTGCAAATGACCTTGAATATGGTAGGATTTAGAGGTTTAAAAATGGGATGGAAAAAGACTTTCAAGGCAGGGAAGCCCTATGAAAAATTTTCATTAATAGAAAAACAAAATATTGTAATTATGTTGGAAATCATAATGTATACATGATAATATTTATAATTAAATTTGTAGAAGAAGGATTGATCAGATCTTGATGGGGATCTTTGGTGCCAGAAGCAGAATTGTTGAATTATTAAAGGCTTTTGAGTAGCTGGGTTGCAATAGTAGGAGGTCAGAGGAGGAAAGAAAAGAACGTACATATTGAACACACCTATACTTTGGAAGGTGATGTAGTGAGTATGAACAAGTATTGTGATACCCCGGAGATACTAGCGATGCCATATTTTTCTATTCTTCTAAATAAAATTTAACATGTCCCTGAGTTACTAATCATCTGACTGGCAGGACATCCAGTATCAGTACTGGAATTTACTCTTTATTTTCATCTAAGAAGTGTTACATTATTCACGAAAATGGAAGAGGTCCCCGGTCCGTACTTCATGATGGCCACAATTATGCTCTTGTTGATTTTATTTCTGGCCTACTTACTCTGTTGAGAGCTGCAGAAATGCTCTGGGTGGGTTCCAGAGATGCCTTTTTACATTGTCACCTTTGCCACAAGAGCATTACAGCTGTTCTCAGGGCCAGTGGAATTAGTTTTGTTGTCAGTATCTTTGGATATCCACATTCAACCCACTTCAGTAGTTCTGTCACCTCCTGAGATTTGCATGGAGTAGAATACAGGTTCTGCACATGCTGTGGGAGAACAAGGTCTCCCAGAGATGCTAACATCCTCCTTCCCAGAATTTGGGAATATGCTACATCATATGGAAAGGGGAAGTTAAGCTTGCTGAAATAATTAAGGTTGCTAATCTACTGATTTAAAATAAGGATATTATCCTGGATTATATAGGCGGGCCCAATGTAATCATAAGGGTCCATAAATGTGGAAAAGGGAGAAGGAAAGAAGGTTAGAGTGATACCATGTGAGGACTCAACCTTCTGACACTGGTTTGAAGATGAAGAAAGAGGATCACAAGTCAAGGAATTTAGGCAGCCTCTAGAAGGTGGTGATGTCAAAGAAATGTATTTTTCTCAAGAACCTTGAGAAAAAAAAATCTTGATTTTAGCCCAGTGATACCTGTGTTGTGCTTTGAACCTACAGAACTATAATACAATAAACTTATATTTCTTTAAGTTGGTGGGGATTTGTTATAGCAGCAGTAGGAAACTGATAACCTCCTAGAGCTGCCTCTTTTTCCTCTAGACACAACATGTCTGATTTCACAACTGCATCCCTGATGTAATCTGCCTTCCTCTCACCTCGGTTCCAGCACATCCACCTTTGCTTATTCAGGCCAATCCTAGAAACACAGGGAAATGTCTGTAATACAAACCCAGAAATAAAAAAAATATTTTCATATTCCCTAAGGAAAGCCTAGAGTTTATGAGTCAGCAAACCCAGATCCACAGGGCAATACTGGCCCACTGCTTGTTTCTAAAAATAAAGTTTTATTGGAACACATTTATTTACATGTTGCTTATAGCTATTCTCACATTACAAAGAAGGGGTTGAATAGTTGTGACAGAAGGTCCACAAATCCTTATTTACTTTTTGGGATTTGTCAAAAAATGTGTGCTGGCCTCTGCCCTAAAAACAAAATTATGGCTAATCTTAGCATGGGGATGTGGATAAGTATGGGAGGCAGAATTTACTTTTGAATTGTTGCTCTATAGCAGCAATAAGTAAAATAGAAATTAGTATCTCAGTAGATTAACTCATGGTTGCTGTAATGGGCTGATTGGTGGCCCTAAGGATACCAGGTTCTCTCTGTGGAGTCTGAGTTAACTTGTTTGGAATATGTAAATTTATGAAAGATAATTTAGATTAAGAGATAATCCTGGATTTTCCTGGTAGGCTTTAAATGCCATCATCTAGTTATAAGAAAGTTGTGGAGGAGATTTGATACACATCCTGAGGACAAAGTCATGTAAAGACAGAGGCAGAGTGGCATGGCCCTCCAACTAAGGAGCCCCAAGCCACTGTAAGCTAGAAGATGCAAGGGATGGATTCTCCCCAAGAGCCTCAGGAGGAACCATAGCCCTGGTGACACCTTGATTTTGGACTTCAGGCTTCCAGAACTGTAAGGAAACAAAAAATAAATTTCTGTTGTTCTAAGTCTCCAAGCTGTGGTCATTTGTCACAACAGCAATATGAAATTAATACAGATGGGAAGACCACATTGAGAAGATAATAACCTTTTAGACAGTCTATATGATTAAAGCCAACAGAAATTTTATTCGCTTGTGAATTCCAGACTCATTACTTCACATAATATTTGGCTTTGGTGGAAGAAATGTAAGGATATGCAAAGTAACAGGCTTTAGGGAATCCTAGTTTTCTTGGGTATTCAAATCATTTAACAGTGTATAAATGACTTCACAGTAATGGAGTCAAAGTTCTTAGAGTAAATCATTTTGATTCCCACTTCTGTCTGGCACAGAGAAATGACCAGCATTTTAAAATGAGCCCTTGGCTGTTCTAGCATTGACTCAGTAACTGTTTATAGAGCATATGGTATGCCAGTTTATGTTCCCTCCCTTTTTATTTTCAGACTTTTCAAGATAAATGTGTATATTTATATTATATTGTATTATATATTTGAGATGCTTATCTACCACTGTTAGTACATTTAATATGCTGAATATGTTAAATATTTGGGCTTACTACATTGAAAATCATTTATAATCAGTTTACTATTATAGGTGGGGCATATATGTTTTTTAGTATATTTTATTGATTATGCTATTAGAGTTATCCCATTTTTTCTCCTCTTTGTCCCCTTCCTCCCAGTACCCCATTCTCTCCAACATTCCCCCTCCTTAGTTCATGTCCATAGGTCATACATATAAGTTCTTTGGCTTCTCCATTTCCTATACTATTCTTAACCTCTCCCTGATTATTTTGTACCTACCAATTATGCTTCTTATTTCCTGTAATTTTTCTCCCATTCTTCCTCTTCCTTCTCTTGGCTGATAGTCTCCACGTGATCTGCATTTCTATGATTCTGTTCCTGTTCTAGTTGTTTAATTTGTTTTTGTTTTAGTTTTAGGTTCATTTGTTGATAGTTGAGAGTTTGTTGTCCTTTCACTATTCATAGCTTTGAACTCCTTATTTTTCTTAGATAAGACCCTTTAACATTTCATGTAATAATGGCTTGGTGATGATGAACTCCTTTAACTTGACCTTATCTGGGAAGCACTTTATCTGCCCTTCCATTCTAAATAATAGCTTTGCAGGACAGAGTATTTTTGGATGTAGGTCCTTGCCTTTCATGACTTCAGATACTTCTTTCCAGCCCCTCTTTGCCTACAAGGTTTCTTCTGAGAAATTAGCTGATAGTCTTATGAGAACCCCTTTGTAGGTAATGTTCTCCTTCCCTCTTGCTGCTTTTAAGATTCTCTCCTTATCTTTAATCTTGGGTAACTTAATGATGATGTGCCTTGGTATGTTCCTTCTTTGGTCCAATTTCTTTGGGACTCTCTGGGCTTCTTGGACTTCCTGGACACCTATTTCCTTTGCCAGATTGGGGAAGGTTTCCTTCATTATTTATTTAAATAAGTTTTCAATTTCTTGGAATGATGCCACTTGCTCAGCTCTTGCCCTACTTTCAGTCACTTCCCTTGCTTCCTGCAAGTGAATGATGCTCTTCCAGGTGCTTCCCTGGTGCTGATTCCCACGTGGGTGTGCTTGTGTACCCCACAAGGACCCCGAGACCCCTTAAACAGACCCTCCTGAGAGACTGGCAGTTTCTACCACTACTACAACCCCCAGAGGTTTTTACAGTCAGAGGTTATAAGACTCAATTTTCTGGTGCTAGAACTCTGGGTTGCACAGTCTGTCCTGTGCTGAGATTGCTCACTCCTCAGTTGTTCCTCCCAGTTTTTATCCACCCACAAATGTAGAACCACCTGGTCTGCCAGCTACCACCTTACCACAGTCCTCTCTGCCTCCAGCTGCCCATCTCTGCCCCTCCTACCTGTCTGAATGAATGTTTCTTCTGTAACTCCTTGGTTGTTGGACATCCATACAGTTCAGCTTTGGCAGTTCTGGTTATGTTTTATTTTTAAATAGGTTGTTATCCTTCCTTTCATTTTCTGAACTGGTAAAGCATGTCTACCTATGTCTCCATCTTGCCTGAAAGAGATGGGTGCACATTTGAACTCAAAATTTAATATATACATTTTTTAGCTTCAATATGTATATTTTTTTTCCAAGGAAGTTGCATACTTGGTAAAGTTGGTAATAATAAGATGATCTATTTGATATTTTGGCTGTTTAATACCAAAATTTCTGAAAGTAATATTATTATTCATTTCACTCTCTCAAATAAAAAGTAAGTCCTAAAACTCATCTACAAATGGGAATAATCCCCTTTTCTGGTAGCACAGATCTCTTGTATACAGTATTGAATTCTCTACATTTAGCCATGGATGAAGGAACTAGTTCTGCACAGGCTCAACTTCTTCTCGCAGGCCTAACCTAACAGGGTATAGACTGAAGTATTTCAGGTATGGTGCCATGCCTCTTCTGCTCCAGGAGCTCCCTGAGGCTGAGAAAGTCTGCCTCGGAGACCCATTTCATTAGGCTTCTGAGAAAGCCCCTCCACTTCAGCAACTCTTGTGGTGCCCAACTCAACAATGCACCTTGTAAGTACCCTCCCTTCTTCCCTTTTTCCCACTACACCTCCTTCACATCTTTGAATAGTCCACTCATGCAGTAGCTTTCCTCTTAGACTTTTTTTTCCAGGAAACCCAAGTTAGGGCATTAGAACATTGCAGTTAAAAGAAATCACCAGTAAACACTAATAATTAAAACATTTTCATTATGAATATTTATGAATAATCACAAAAATAGAGAGAGGGGTAAAAACAGAAACCCATGAATCCTTCACCATATAACTTTTTCAGAGTATCATAGATTCCTAGACAAGATTTTTCTTGGACAGCAATCAAAAGGTAAATACACATATAATTTTTGCTAGCTAGTACTAAATTACCCTTCATAAGGATTGTATGCTTGTAGATTCCTCTTGACAACAAAATATGAGAGAGCCCACTTCCTTATAGCCACCCTAACAAAGCATACTGTCAAACTTTTGGATTTCTGCCAATCTCATCCATGTAATTTAAATTGTATGCTCTTATGGACAAAATTGAGCAAGTTTTTGTGCTTTTTGCAAATTCTTCCTCATATCTCTTGTCCACTTTTAATAGAGTTTTCTTTTTCTTCTCACTTTCAAGTTATTTGTAATGATGACATTAACACTTTATCTATTATATCATTTGAAAATATTATTTTCAGTTTTTTTCATTTTACTTTAATTTGGTGTTTCCTTTCATTTCTTTTGACTATATCTTTAGAAAATGAAGGACTCACAAAGTAATCATTGAGAAGAGATTAATGTAAAAGATTATGCTAAATAAATATTGAGAGTGAATTAACCTTCTCCAAATACTTTAATGAAGATTTACAAATATAAGTTTCAAGTTTACAAGTTATCTCATACCATTCCAACACTTGGCAGTTAACATTTTGTCTAATTGTCTGGGGGTTTTTTTGTATTTTTTTTTTTACTTTAAATCATTTTTATTTTTCAATTACAGTTGACATACATTATATTAGTTTTAAGCATTCAACCTAGTGATTAATTCTGTTGATGCCTTGACATTTATACATTTATATAACTTACTAAGTGATCACCTCAATAAATCTAGTACCCATCTGACACCAGATATGCTTACTACCTATATATTGGCTCTATTTCTTATGCTGTACTACACATCCATGTAACTGTTCTGTAACTACCACTTTGTACTTCTTAATCCCTTCACCTTTTTCACCCATCTCCCCCAAACCTCTTCCACCTGGCAACTGTCAATTTGTTCTCTGTATCTGATAATGATAATGACTAGAAAAGAAATATGGACAAGGAAGAATTTCTTTCACTGAACTCTGTATGATGCCAATTTAAAATACTTGAAAGATTAAATAAACGATGCAGCACCAAAATGAATAAATGCACAGCTACTAATTCCACTGTTTTAATATCTATTTAACAGTTTGAACTTTAATGATTTTGTTATAATTCTATTATAATATCTCATATAAATAATTTTCTGATCATTAGTAAGTGACTTATTAAAACCAAATTTAAGTAATGACTAAGTGATAATACTGATGAAATGTTTTTTCTTGATTTTTTTTAGTTTCACAACTATTAGTAATTTAAAAAAGAATGCACTTTAATTTTAAAGATGCTATTCAATATATGATTTAAAGTTTGCATTTAGCAAGTGGAATGCAGCACCTCATGGCTCACATTTTGTTTCATTTTTTTATGTTTTAACCCAAATACAGACTCCATAGAATGACAGAATTGAAGTAGAAGTTCTTTGTCTTTTGCAGTCAGAGTGCTGTCATTATATATTTTGAATCTTCTGTTTAAATGAAAGAATAAAGTTACATAAAACATCTAAAATAAGCTTAATGATTTCTGAACCATTACAAAGCTATGTAAAAATGAAAACATGTGCTCAGTCTACAAGTGTTAAAAGCTGGCTACAATTGGGAATTCTTGAAATTAACTTCTGGTAATAATACAATACTTACTAAAGAATAAGTGATAAAAAATGTGCTAACTTTAAGCTTGTTAAAACTTAACAGTAGCCAGAGCAATATTTTAGACTTTAGATCAATGAAAGATTTGAGGGAAGAGGGATATTTTTGTTGCTGACATTGTTTAAAATTATAAGCACATGGTAATAATAAAGAGCAGATATTTTAAAATTCTCTATGGACCATATATATATACCCCTTTATTTCCTGATCCCAAGGAAGACGTCACCCACCACTTGGGCCACCACTGGGTGACAAAGAATGTGGAGAAAAATTGATAAATGAATAGGAGGAGTGGTTCTAAAGGGAACCACACCCTGTCCCTCCTCTCTTGGAGACTACGTTGCAGGTGGGGTAAGACAAACAACTCTGATTTTAATGGTCTTATCCTACCTTTCTGAAAGAGAATATATCTGGTGAGAGTAAATAGCTGAGAATGTAGTTTGGCTTGAATGGACAAAATTCTTTCCTTGGACAGACTCTAGCCAAGCTCCTCTGAGTACTCTTCTGGATTAGTCCCAACCTTGGCCTATAAAGGGTTGAAAAAAACATTAACATAGTTTCTAACAGCTCAACATCACATCTCTTTGATGACCCTTACCTCCTTCAAGTGCCTGCCCTCGAAAACTCAAGGCCGTCTTAAGACTTTACTGTTTGTTCCACTCAGCATGTGAAGATAGGACCTCTGTCGCCCAGCCAGTTAAAGAATCCAGTGAGCTACCACTTCACACTGGCCAGAATGGCCATCATAAACAAATCAACAAGCAGCAAGTGCTAGAGAGGTTGTTGAGAAAAGGGAACCCTAGTGCACTCTTGGTAGAAATGCAGACTGGTGCAGCCCCTGTGGAAAACAGTATGGAATTTCCTCAAAAAACTAAAAATAAAACTGCCTTTTGACCCAGCAATTCCACTGCTGGGATTATACCCTAAGAATCCTGAAACACCAATTCAAAAGAACCTGTGCATCCCAATGTTCATAGCAGCATAATTTACAATAGTCAAGTGTTGGAAGCAACCTAAGTGCCCATCAGTAAATGAATAGCTCAAAAAATTGTGGTACATTTACACAATGGAATACTATGCAGCAGAAAGAAAGAAGGAGCTCCTACCCTTTGCGACAGCATGGATGGAACTGGAGAGCATTATGCTAAGTGAAATAAGCCAGGTGGTAAAAGACAAATAACATATGATCTCACCAATAAGTGGAACCTGATCAACAAAACAAACAAGAAAGCAAAATACAACCAGAGACATTGAAATAAAGAACAAACTGACAGTAGCCTGAGGGGCAGCGGGGATAACAGGAGGGAAAAGGGAAGGGTCATCAAGGGACACGTATAAAGAACACATGGACAAAACCAAAGTGGGGTAGGATCGAGGGTGGGAGGGAATGGGTGGGTGAAGCATGGTGGGGATGGGGAATGGAGAAAACTGTACTTGAACAACAATTAAAAAAAAAAAAGAATCCAGATGGATTTCACACTCATCAATCTCCTTTCTTGTAGTTCATAATTTTTAACTTTTCTGACTTTAATGAGCCCCCATTCACCCTTCTCTCTATTCTTCATTCTTTCTTTAAAATGTCTAGTGACTTTTTACAAATCAAAGTTGAGTCCATTTTCCTCTGGACCCTTCCTTACTACAATAGCCTTTTACCAGTTGAGATCTGCCCATACCACGTTAACTAGTGCCCAGATTTGTTTATCTTTTACAGGACTTAAAAATCATTCTAAATATATACAGAGACTATATGAAGCAGAGGTACAGCTGAGGTAAGATCCACAAGAAAATTTTGCTACAGGAAGTTTTACAAATGGGATATATTTGATTCTGTTGAGTGTAGTTAGAAATAAAAGTTAAACCAAGCAGACTGGTGAAAACTGGAGCAGTTTGCTCATCTGCAGGAACAAGCAGTAGAGATGAAGATTTTAATTAAATGCTTTGCAGCTGCCAGAAGAAGAGCCTGTGTTAGATGGACAGAGAGGCTCATAGGGTACACTAGGTTAACGGGAATTGCTAAAACATAAATTTGTAAATATCTTGCAGATTTTTAAATTTCAAGAGTCTCCAGACCAAAAAAAGCTTCCAGTTTTCCAGCAAGTTGTATGAGATGAGATCAAAGGGCTGAGGCACTTATGGGAACTTGCAAAAAGTCAAGGAACTTAATACTTTTATATGTGATTTTGCCAAGTTACAGCACCTCTATGCCAATAAATGTGGTGATGTGACCACAAGTCATATATACACAGAGACGTAGATTTTCTGCTTATTAAGTGCTGACACCACATTTGTTAATTTGTTCATTTATTCTATAAAATATTTGATAGTTATTGAGTGTTAGACACTGAGCTATGCAGTGGGCATTCAGGGAAACACCTTCAAAAGAAATGTAACGTATCTATTTAAAAAATAAATGAACAGAGCTTAGAGACCTGATATAAAGAAGGTAGAAGTGCTCCAGGAGTGTTTACTCAACTGTTCTTGAACCCATTCCTTGCCCTGCTCAGCTTTGCTCTGTATCTGAGGAGATCTGAATTTTCAGGCTGCATCTCCCAAGCTCAGGTGGATTTTGGTTGAGTCTGGCCAAAGAGAAGCATTGATGAGAAAATGGATGGTGGTAGAATTGGAGAAGCCAAGTGATTGTCCCATTGCCCTACTCAGGTAGCATCTTTGGTAATATCCTCCTTTCTTCCACAGCTCCAAATTATGCTTGACAGGCCCAACTTCTGGCTTATGGTGTGCCAGCTCAGCTCATGACAGCTGAAGCCAGCGTGTCTTCCAAACTGCATTTAGTGATGAATTGGTAGCTTGAAATCCACGTTTAGATATTTACACCACAGAAATTGGTAAACAAGTTTTGCTCTTCCCCAACGAGTCAGATGTTAAACCGGCACACCACTGGTTCTAGAAATGCCTCTTTGAGTTGTTCCCCAAACTAACTTTCTTTCTCTTTCCTTCCTTCCTTCCTTCCTTCCTTCCTTCCTTCCTTCCTTCCTTCCTTCCTTCCTTCCTTCCTTCTTTCTTTCCTCTCTCTCTCTCTCTTTCTTTCAGGTTGACACTGTAATGGATGTCCCCATCTTTCCCCACTTTGCCCACCCCCACCCATCTCCCACTCCCATTCCCTCTAGCTGTCACCACATTGTTATCTGTGTCTGAGTTTTGCATATATGTTCTTTGGCTTATTTTTTCACCTCCATTCACCCAGTTCCCCCATCACCTCTTCCCTCTAACAGTGGTCAGTCTGTTCCATGGGTTAATGCCTGTGTTTCTATTTAATTTGTCAGTTTATTTTGCTCATTAGATTTCATATATAAGTGAGATCATATGGTATTTGTCTTTTTTTCTGACTGGTCTATTTCACTTAGCATAATAACCTCCAAGTCCATCCATGCTGTTGCAGAAGGTAAGATTTCCTTGTTTTTTTTTACTGCTGCATAGTATTCCACTGTGTAAATGTACCACCGTTTATGATCCACTCATTTACTGGTGGGCACTTGGGCTATTTCCAGATGTTGGCTATTGTAAATAATGCTGTTCTGAACATAAGGGTGCATATATTCTTTCAAGTTGGTGTTTCAGGATTCTTGGGATACATTCTCAGAAGTGGGATCACTGGGTCAAAAGGCAGCTTCATTTTTAATTTTTTGAGGAAACTCCACACTGTTTTCCATAGTGGCTGCACCAGTCTGCATTCCTACCCAAGAGTGCACTAAGGTTCCCTTTTCTCCACATCCTTGCCAACACTTGCTATTTGTTGATTTATTGATGATAGTCATTCTGGCAGGTGTGAGAGGATATCTCATTGTGGTTTTAATTTGCATGTCTCTGATGGCTAGTGATGTTGAGTAGCTTTTAATGTCTGTTGGTCATCTGTGTGCCCTCTTTGAAGAGATGTCTACTTAGATCTTTTCCCAATTTTTAAATTGCATTGTTTGTTGTACTGGTGTTCTTTACATATTTTGGGAATTAACCCCTTTGTCAGTGTATCACTGATGGATATGTTCTCCCATTCAGTGGTCTCCCTTTTCATGTGGTTGCTGGTTTCTTTTGCTGTGCAGAAGCTTTTTAATTTGATGTAGCCTTATATGTTTATTTTTTCCTTTATTTCCCTTGTCCTAGGAGAGACATATCAGCACAAATGTTACTAGAGTTGTTTGAAAATTTACCGCCTGTGTTTTCTTCCAAGATTAAAAAAAATTATTATTGTTTTTCAAGTACAGTTTTCTTCTAGGATTTTTAAAGAAGATTTATTTACTTATTTTCAAAGAGAGGGGAAGGAAGGGAGAAAGAGAGGGAGAGAAGCATGTGTGGTTGCCTCTCACACACACCCAACAGGGGACCTAGCCCGAAACCCAGGCAAATGCCCTGACTGGGAATTGAACTGGCAACCCTTTGGCTCACAGGCCGGTACTTAATCCACTGAGCCACACCAGCCAGGGCTCTTCCAGGATTTTTATTGTTTCACCACTTACATTTAGGTATTTTAAACTGATAAGAGCAGATACTATATTTGGTCTTAGCCAAAAGGCTGAGAAGTGATTATATTTAGGTCCTTTATCCACTTTGAGTTTATTCTTGTGTGTGGTGTAAGTTGGTGATCTAGTTTTATTATTTTGCTTGTACCTGTCCAATTTTCCCAATAGTATTTATTAAAGGGATTGTCTTTATTGCATTGTACATTCTTGCATCCTTTGTCAGATATTAATTGACCATGTAAGCGTGGGTTGATTTCTGAGCTCTCTGTTCTGTTCCATTAATCTATATGCTGGTTCTTACACCAGTACCAGGCTGTTTTGATTACAATGGCCTTGTAGTATCTCTTGGTATCAGGTATTGTGGTCCTTTCAACTTTGTTCTTTCTCAAGATTGCTGAGACTATTTGGGGTCTTTTTTGTTTCCATATAAAATTCTGGAATATTTGTTCTAGATCTGTGAAATATGCCATTGGTATTTTAATAGAAATTATGTTGAATATATAGATTTCTCTGGGTAGTATGGACATTTTAATGACATTAACTCTTCCAACCAATAAATATGGTATATACTAGTGGTCCTCAACCCTTTTGGCACCACAGACTGGTTCTGTGGAAGATGGGGGCTGGCGGTGGTGGAGGGACAGGAGGTAGAGTTCAGGTGAGCTTTGCGTGCAGCCAGATCCCTAACAGGCTGTGGACTGGTACCAGCCTGCAGCCAGGAGTTGGAGACTTCCACTTGTATATCTTCCTCAATTTATTTCTTCAGTGACCTGTAGTTTTCCAAGTACAGGTCTTTTACCTCCTTGGTTAAATTTATCCTTATGTACCTTATTTTTTGTTACAAAAGTAAATGGGATTTTTTTAAAGAAATATACAGCCTTCCAAAACAGAATCAGGAAGAGCTAGAGAATCTGAATAGACTGATTATAACTAATGTAATTGAAGCAGTAATAAAAAAACTCCTAACAAATGAAAGCCCTGGACTAGATGACTTCAATAACTTCACAGGGGAATTTTACCAAACATTCAGAGAAGAAATAACACGTGTTCTTATCACACCATTCCAAAAATTTCAAGAGAAGAGAAGACTTCCAAGATCTCTTATGAGGCCAGCATTATCCTAATTCCAAAACCAGATAAAGACACTACAAAAAAAGAAAATTATAGGCCAATATCCCTCATGAACATAGATGCTAAAATCCTCAAGAAAATATTAGCAATTTGGATCCAGCAATACATTAAAAAGATCATATACCATGATCCAGTGGGATTTATTACTCAAACTCTAGAGATAGTAGTTGGCTTTCTGCTATTGTTAATTCTCTCAGTTGCCTCAACTTCTCAATTGTTCCTTTCTCTGTGTAATTAATTACTTGTATCAAATCCCCTCTGTGTAGACAAGTTCTGTTTTTCTCATAGCATCCTCGTGGACAGAGAAGGGTACCTCATGTGAACTTGGATATTCAGGAAAATGTCTTCTTAAGAAATGTAATATACTTATTAAAAAAATAAAATGAGCAGAAGTTTGCAATAGGATGACAGGATAAGGAAAAGGTATGATTCAACATATGTTCATATTTCTGGTTTAGGAATGTAGGTGGATAACAGTGCCATTTGTTAAGAGAGGAAGCAGAAGCAGAGGAACAAGTTTGGGGTTGGGAGTGGAAGTGTTAATTTGAGGTGCTCATGGAGTCCCAAGGACAAATGTTCTGGGAGGGATTGGTAGAATCAGAATATAGAAGGGATATCTTCTCCTGAAATGCCCCTCCTGTTATTGATCTTTAGTTGCTCAGTAGATTATTTCATCCCTTTTCTGTATCTTCTATTCCTGGTTTTATTGACATATGCTCACTTCTTCCCTATTTTAAAACAAAGACAACAAAAAGCAAAAATCTAAAAAACTTAAGTTGTTAAAGTACATGCTTTCCACCAGCTGTTATCTTTCTTTTCCCTTACATGAGTAATTTTGTTTCCATGGTGGCTGTTTCTACTTCCCTCTCTCCCACTCCCCCTCAATCCTTTGAAACCTGGTTTCTACCCTGACTGTTCTGAAACTGACCTCAGCAAAAACAAGAGTGACTTGTTTATTGCTAAATCCACGAGGCTCTCAGCTCGTAGCTAGTCAGAGGTGGTATATTTGGGTGAGTGACCAGTATATAGTGAATATTCAGTAAATAGGAGTTGATATGATTATGGTTGGGCCTAATTGATATTTTAAAAATGGTATTGCTAAATTTGATTTTTTTCCCCCAAGAAGAATTATCTTTGCTAATCATCACTTTGTCAGACCATTTCAAACAAGTGGCAAATTGAGTTGGGGGAAAAATTATTCACATTACTTAGCATCACATTACTTAGCATCTTACGGAAGGAACAAAAATATAAACCCATGAAAATTGTTTGACTAAAATTTTTACCTCTCAACTAGCTATTTGTTTCATTACATGGAGAGAGCTACAGATGATGCCAGTTGCCTTAGGGGAATGATAGGTTACATAGCATTTTCCTCAGAACCTTCTATGTTTTCTTGTAGTACCCACGAATAGCTAACAATCTTTAGTAAGAAACAGAAATGAAGTTTAAGGGTCATTTACTAAGTGGCATGTTTGATTTAAAGTCTAGTAGTTGCAAAGAGCGGCGCATTCATGTTTCAATAGCTGACAGCATAAAGGGCATATAGTGATGAACACACTCTTAATTCATATTTTTGCCTTAGTGTAAAATGGAATGTGGTTTAATAGAATAGTGTGACCTAATATTTCAGTCTCTTTTGGAGGAAAGAATAAAGTCTACAAATGAGATGTGATGCCTTATGCTTTTTTCAGTTTGTTCTCTATAGGTAGACACTTTGAATTGTGAAAGCCAAGCTTTGCCATGTATGCATTGGTAATCATACATGCTCAGATTCGATCATGCTGGGAAACAGAGAAGCCTCAAGGCATATTGAAACTGTGAGCAAACTAGTGTTCTCCTTAATGTAACACCCGTGGTTGGACTGCATGAATACGTCCAGGGTTCATTTATGGATAAATGACATAGTATTTTTTAATTGGAAGATTATGATGCCTACAACAGTCCCTATCACTTAGATCCCATGCTAAAGCTTAAAGATAATAAAATCCCATGATAGGAGAACTATAACTATGATTCCATATTAGTTTAAAAGAAATAAATGACCTATTATTTTAATAAAAAGGTAGGAGACCAGTACCATACCTAAGTGAAAGGACTCATCAACTGTTCTTCATCACATGGAGAAGCTGTAAAGAAAATAAAATGCAGCATAAAATGATAGCAGTCATGATACATGAAAATGTTGACTGAGAATATTGAGAATGAGGAAATATTTTAACATGAGTCACATCTATTTTATAACATTTTTTGTATTGTTCTTGTGTCTTTGTGCCTCTTTAATAGAACTTGCCTTAAGCTCACTCAGTTAGGTTACACTTATCTTCAGGATTAGAGACAATAACTGGCCAATCAAATAAGTACACAATAGAAAGAAAGAGAGAGAAAATATCAATGCATAAAAATAAGTAAACACAAAAACCATACAACTTGCTTTGATGATCCATTGGAAAATTTCTAAAAATGTCTATGCTTTGCTGCCAACATTGAATTTAATTTGATTATTTATTTTCTTTAAAAGAATAAGGAGTCCATTCCATGGCACTTTTCTGACACATGGCACCATCCGTAGGTCAAGAACATACATCCCTATGGAATTTATGTGATTCAGGCAGAGACAAAGCCTCGCTCGAGTCAATGGTACCACAGGGTTTGTCTAAGGCATACTTGCCTAAAAATACAGAAACAGGAATCTTGGCAAAGCAGTTTTGGGAACTCTGGAAGAGCTGAGCACCACAGCAGAGGAGTTGAATGTTTTCTTTATCTTTCATTCTCTTTCAAACAATGTGCAATTTTTCTTGGCAGGTACTGATGACTTAACTACTTTTGTTTTGCCAGATTTGTCTTCTGTATTTCAAAACCAATGCATGAATCTTCCCTTAGAAGATTTCCCTTCCTCTCTCTTTTTCTTCTTATCTTCCCTGGTTCTGCCACTTAGAGGTTATATAATCTTGACTAAGTTACTTAATCTTTTATGTCTTAGCTTTTTTCTTAATATTAATAATAATAATAACTTATCCTCTATGGTTGTTTTGATGATTGAGTTAATATATCTGTAGTGCTAAGAATATTGGCTGTTACAGGAGCTGAAAAATGTGATTTCATCTTATTAATAGTTTTCTTCTTTTTTGTTTTTCTTTTATGAAAAGTATATAAATTTTTGCCATGAAATGTTGAATTGATAAAAAAGTATATAGAGTAAATGTGAAAGTTCCTTTTCCTCGTTCCCAGTGAAACTCTCCTTAGCAGAGATAACAATTTGTTGTGTATAATTTTAGTTTCTTATCTATAGATATCTAAATATCTATATGCATTTATGTATCAAATTCACATACACAAACATGCCTATATGTATATGCACATAGATATATGCACAAACATTATTTACACTTGTGGGACTATATCATTTATATTTTTGGCAACATAGATATATCTTAGATATATATCCATGTTAAAATACATAATTCTAACACACACCTTTTAAATAATTAATTAATGTAACATATTTATTCATTATAAGATATTATTCTAGGCACTGGGGATTTTGTAATAACCAATAGATAAATTCCTGGCTATAGATGGTTCTAGTAAAGGAGATGAATAATTAAAATATGTAGCTCAAAATTTAAGGTCAAGAACTGGTGAATTCTATGAAGAAAAATGAAGAGGAGTCAAAACATAGAGAGGGTTGAGATCAGGAAGGCCAGGAAAGAATTCTGTAAGGGTGACAGATCCTGGAGAGAATAAACCAGCCAAAGGACCACCTTGAGGAAGAGTATTACAAGTAGAGGAATAAGCAAGTGCAAACACCCTTGATTTCAAGACAGTGAGTGGTGGGGAGAGAGAGGAGATGAGTTCACAGAGGTGGAGCCAGATTATATGGGACTGTGGGTCGTGGTAAAAATGTTAGGTTTGATTGTGTTAGCTATTAAGTCACTGCTTCTTTTTCTATAATATGAATATAACATAGTTTATTTAATCTTCTTTCCTACCGATGGAAATATTTCAAGTATTTTTCTTATAAAACATTACAAAGACCATCCTTGCCTCAACTGTGTGCGCATGGGAATATTTTTGCAAGTTGTATTCCTGGAGCAGAATAACGGCATCAAAAGATGAGCACAGTGTAAATGTGGCTAGATGCCGTAAAACTACCTTCCAAATGAGCCTTAACTAACATTCCGACCCATGGCTTATGGTAACGACCACTTCTCATTCTTTTCAATACCAGACATCATCACTCTTTATTTTTAAAGACTTTATTTATCTACTTTTAGAGAGAGGGAAAAAGAGGGAGAGAAACATCGATGTGAGAGAAACATTGATCCATTGCCTTTTGCACACCCACACCTGGAGACCTGGCTGGAACCCAGGCATGTGCCCTGACCGGAAACCAAATCAGCAACCTTTAGGTCTGCAGGCCGGTGCTCAGTCCACTGAGCCACACCAACCAGGACCTCACTTTTTATTTTTAATAACCCCAATGGGTAAGAATCATGTCTCTGTTTTGCTTTAGCTTGCATTTTCATACGGATTAATAAAGCTGGGAATCATTTCATAGGTTATAACCATTGTGAAGTTTTTTCTCTATGAATGGCCTGTTAATCAAATTGCTTACCAGGTTATGTCCGTGTCCAGGCTCTGAACTGGCTGCCGTTGTGCTACAGGTCCACCTGCAGTACCATCAGCTAGGACTGGAGGACTGAGATTACATATTACAAATTACCTCACTAAGGCGGCTTCTCAACATGGGCTTGAAGCAGCGCATGCCTACCTATAAAGTGTAGGTTGGGGCAAAAATAGGTTTACAGATAAAAGTATTCAAAACACAGAGCTTATTCTTGTATTATTATTTATTAATTTTTGTATTATTTTTCATGTAAAAACTGTAAACCTACTTTTGCCCCACCTTGTATATGGGTGAAACAGTTACACTGATTAATGGCTAGTGCAATTTGATGGTGAATTAAATTAGAAACCAATGAAACAATATATAGTAAGCACACACTAAAAGCAAAGCTCTATTTCAGAAGTTATACAGTATGAAATTTATACAAGTTAGTATTGCTGTCTTCAACATACTTAAAACCTTATAAGGAGAGATGGCAAACACAAAACTAATTATAATTCAGAATGGAATGTAAATTCCCCAAGAATGACACAAACCAAATGATAAAATAATTCTGCATGAAAGATAAGCCACATTCAACTGTGAATTCTACTATGTTTGGTGCCTAGATTTTGCATAAGTGCAGGATTTTTTTAAGTTGCTGTATAAAAAAATAATTTTATACTAACACATGATATAAAAGAGTATAAAGGCAGAAGTAGAATTCAGCTATTGTTCCCACCACCAAGAGAAAAACAAGTGGTTTTGTTTTGAACGCATGTCTCAATATTTTTTAAGTGATTCCACCAGGTACATGTATAGGTGTATGTATATATGTGTTTGCGCTCATATAAATGTGTGTAAACAGTTTTACATGAAATTTACACTTTGTTTTTTTGTGGGCAAGGGCCTTGTCAGCAGTTGGTCACAGGCTAAAGCAGGTACTCAGTAAATATTTGTTGAATTCTTGAATGTTCTACAACTTGTTCTTTCTATATTAATAAATATATGTCTAATTAGTCATGTCTATAGATTGCATACTATTACATTACTTGTGTACATTGCTTAACCAGCCTCCTATGAATAAACTTTTAGATTTATTTTCAGCTCTGCTTTATTTTAAATGACACTGATGAAAACAATCTTGGGCTAAATCTATTTTATGTTCATGTGATTATCACCTTACAGTATATGTTTTAGAAATGAATTTTCTGTCAAAAGAGTGATGTGCATTTTAGAAGATTGTGATGTATATAGCCAAACTGTCCCCCTGTGTGGAAATAGGACACAGCAGCATGTATTTCTACACATTAGTCAAAGCCAAGTTTTGATTTCTGGATGTAAGAAGTGAGAAGTTCTAGCTGTTGTTTAGTGCAATTCGGGCACAGACAGATAGTTGGGAGTGAGTATATCTTAAACAAACATCATTTAAGATTAGCTTTATTCCATCTGCTTTAGAGGACCAGAACTCCTTAGTCTTTTTTTAATGTTTGTATAGTATTTGTCAAATTTGTTTGACTAATTTTTACCCTGGGAGCCATAGGTTGGTTTAATATTCCTCAAATAAGGATTGGAAATAGACATCCTGTTGTATAATGTATCATCTTGTGTTACATAATGAACAGGTTTTGGAACTTGAGTTTTTACCTTATTATTGTTAAAAACTTTGAGGCTGTGCTGAGTTTTATAGCTTCTTAGTGAGCTACTAAAGTATATAAATAGTTGAGCCATTTACCACAGTGTAACTGTAATCATGTGTCAATTTTCAGTATTTCAGATTTTCGGTGGATGATTGTGCCAGTTACTAAGCAATTGGCTCTCAGCTTCAAACCAGCCTTCTGTAATGTCCTTGTGAGTCTGAAGCTGGGGCTCTGCAGGCCTGTATCTGCTTTACCAGCTGACTCCTTGTTCCACTCTACTGTAAGGTTGGAGGAGAAAATAGGGAGATTGTAAGGTTGGAGGAGAAAAAAGGGACTTTCCCTTTTTTGTTTACCCCTTGTTGGCTTCCTGACTGCTTCCAGTTCCTGTGAGCTTCACCTTGGTAATGCTTCTTCACCCCAGCAGCAACAGTTTCTACCTGTGGTGTGGCCGCTGAGTTCAGTTTGAAGTTTTTTCAGCCTTTGTGGAACGAGCCTCATTGTGCCATCTTTGTAGTCATCGGCATCAGGCAGCAGTGTCCCGCCCTCTGAGGTCAGCCCCTTGGGAGATCTCTCTTCCTAGCTCAGGGATACCAGTACCTGTTGAGCAGCTAAACCATTACTCTCTCCTCCAAGGCCTGAATTCAAGCTCTGCAGAAACCATCCTCTAAGTTTCTAAATTAAGAAAATACATATTTACTAATTTTTGAGAGAGAGAGATTTGTTGCTCCACCCATTTATACATTCGTTGGTTGATTCTTGTGTGTGCTCCTACAGGGGATCAAACCTGCAACCTTGGCCACCCTGGCTCCAGTCACCTGAGCTACCTGACCAGAGCCTTTAATTTTCTGAATTTTAATAACTCCAACTTTCTCCATTTGCTCTTTAAGCTATAGAGGTAGTGTCTGCTTCCTGCTGTTGCTACCTCTGTGTACATTAGCATTCTCTTTTATTCTCTAGACACCTAGTTCACAACTTTGCACCTAGTTGACGATTCTCTATATTAAATTCTCACTGTTTAATAACTGATTTGTTTTCTATTACCTTACTGGACCCTGATGGAGACAATGTTCATAGAAAACAGTAGAACTTTTGTACTGAGTATATAATGGAACCAAATTTTGTATCGTTTGAGAACAAATGTAGTTTATTTAAAGTCACCCAATACATATGCGACTCCCTAGAAGAGTTTCATGAGACAAAAGAGGATGAAGAGGACTGAGGAGTGAAACCAATTCTTAGTGACTGTGGTCTATAAAATGCACCCATATAGCATGGCTTTCACCAAAGAGACACTCTGGATACTTCTTCGCATTTTTTCTCTCCAATGTCATAAAGTCACATCTCACCAGAAGTTATCAGGATGGATTTGGATGATGGAATCTGGCTAATAATGAGTAGTTTGAACAGCTGAGCATATTTCAGTGACCTGAGGTTCTTCTGAAAGCTGCAATTCCCTACAGAGAATAACCGCAGGCACTCCTGTTTGGGGGGAATTCAGGGAATGTCACAGAGGTGCACCTTGGAAATGCTCGTGTATGTAAATTGTGGTCAAGAGCAAGATTTAAGGATAAAAACCCCTGCATTCAGTGACTGTGGTCCTAATAGACTCTTCTCTTTTGATCCTCATTTTCTATACAATTTTATAGTTCTACAATTTAAGCCCAGATATATTAAATAAGCCTTAAGAGCCAAGATCATAGTAGTTCTGAAAATTAAGGTGGAGATTGTTTTAAACTGGGTCCTAGTAAAAGAAGCGAATTGACCAATTTATAGGTAAATTCCTTTTGTGCAATGAGCTCAAAGCTTTATCCATTCAATTATAACCATCCAAAAGTAACCCTATCAGATTTCCTGTTATTGATTATTTTGAATGTAATTTGATCTAGCTTTTCAAAAAAGGTCACCAAAATATTTCAGATGCATTTTTTGTTTGTTTTATGAAAGTGGACACAATGCAGAATGAAGTACAAAAATGCTATAGCAAACTTTTTGGCATATTTTAATTTTCCATATAAGCTAGATTTTTAGATAATTATATCAATTGAAAATAATTACAGTTCTGTTTTCTTTCTACTAATTATTTTCCACTTATTTCTCAGGTCTTGTACCTACAATGCGAAGTTGAATCAAAATAGTGAGAGTAAGCCAGATCTCATTCCTGATTTTATGGGGAATATTTTTAAAATTTCACTTTTGCATATATTGTTTTCTGTAATTTTTTGACAAATAGCCTATATATCTCTCAAAATTTAGTGTAGGAATCACTCTCGGTATTACCAAAAAAAAAAAAGAAAGAAAGAAAACCTAATAGATACTTGAAAAATTACTGGAAGAGCTGAAAGACAGGATTAGGGTGGGTGGAGGGAGGGCTGACTCTGAAATTTTGTTTCAAGTTTGCTCTCCACAGGTGTTGTCAGAAGTGGATGAATTTGCAGCTATTGCTGTCACTGCTGCCATTAATACAGCTGCCTCACAACACAAATCTGGTACCAAAAAAGGAGGATAATGAGCAATACATCAACAATTCCTATTGGTTCTTGCTTATTAACCAGTTCTGACAAAGAAATATGATTTCTGCTCTTATGTCAGTCAGGGTCTAACAAAAACACAGTAGTCATCTGAACTGATATGGTAATATAGAGACTCTAAAACTAAATAAAAAGTTTTTAACAAATAAATCAAAAGGGAAAAATACACTGAAAATATGTTATGGAGATAGCAATTGCAGGAAGCAATAGCTACCCCTTCACTTAGGTAAAAAAAGAAGGTGTTGGCATTGCAGTCATGCACTGCTCAATGACGGTGATACATTCTGAGAAATGCACCGGTAGGCAATTTCATGTTTGTGAACATCACTGAGTATATGCACACGAACCTAGGTGGGATAGCCTACTATACACCTAGGCTACGTGGTATATGTAGCCTATTGCTTTACAGCCCCTTGCTTTAGGCTGCAAATGTATACAGCATATTACTGTACTGAATACTGTAGGCAATTGTAACACAATGGTACATATTTGTGTATCTAAACATATCTCAACATATAAAAGGCATAGTAAACATATAAAAGATAAAAAATTGTACACCTATATAGGGCATGCAGCATGAATGGAAATTGCAGGGCTGGAAGTTGTTCTGGATGAGTCAGGGAGTGAGTGGCGAGTGGAAGGCCTGGGACATTACTGTTCCCCACTGTAGACTTAGGCTACACTAAATTTGTAAAACAACACAAGAGGAAACAAATGCAAGAGAAAATGACACAATCAAGAGATGTGGTAAGCATGCGATGATCATGGCTGCTGCAGTCTTAACATGACAAACTTTTACAGTAAACTGTGCAAATAGAAATGGCACACTCTAAAACAATAAAAAGTATACTACATACCTAAATTGTAACATAGTCATTTATTATCTATGTCAAATGTTATGTACTGTACTTTATACAACTGGCAGTGCAGTAGGGTTGTTTACATCAGCATCACCACAAAGACGTGAGCAATGTGTTGTGCTTCAATGTCATGATGGTACAATGTCACTTGGTAGTAAGAGCTTTTCAGCTCCTTTATAATCTTGTGGACTTTCTTCCTGTCTGTGGCCTGTTGTTGACCAAAGCATTGTTATGCAGTGTATGTCTGTACTCACATTTAAAAACTTTAAGGAAAAGACTTGTGAGGGTGAAATTCAGACATTGAGAGAGATGGAGCTGGTTGGCTGGTGCCTGGCTTTTCTGTGGAGGATATAATTAGACTTTTTCTGTAAGTTTTTGGGGAAAAAATCAAAACAAGAGGAAACTGTAGGTGAGGAAAGCAGTGCCAGCGTGAGTGTGTAGGAAAAAGTTAATATATCAGGTCTGATGTTAGTTTTTGCAGGGCTTGCTTGTGATGTTGGTACATGAAAACTTGACTTTGGCACCCTCCTTATATTACTAAGTAATAAGGCTGTTTTGTGTGCTTTAGACCTCAAACCCTGATGTATTAGCTTACTTAGACTATTTGTACAAACAATGAAATTTATAGTAAGTACCTGCTTTTCTACTGGGAGTCTGGAACTTTGGAAATCATGACTTGTTAGTGCCAATGTGACCAGCTGCCAATGAAAACCCTGGACTCAGAGTGACATAAGCATCATGGTGTCATGGGACATACCTCATTTTTGTCCTGCACCTCAACAACAAAGATTTGGCATCATTCCACAGGCAAAAGTGTCTTTGTGGAAGCTGTGGGATCCAGCACCATACACTAAGGAACCTGGGAGGGGTCTTACCCCATCCCCCACCACGCATTGGGCAATAGGCAGGCAAAACTTGTTCTTGGCTGTGCATCCTCTGGTGATGTATGAGTCAGCTCCAGGCCTTTTTGGGCATGGTCCAGATGCTCCTGGAAAACCCTGTCTTCCACAATAATTCACATACAAGAGAGACTTTGTGGAAGTCCAAGTTTTCAGAATAGACATTCCAGAGCATTGTTGGAACTGAAAATATAAGCCTGGGCACACAGAAGTGGATCATTGCAACAATTTGACTTCATCCACTTCTCCCTTCCCACGAGATGATAGAGCTCAGGACCAAGAGAGAAATTCTTGGCTATGATTTTTCCCATGGGGAAAAGAGAGAGAGCAAGTAAGAGGGTACCTGGCTTCCCCAGGCATGTGGGATACTGCCAAAGTGGTTAATTTCTTCATTGTCCCATGGAGATTATTGAATCATAAGCTACATGACCAGGTGTAGGAAAAGGCTGGGAGAGCAGCAGGTAGGACTCTTGGAGGACATTAAAAGAATGAGAATCCTACTAATTGCATTGTGACTCCGTCACAAAACCCACTCACGAGTTTAATTCATCCACGGATTCCCTGAAATGAAAATATGAAAGTATACAACATAATAGTAAAGGTAAGTACATAGTTGAATTCAGAATACTCTAGTACTATAATATGGTAAAATGTTAAACACTTATCTTTATAATAAATATTATTAAAGGGCAAGAGTATTAAAAATAACTATGGCTACAATAACTTGTTAGTGAATACATAACATGAAAAGAGGTAAATTTTTACATTAAAAACATAAAAGGAGTAAAAGTGTAGAGTTTTTGATTGCAAGTAAAATTAAGTTACCAGCACAAAATAGACCATTATTTTAATAAAATGTTTCATGTAAGCCTCCTGATAATCACAAATAAAAAACCTATGATAGGTTCACAAAAGAGAAAGAGAGGGGAGTCAAACATGTGACTGTGGATAATCATCAATTCACAAGGAAGGCAGCAAAGAGAAAGAAAAGAGTAAGGAAACTACAAAACAGACAGAAAAAATTCATAAGATGGCACTGGTGAGTCCTTCCTTATCAATACTCCTCTAAATGTAAATGTATCAAATTCTTCCTTTAAAAGACATAGAGTGGCTGGATGAATTTTTTTTTTAAAGAACAAGATTCAATTATATACTACCTGCTAGACTCACCTAAACTTTAAAGATGCACAAGGGTCAAGGTGATGAGATGGTAAAGGATATTCCATACAAGTATAAACCAAAAAAGAACAGGATATACTTATATCAGAAAAAGTGAACTTTAAGCTAAAAATGGTAACAAGTGACAAAGTCATTGTATAATGATAAAGGAGGTAATTCAAGTTGAGTGTATATAAGAAACATAAATATGTATGCATCTAACATTGGTGCACCTGAGGATATTAATAAAATTCTAACAGATATGAAGGGAGAAATATAGTACCCTCCAATAATAGTAAGGGAGTTTAGTACCCCACTTTCGACATTGGATAGATCATTCAGATGGAAATACAGGTAAATATTGGACTCGAAGCATACTTTAGAGCAGCAGACCAAACAGGCCTAACGGAACATTCCAGGGAACAGCAGCAGAATTTGCATTCTTCTCAAGCACACACATAATATTCTTCAGGGTAGATCATATTCTGAGATTCTGTTCATTTTTCTTTAATCATTTTTCTTTCTGTTCTTCAAAATGGGTAATTTATATTGATCTGTTTTGGGGGTCACTAATTTTTCTTCTGCCATGTCTAATTTGCCATTGAGTTCATCTAGAAAGGTTTTTATTTTAATAATTATAACTTTAGTTCTAGATTTTTTGTGTAGATTTTGTTCATTCATTGATAACATTTCTTTTAATTCTTTAAGTATATTTTCAATTTTTGATCATATTTATAATAGTTACTTTGAAATCAGTCTGTTTCATCTACTGCCTTCTTTTCCTGAGTATAGATTCATGCTTTCCTTTTTTTTAAATATTGATTAATTTGGGGTTAAAATATGCATGTTATAGAAAGTAGGTCATAGCTATTTTAGATTCATCATATTCTTCCAAAGATTGGATATTTACTTTACTGTGATGTTTGGTTGACTGTAATCAGTCTGCAAAATTTTTCCACTTCCCAGTTTCTGTGATATACAGCCACTTATCAATCTACCCTCTTCCTATGTCTTCCCACTGCTCCTTTTTCACCATCTCTCTATTTGTTTCTCCTATGTCTGTCAAATTTTGTCAGAGATGAGGATCAGGAAGGAGATTAGGGCCACTTTTCTGTTATGTTCCTGATTTTCCTAATTTTTAGCTGTTCTGCCAGGTTTGTCTTAATTCTGACACTTCAGGTGTTTTGCTATGCAGGCTGCATGTGGTTGGAGAATGCATTCAGTGCAGAAAAACGCTGAACTCACAAGTCTGGATAACACATTATTCTGTCTTTGAAGACTGGATTTCTCTGCCTTTCCAGAGTACTCCCAGATTTCCATAGTTTTGCCAAGGATTTGTTAGTGTATACTTTGAATTATCACTACTCCTCACACCTTCATATTACTCCTTTCTCTTTTCCTCTACTGGCTTCCTTAATTAAGCATCATGGAATTTTATATCTGGAAAGTATCTTAGAAAGAATATAATCAGTTTTTTTTTTTTTTATGTTAAGAGCACCAGAAGCCTCAAAGAATGAGATGAGTAGTCCAGGGTCACAGGGCCAGTTAAGCTCAGTTTGCTAATTTAGTCCCAATGAATCATCACCTTGATGCCTGCACGAGGAGCCCTGTGTGGTTCTAATGTGATCAGATAGAACCAAAGAAATACCATCTCAGCCCTAAGTACACTCATGTTTTTTTAAGAAGATCAAATATGCACAGTAAACCAAATTGTGAACAATTATAACACAAACTTAGTTTCTAATTCAAAATAATAAATGCTAAGTACAGACAGGAGAATGATAGGGTTCATGCAACAAACTGAATGCACTTTAGCCTTAAAACCCTAGCAAAGAGGAAATTGTTAATGCATTAGAAATCTACGTAGTATTACTGTATTTCTTTAGACTATGAATGCACAGTGCCAGTAAATGCACTGCTAAGTGTCAGAAGGGCTTTTGAAATTTTGACAAGTTCAATTTTTTTTAAGTGCTTGGGTTGCTGTGTTTCTATTATGAACCCTCTATAAATCTCCGGTGATAGAATATTGAATCACATTTCTAGGTATATAAGATACAAGAACTAAGCTTTAGGAAGCTTCGGTTTGCTCTTTATTCTTGCATTTTTTGAATCTATTAACAAGAAAGGCATAGCTTCTTTCTAGAGGATTTTTATATATTATGCAAGTTCTTGTTTGTATATGAAGAACAGAAACTTGTTCTACCTATTGGTTCCACATGGCCCACTTTTCATAACAAAATGGCATATGCATAGAGTTAAACTGTGCTACTAAAAAACCCCCCTGAACTGGTAAATTATATAAGAAAGTGAATAAGTGAAAAAATAGATTACATAATTTATGTAAATATTTAACATTTGTTAAATTTACAGCATATAATATAATTTTAAGACCAAATTTACATTTAAGGCCAGTTGCTACTTTTATATGGTCCTTGAATATCCATATTTCAAAGCAAATCTTAATTTACAAAAGAGAAGGAAGCTAATTCAAGAATCCACAAAGGGGTTCATGAAGGTATTAAATACCAATCAGTACCTTCACACTAGTCTGCCTGATATGCTTACCATATCAGTGGGTTTGTGCCTTTGAACCAGCTTTTTCCACAGGCTACCTGAAGTAATATGTGTATCTATGCAAATACTAATGTGTGAGATAGATTAATTTATTACATTGACTTAGAATTTGCAGATATGAAGCACAAAATAGGTGAATTTTGATGGAGTCTGCAATGAGCCAAGGAAGTCCAACTCCAGATGACACAATGTATCCTGGGGGTAAGTGTTCCTGGGGGATGGAAGAGAAAGAGAAGTTACTGAAGATCAGTGGCCTTTGATTTTGTCTTTATTTTGCAGATGGAGATATTTGAATAAAGGTAAGTCAGCTTAAAAAGACATGTTGATATCCCTAAGTAAAAGCTATGAAGCTCAGAAAACATATATAAAGAAAAATAAAAAAAAATATATCTTTGAAGTTTTCTGCTATAAGTACATTAAAACCATTTTTGTAGCAATTTAAATTTTATTTTGGTAGTATTATATATTTGGTATTGGTAATATATTATAAGAATAAGACATACTGAAGAGTAAATGCTTGGTACTTGAAGGTTTAACAACTTTTTTTAAAAAAAAGTAAATCTGTGACCAAAAACTATATTTCTATGTATTTCTAAAACTTACAGACTTTTATAATGAATCATGTTTTATATTACTTACACAGGTATTAGTTTTGTCATTGTTGTTGGAGTTCAAGCAACATACAACCGATGTCAACGGAATAGCTGTGAAATCCTGATGTGGAAGAGCTGTAGAGATATCACGTGTAGCCTCAAGTTTTAAAAAGGGCCTCTGTGAGTCATATGCCAGACCCAAATGCAGACCAAGAAGGCAAGGTCATTGTTAATCTGTACATACATCTTGCTTTCCTGGCGTAACACTAATCATTCATTACGCTCTGCGTCTGAGGAGGGAGAAGATGGAGGATATAGAAGAATTCACTTTGAAAACATGGACCTAATGTTGCATATCCAAAAACTCCCAGGGGACTGAACAATCAGAAAGCCCTACATCATTTGCATTTCAATGGGTAAAAATAAGAGTTGAAACATTTTTTTACATGTTACCATGAAAAAGCCTGTGTAGTTAATAGAACTGTTGTGGTGGGGTGGGGGAGGAAAAAAATGGGAACTCTTTGAAATTTAAGGAAAATTTATTTCTTTTACAGAATTGGAGCTGGGCGGCTGAGCTGTTAGAGACACATTTTCCTAATGAAAAAAGAAACTACTGTAACTTCAGACCTTTCACATTTTCCATGAATAGATGTCATTACTCATTATCACATTCACTGTTACTTGTAAAACAGCGAGGTGGCAGAAGGGGGAAGAGGACTAAAATAGAGTTGAAAAAAAATGGGTACTGGCTTAGGTAATTTAAATGAAGGCCTTTCTGAAAAAGCAAAAACAACTTTCATCGTTACTCCATCAAACCTTTTGGAAACTGACATAAGGTAGCAGACCTCTTTATGAAAAGAATAGTAACAATATCTCTTCGCCCTTCTCTAATTCTGAATTAGAAATGATGAAGAGCTTGACTGATAAAATTATGAAACAGATAATGAGTTGTTTAAGTGATAATTACTGAATCTCCTTATTTTTAGAAACTCATTAACAGGTATGTCTTTAGTCATAGAAAAATTTTTTTCATAAATATTGAATTGTGCTATCACATTTCTTTCATTTGATGGAATCTGACTCATTTCACAGGAACTTTTGCTTTTAATTGGTTTTAAGAGTTAATCAAGTGAAGACATCATTTATTAATTCCAATTTGAAAAGCCAGAAAAAAGTATAACCTTATTATCTTTAGTCAAACCTCTTCAATGTTCATGTGGGTTAGAAATTGAAAGAAAAAGTGCCCCTATACCTGTGAGTTTCTTCAATTCAGAGAACAGGGTTTATCAATGGGAAGTTGCTGAGAGTTTTAGAGTGAAATCTTACTTCCTAACTACCAAATAAAAGGCTTTGACTAGATTTGTAATAAGGACAGAATGGCCACTTGTTGAATTCTTCTTTGTTGTTCTTGAACTCTCAGTCTCGTAGGTTGGAAGAGGGAAATAAACCTTAGATTACTGTCAAAGCCAAGCTGCTCCACATTTCCAGTAAATACAGCCATGCATTTCAGTCACTGATAGAGCACAGACACCATTGTGGTCTCGTAAAATTACCACCAAGCTGAAAAATTCCCATTGCCTAGTGACGTATAGCTAACGTAGCTCAATGCATTGTCATGTGTTTGTGGTGTTGCTGGTGTGAACAAGTCTACTGCACTGCCAGTCATATTAAATGATAATAAAAGACTGTGTTACTGGTTTTTGTATTTAATATACTGTAATTTTTGGAGATCACAGGGAGGGTTATCAACAGAGGAGTGGGATGGGGAGAGAGGTGGAAAAGGTACAGAGAATAAGTAGCATAGATGGTAGATAGAAAATAGAAAGGGGGAGGGTAAGAATAGTGTAGGAAATGTAGAAGCCAAAGAACCTATATGTATGACCCAGGGATATGAACTAAAGGGGGGAATGTGGGTGGGAGGGGTATGCAGATTAGAGGGGAGTGAAGAGGGGAAAATGGGACAACTGTAATAGCATAAGGGATAAAATATATATACTATAATTTTTATGATTACTTAAGAGTGCATTATTTTTTATGCTAATTGGCACATTCACTTTATTTTCTGAACAAACTGTGTTTAAATTTTTTTTCTTTTTGTTCATTCCATCCCATTGAAAAGGAGAAAGAGAAAAATGGTTTTAAATTCACTTGATGTTTTGGACTCCTCAGATGAACAGAACATTGCACACACACTTTGAATAGAACAAGAGAGAGGAAAATGGACTCCTACAGGGCCACATGCACCAATTTAAAAACTTGGATACAGTGCAAGAATTTCCCAAAATGATTGGATCATCATTACCAAAAACTTGCCATAACAACATTAAGAAACAAAAAATGCTTAAGCCACACTATTTGGCTTGGGATCTTTCTTGCTTTAAAAAAAAAATGTTTGCCACATAGAGAGAAAGAGGGCTAGAGGGTAGAAGAGGACAGACTCACAGACTTGCAGGTCAGGAAGGGAAACTTCAGAGTGGAGCTGAGAAGAGGCAGGGAGAGACAGGGTTCAAGAGGAGAGTGGGGATGTGGAAAGCCATTTCTTAGAGTTCAGGCGTGTTCTTGGTCCACCTCGTTCTTCTCCTTTACCCCCTCCTGCTAGGCACTTTCCTCCATTTCGGTTTCATCTACAGCAGGGGTGTCAAACTCATTTCCACCAGGGGCCACATAAGCCTTGTGGTTGCCTTCAAAGGGCCAAAATAATTTTAGGATTGTATAGATGTAACTACTCCTTAACTATTAAGGAGCTGAAATTACATTCGGCCCTTTGAAGGCTACCGCAAGGCTGATGTGACCTCTGGTGAAAATGAGTTTGACATCCCTGATCTACAGCTTCTATCCTTTCTTTAGCTTGGCTGCTCTCCAAAGTCTCCATTGGAAGCATTGGAACCTGGGTGACTGCACCCTTTGCAGCAGGTGTGGTGGCAGCCGCAGTAGCAGTGACAGCATCAGGCACAAGGGCTTGTTTAGGCTCCTCCTTGGCTGGGGCATCTTCTGCCTTGGAGGAGGGTGAGTTGTCAGTGGAAGCTTTAGTGGCACTTTCTGTCTCAGCAGAGCCAGCCTTCCCCTCTGAGGGAGCAGGAGCCTGGGGGCCCAGACGCCTGCTCCGCAGCAGCATCAGAGACACCCTCCCCCTTCCTTTCCTCGGAAGGACTTTCTCCTGCTTTGCTGGACTCCTCAGGCTTGGAGCCAATGGCTGGCACTGCTTCAGTGGTAGTAGGACCTTCTCCTTCCTTCTTTTCGGTGCCACCAGCAGCAGGGGCATCTTTCTTCTCACTCATCTCAACTTCAGCAGCTTGGGCATCACCCTGCTTCTCTCCTTTGAGCTTTTTCCTTATTCTGTGCCCATGGAAGCTAGCCTGAAATTTGGTCACAGCCTTAAGAGCTCTATCTTCTGGTTTGATGCCATCTTGCTTGATGTTTTGTTCCTCATCGTTTTTTTTCCAACCTGTTTAGTTCTTCTCATACAGCACAGCGTGGTTGTCCAAAGCATGTTATTTCTACTTATGCAAAAAGTTTGCTGTAAAACAGTATACCACTCATGCTGGCAACATATTCACACATCCCATGATTACTATATCTCTTGGTTGTATCAGTTTCTCTTGTGCTTGATTTAATTATCTTGTGTTGTTTTAAAAATTGAGTGTAGCCTAAATGTGTAGTTTATGAAGTCTACAGTAGAGCACAGTAATGTCCCAGGCCTTCACATTCACTCACCACACCCTCACCGACTCACCCAGAGTAACTTCCAGTCCTGCAAGCTCTATTCTTGCTAAGTGCCCTATACAGATGTGCCTTTTTTACATCTTTTATACCACATTTCACTGTACTTTTTCTATTTTTAGGTATGTTTAGATACACAAACACTTACTCTTGTGTTATAATTGGCTATAGTATTCAGTATGATAACATGCAGTCCAGGTTTGTAGCCCGGGATCAATAGACTGTACCATAGAACCCAGGTGGGTAGTAGGCTGTATACACCATCTGGGTTTGTGTAAGTGGACTCTATGATTTGAGCAATGACAAAATAGCCTAATATCACATTTCTAAGAATGAATCTTCATTGTTAAGTGGTTCATGTCACTAAATCAAGACTGTTTTCTTTACATCCCAAGCTGTAGTGAAATAATGAAATACCCCTGAAGTATACAAGCTTGAATGCTGAAGAAGAGTAGGAGGCCTTGTAGATGGGGAAGTCCCATAGATGGCTGAGTGCTAGAAGTTTTATCAGCTGTTGATAAGGCCCCATTCAAGGCACACAGAAATTTTTGGTTGTGATTCTTATACATTACTTGCCACTAGACGCTGAGGATTATGAATTGCACCTGAGACATTATAGAAGTTGAGGATGAATTGCACTCATAAACAGAAAACTTATTATAAATGTGTAAATTAGACCCATTTTCCACTTAGGAAAATAAATACTCTTAACTCAAGGAGCTGACATGTATAAAATAGAAAAATAAGGGTTGTGTAAATATTGTGGAAATGTTTATTTATGACTGACATTGACAGATTAACTATTAGAAACAAATATCTTTTCAATGTAGGACTTTTTTATGTCATGAAATATGATTTCAGAAATGTGTTATTTCTGACTCGTATAAGTTTTGTTGTGTGCATTTTCCCCATCTTCACTACTAGCCTCCACTCTAATTTATCTATTGCTAAATAATTTTCAATATAAAATATAATATTTTCAGCTTGTATTTTTCAGTTACTCAATTATTCAAAAGGCTGAACTGAGATTAAAAATAAAAGTTATGAGGAAGTATTTTAGATAAAGACTGTGATTATGTTCCATGTCCTGAAATACTTTGAAGATCACAAATGTTATTTGACCTAAAGCTATGAAGGTTAAAGGACAGTGGCTTTTCTTTCTACTCACACTATTTACATGATGAAAGAAGACATTTTGTTACAACGTCTGGTACCAGGAGGTGGAGGGACACAGAAGTCCACCTTTCTCTTCCCACTCACAAAGTCAGCTGATCATTAAAACACTGCAAGACTTGCTAAGCACAACTCCAGCTCTGGAAAACGTCGAAGAATTGAGATTAGGTATTCTATAAATTATTAAAAATAATACTTACTGTTAAGGCAATGTTTTTAATGTTCTTCCCCCCTCGAAACATGGAAGTGTTTGTCCAGTAGCAAAGATTACCTTACTCAATCTAACCATTTCTTCATGCCAAATGAAGAAAAACTTTTATTTGCATTCTTTAACAAGAATATTGAACAGGGGGAAAAAACAGTCCTCTTTATGCACTAATTTTTAGAGACTAATGTACTATAAAAATAAACTTTAGTAACCTCCTTGATAATCAAAATCATCAACCCCAAGTTACTATTAAAAGGTTTTGAAGAAGAATGAGGCCTGTCCGTGTTTGTATGATTTGTTATTTTTTTCTCAAACACCTGACACTGTTGCTGGCAGAGAATGGACATTATTCATTCTTTCACTTAACAAAGATTTAAAAAAAAATCTACACCCCAGGATCTGTGTAAAGCTAATGAAATACAGTATCATATAAGAACATTCATGCTTTATTACTTCATGGAGTGTATAGTCTGGTTTTATTGCCACCCTTTTCTTTGAATAAAATTATATCTCAGTGTAAAATTATAATGTTTTAAGTACAAAGATAAAGTGGTTTACAGTGCTATGAAAGCATAAAATAGAGGCGTTTTATCTGGTCAGAGTCGTCAGAAAAGCTTCTTTGAGGAAGCAGGTTAAAGGGAAGAAGGGGGGCCCTTAACCATGGTTACAGTCTACTAAACTTGACGCAGATTGAAGAAAAAGTTTAAATATATAAGAAAGGAGAGAACAGGCGTTTTATCTTAATATCTATGTTATTAAGATAAAATGTAAGATGCTGCTTAGCCGAAAAATCTCCCTGAAGAAATATTTGGAGAAATTCCAATATCAAAATCATAGTTAAAAACTTTGAAACTAAAACCTCAGTAACAATGTATAGTGTGGTGGGCTTAAAAATGCCCCCTCCCCCAAATAGGTCTGCATTCTAATTCCTAGAATCTGTGCTTGTTAGCTTAGTGCAAAAAGGACTTTGTAGGTATAATTAAATTTAAAAGTTTTAAATGAAGACAAGATAGGTTCTACTGGGTTATCTGGTAGGCCTGATGTAATGCCCCTTCCTTATAAGAGAGGCTGGGGAGGAATCAAATTCGCAGGAGAAGGCAATGTGATGATGAAAGCAGAGGCTGGAATGCTGCTCTATGAAGATGGAGGAAGGCACCACCAACTCACAGACACTGGTTGGTGGCCAGTGGAGGCTGGAAAAGGAAAGGAAACTGACTCTCCCTCAGAAAGTCCCAAAGAAACCAGCTCTGCTGACACCTTGACTTTAACCCAATGAAACTGATTTTGAACATCACACCTCCAAAACTGTAAAAGAATAAATTTGCATTATTTTAAGTTTGGGATCATTTGTTACACTGGCAAAAGGAAACTGATACATATGGAAAGGGAAAAAGACTGCAGAGATAAAACCTGAGGAAAGGCTCACCTCTACAAATAATAGGAGAATATTTTAGTGCAGAAGACACCAGAGAGCAAAACGAAGAAAAGGTAGACCTACAGAAACCAAGAGGCAAGATATTTCTAGAAGAAAAGAGTTGTTCAGAAGAGGTGATTAGACTCAGAGTTCATAGAATCTATACTAGACAGGGAAGGAAGATGGAACAATAGGGGTGATGGATCACTGGTGCAGAGGCTGAGAGACTGGAGGTCATGTGGAGTGCAAGACTAAGAATAGGGGGAGTGTGGGATCACAACATCTGGATGAATAGGGTTGTTGTGATCTGAAACAGAATATTGGAACATAAGGTTTTGGAGGTGAATGGTGATTCAACATAGAAATGCATAGAGGACGTGAGCTGAGCTGGTGTGCAGGTGTGCGGAGCTCTTTCAGTGTGATGATGGATCTTAGAGCCAAAAGGTAGACTTTAAGTGACTGATTACCTGAATTTTGTTCTTACTGAGTTGTTTTACAGTGTACAGAGATTGTGAGAAGTCTTTTTTCTTGCGTTTAAGTGACATTAATTTTTTTCTAAGGTGGAATCTTATCTTTTCATCTCACTTATTTGTGAGTGGGTTTAATTTTTTAATTTCATTTTAAAATTGAAGTGGCTGACACCGTACTGCGTTTCTAGATTCATTCTTTTGCACCTCCAAGCTAGAGTCTAAATGCTGAACATTTTATGTTCTAGCTCATTTTCTGTAACAAGACCCTTGGAAGGAGAGGAAGGGGTCACGCATCTGGTAGAACTCAGGTGAAGTGGCTTGCACCCTTTATTAGTATTCTGGGCTCTGCTCTGTACTCTCTACCCTCTGCCCTATTCCAGGTCACTCCACCTGGTGGAAGATGTCGGGTAGGATTCTCTGACTATAATCCTGGAAGTTTCCTATCAGAGGTGTCCTGTAGTTCATTTGTTCCTGACTTTGCTCACTTTTTTTTTGGAGCACTTTCCACAAGAGTTCAATCAAAAGAAAAGGAAAATGCTCTTTATACCATCTATATGGTATTAGGGAATATTGACAAGCACCTTTAAAATTAAAAAAAACCTTTCAATTACAGTCGACATACAATATAGTATTAATTTCGGGTATACAACATGGTGGCTAGATGTTTATATAACTTATGAAGTGATCACCCTGATAAGTTGAATACCCATCTGACACCATACACAGTTATTATAGTATTATTGACTGCATTTCCTATGGTGTGCTTTACATTTTCATGACTACTTTTATAACTGACAAATATATACATCTTAATCCCTTCACCTTTTTCACCCAGCCCCCAATGCCCCTCCCATCTGGCAGCCATCAATTTTTTTCTGTTATCTATGAGTTTGTTTGTTTTGTTTGTTCATTTATTTTGTTTTTTTTTAGATTCCATACATAAGTGAAATCATATGGTATCTGTCTGTCTCTGTCAACTTATTTCACTTAGCATAATACCCTCTAAGTTCACCCATGTTTTCACAAATGGCAAGGTTTCATTCTTTTAATGGCTGAGGAACAAAAGCCACATTACGGAAGCATCTAAGAGTTCATCAAAAGGTTAGTAACAAGATATTTTTGAGGGTGAGGACATGATGGGTAACTGAGCTGTTTTGTGCTTTCCCCTTCAGAAACATTTTTTCTTCCCCTCCAGAAACATTTTTTTCTTTCTTTGGACTAGTTTATTAAATTACATTATGTTATTACTTTTTTTCTTGTTTCATGGCTATTGGTGAACATTTATTGATTAGCTTTTATTTATTTATTTTTGCCCATTTTGTTAAATTTTATGGGAGGGTAATTAAATGATATGTTTGTAATCCACCATCTTAATCTGGATGCTCGTAAGTAATATTTCACTATTTGCTTTTATTCATTATTTAGAAAAGAAAGTTAATCTACCCTACTTATATTTCAGATATAGCATTACCTATATTTATAAAGTTAAACTTATTATAGATACAGCCAGAACTAACTTGTGTTTTTAATTTCCTTAAAGTACCTCGATTGTGTAGTGATAGAGGCAGTAAATATCAAATATAATTACGTACCTGCATCTGACAAGTCATTTATAAATACTTTACATGTACTGTGACCATATTTATTTATGCACAGATAATACATTGGCTATCTCTACAAATAAAAATGCTGGCTGTACTAACTTGTAATTTGGAAGTAGTACATGTCTCTTGCTACTTGGTTTATATTTCTTTGCATCCTTTCTTGTAGTTATTTCCTTAACTCATGGCTTTCAGTCCTACTTTAAGGCAAAAGGCAAGAAAGTGCAGCTTTTGAGTTTATGCCAAAATTTCTTCCTGCCTTGGAGAAAAATAATATTTCTTACTGTATATTACAGTTTTTGTAGTATTATTCTCAAGTTCAAAGTTAGAAATGATTTTCTATTCTTGCTAAATGTTACATAAGCTTATGTGAAATGAAAACTAAGCAAAGAGGCTACAATTCTAATATTGAATCATAAATGCCCAAGAGTTGGTTTAGATGTCAACACTATATAAAACTAATGTTTACTTCAACTCAGGATTGCAATTTAATTCTACTTTAATTGATACACCCTTTAAATGTGTTTCTTTTTTATTTAATAGTTTATTTTTATATTTTATTTTTTCCATTACTCATTATCCCCCTTATACCTACTTCTAACTCCACCCACCACATCCTTTCCCCAGCAATGACCACACTGTTGCTTAGGTCCATGAGCCCTATCTTCTTTGTGCTCCATCCCTCTACCCCCCTACCCCACCCAGAGCTGTCATCTGCTATCCATCTATGAGTCCGTCTCTATTTTGTTTAGTTTGTTCCTCAGATTCCACATATGAATGAAATCATATGGGCTTTGTCTTTATCTGACTGGCTTATTTCACTTAGCACAATGTTCTCCAGATCCATCTGTGCTGACACAAATAATAAAGTTTTCATCCTTGTTATGGGGGACTAGCATTCCATTGTGTAAATGTCCCATAGTTGTTTTATCCATTTATCTATGGATGGAGTATTGGGGCTCTTCCAAATCTTGGCTATTAGAAATAAAGCTGCAGTGAACATAGGGGTGCTTATATTCTTTGAATCAGTGTTTCAAGTTTCTTCAGATAAATTCCCAGATGTGGAATCACTAGGTCATAAGGCAGTTCCATTTTTAATTTCCTGAAGTAACTCCATACTGCTTTCTACATTATCTGCACTAATTGGAATATCCAACAATAGTGCAAGAGGGTTCCCCTTTCTTCACATCCTTGCCAGCAGTTGATGTTGGTTTGTTGATGATGGCCATTATGACAAGTGTGAAGTGATATCTCATTGTGATTTTAATTTGCATTTCTCTGATTATTAGTGATGTTGAGCATCTTTTCATATGTCTATTAGCCATGTGTAAGTCCTTTTTGGAGACCTAGGTATTCAGGTCCTTCTCCCATTTTTTAATTGGATCATTTGTTTCTTTGGTGTTGAGTCTTATATGTTCTTTATAAATTTTTAATATTAACCCCTTATCAGAAGTATCAACAAGTATGTTCTTCCATTCTGTGTGTTGTCTTTTTACTTTATTGATGGTTTCCTTTGTTGTATAAAAAATTTTACTTTGTTATAGTCCCATTTGTTTATTTTTTCTTTGTTTCCTTTGCCTCAGGGGATATATCAGAAAAAATATTGCTACGAGCAATGTCCAAGGTTTTACTGCCTAAGTTTTTTTTTATGATTTTTATGGTTTTAAGTCTAACATTTAAGTTTTTAGTCCATTTCAAATTTATTCTTTGTGTGGTGTAAAAAGGTGGTCTGGTTTCATTTTTCTGCATGTATCCATCCAATTTTCCCAACACCATTTACTGAATAAACTATCTTTAACCCATTGTATGTACGTGCCTCCTCTGTCAAATATTAATCGAACATAAAATTGTTGGTTTACTTCTGAGCTCTCCATTCTGCTTCACTGATCTTTTTTTATGCCAGTCCCATGTGGTTATGATTACTATGGCCTTACAGGATAGTTTGACCTGAGGTAGCTTGAGTCCTTCAATTTTGTTCTTCTTTTGCAAGTTCACTGTTGTTATTCGGTCTCTTGTGTTCCCATATACATTTTTGAAATATTTTTCTAGTTCTATAAAATATGCTATTGGTATCTTGATAGGAATTGTGTTGAATCTATAGATTGCTTTGGGTAGTATGGACATTTTAATGATGTTAATTCTTCCTATCCATGAATACAGCATGTGCTTCCTATTTGTATCTTCTTCAACTTCCTTTTTCAGTATCCTATAATTTTTTGAATACAGGTCTTTTACATTCTTGGTTAAAATTATTCCTGTGTATTTTATTTTTTTTTTGAAGCAATTGTGAATGGGATTGTTTTCTTGATTTCTCTTTTTGATAGTTCATTGTTGTCATGTAAAAATGCAACTGAATTCTGGATATTAATTTTGTATCCTGCTCCTTCACTGAGTTCATTTTTCAGTTCTAGTAGTTTTTGTGGTGGAATCGTAGGATATCATGTCACCTACAAATACTGACAGTTTTATTGCTTCCTCACCAGTTTGGTCGCCTTTTATTCTCTTCTGTGTGACTGCTGTGGCTAGGACTTCCAGTACTATGTTAAATAACAGAGATGAAAAAAGACATCCCTGTCTTGTTCCTGATATTAAGGAGAAAAATTATAGTTTTTGCCCATTGAGTATTTTGCTAGTAGTTGGTTTATCCTTTATAACCTTTATTATGTTTAGGTATGTTGCCTCTATTCCCCTTTGTTGAAAGTTTTTTTTTTTAATCAAAAATGGGTGCTGGATTTTATCAAATGCTTTTTCTGCATCTATTGATATGATCATGTGGTTATCATACTTCATTTTATTTATGTGGTGAATCACATTTATTAATTTTTAATGTTGTACTAAACTTTCATCTTTGGAATAAATCCCACTTGATCATGGTGTGTGATCTTTTTGATGTATCATATATTCTGTTTATTAACATTTTGTTGAGGATTTTAGCATCTTAGTTCATCAGTGATATAGGCCCATACTTTTCATTTTTCGTAGTGTCTTTATCTGGTTTTGGAATTAGGATAATGTTGCCTCATAAAATGAGCTTGGGAGTCTTCCCTCCTCTTCAATTTTTGTTTTTTGTTTTTTTTTTTGGAATAGTTTGAGGAGAGTTGTTAGTTCTTTCTTGGAATGTTTGGTAAAATTCACAAGTGAAGCTATCTGGCCTAAGGACTTTGTTTGTCGGAGTTTTTTGATTACTAATTTAATATACTAGAGATAATCTTTGTATTCAGATTCTCTGATTCTTCCTGATTTAGTTTTGGAAGATTGTATGTTTCTAGGAATTTACTCATTTCATCCAGTCATCCAATTTGTTGACGTATAGACATCAACATATGTTGACATCTATTCATAACATTTTCTTATAATCCTTTGTATATCTATGGTGTCAGTTACTACTTCTCCTCTTTAATTTCTGACTTTATTTATTTGGGTCCTTTCTGTTTTTCTCTTGATGAGTATGGTTATAGGTTTTTCAATCTTGTTTATTTTTTCAAATAACCAGTTCTTGGATTCATTGATCTTTTATATCACTTTTTAGACCCTATTTGTTTATTTCTGCTCTGATCTTTATTATTTTCTTCCTTCTACTCACTTTGCATTTTGTTTGTTGTTTCTTTTCAAGTTCTTTTAAGTATAAAGTTAAATGTTTATTTGAGCTCTTTTGTGTTTCTTCAGATAAGCCTGTACTGCTACGAATTTCACTCTTAAGATTGTTTTCCCCATGTCCCACAGATTTTAGGTTTTTTATGCTCTCATTTTCATTTGCTTCAAGGTATTTTTTGATTTCTTCCTTGATCTTGTTGTTAACTCATTCATTGTTTAACAACATTATTTAGCTTCCATGCTTTGTGTATTTTTCAGTTTCTTCTTGTTATTGATTTCTAGTTTCATTGCAATATGGTCAGAGAAAATACTTGATATTATTTCAATCTTCTTAAATGTGTTGAGACTTGTTCTGTGTCCTAACAAGTGGTCTATCCTAGAAAGCATTCCATGTACAATTGAAAAGAATGTATATTCTGCTGCTTTGGGATGAAATGCTCTGAGGATATCAATGAAATCAATTTGATCTAGTGTGTCATTTAAGGCTGCTGGCTCCTTGTTGATTTTCTGTCCAGATCTATCCACTGAATTCAATGGATGTTCTTTTTTTAAATATTTTATTTATCTATTTTTAAAGCAAGGGGAAGGGAGGGAGAAAGAGAAGGCAAGAGAAATTGATGTGTGGTTACTTCTTGTGAGCCTCCAACCAGAGACCTGGCCTGCAACCTAGGCATGTGCCCCAATTGAGAACTGAACCAGTGATGCTTTGGTCCACAGGTCAGCAATTAGTCCACTGAGCCACACTAACCAGGGCAATGAGGTGTTAAAATACCTTACTATAACTGCATTTCTGTCAATCTCTCCCTTTATGTCCATCAAGATTTTTTTCACATACTCAGGTGCTCCTATTTTGGGGGCATAGTTATTAACTGGGATTATATCCTTTGTTGGATTATTCTCTTTATCAATATGTAGTTTCCTACTTTGTGTCTTACTATAGCCTTGAAACCAAGGCTATTTTGTTGGATATAAGCATTGCTACCCCAGCTTTTTTAGTTTCCATTTGCATGAAATATCTTTTTCCATCCCTTTAATTTTCATCTGTGTATATCTTTTGTTCTGAGTTGGGTCTCTTGAAAACAGCATATATTGTACATGCATCTTGTTTTCTTATCCATTCAGCTACCCTATGTCTTTTGATTGAAGTATTTAAGCCATTTACATTTAAAGTGGTTATTGATAGATACATATTTATTGCCACTTTATTTTTAACTATTTTTCACTGTTTTCTTTCTCCTCTGTCTTCCTTCGTCTCTTCTTCCTTCTTTTCTTCTTCTTCTTCCTCTTCTTCCTCTTCCTCTCCTTCGTCCTCTCCTTCCTCTGCTCTTCCTCCTCCTCCTCCTCCTCCTTCTTCTCCTCCTCTTCTTCCTCCCTCTCCTCCTCCTTCCTTTTCTCCTTTTTCTTTTCTTTTTTTTCTTCTTCTCCTCCTCCTCCACCTCCTTCCTCTCCAAACAAGCCATTTAATATATGTTGCAATACTGGTTTGGTGGTAACAAACTCCTTTAGCTTCTTCTTGTCTGGGAAGCTCTGTATTTCTCCTTCAATTTTAAATAATAACCTTTGTGGGTAAAGTAGCATTGGTTGTAGGTCCTTGCTTTTCATCACCTTGAATGTTTCATGCTACCCCTTTCTGGCCTGAAATGTTTCTGTTGAGAAATTGGATGACACTCTTATGTGAGCTCCCTTGCTTTTCTCTGTGGCTTTTAAGATGTCTCCTTTTCTTTAAGTTTTGCTGTTTTAATAATGATGTGTCTTGGTGTGGGCTTCTTTGGGTCCATTTTGTTTGGGACTCTCTGTTTTTTCTGTTTGTTTGTCTTTTTCCTTCATCAGGTTAGGGAAGTTTTGATCATTATTTCTTCAAATAGGTTCTCAACCCCTTGTTCTCTCCCTTCTTTTGGTGTCCCCATGATGAAGATGTTGTTATGTTTCATGTTGTCCAAAAAGTCCCTTAAACTATCCTCATTAAAATTTTTTTTTTTGCTGCTCTGTTTTGGTGTTTTTTTCTATCTTGTCTTCTAAATTGCTGAATTCCATTTTCTGTTCATATAACCTACTGTTTATTCCTTCCACTGTATTATTTATTTCAGATATTGCATGCTCTTCTCCTGATTGATCCTTTTTATGATTCCTATGTCTTTTTTTTTTGTGCTGTTGATCATCCTTATAATCATTACTTTGAACTTTGTATCTGATCAATTGCTTGCCTCCATTTCATCTAGCTCTTCTTCTGCAGAATTCTCTTGTTCTTTTATTTGAGGCTTATTTCTTTGTCTTCCCATTTTGAATGTTTCGTTGTGTTTGTTTTTATATGTTAGGTAGATCTGCAAAGACTCTGGAGCAGCCCTATGTCAGACACTGCTTGTTACTGGCCCTGGGCAGCCTGTTACGAGCTAGCAGTAATCCACAGCTTATATTTCCCTCCTCCGTGCTTTGGTGCACATAGAAAGAACCAAGTTGTGTGCCATAGTTTGTTTTTACCAGCACTGGGCCTAGGGGAAGCTCAGCTAAATTCTCAAAACTCCCAGAGATCTGCCACCACCTACAAGCTCTCTGTTAGGCTTAGTCACTGAAAGAGCTTCCAGCTATACTCCTCAGTCATGCTTAAGCTTCACAGAGCAGGGTGAGAGGATTCCTGTCCATGGGTCTATTGCTTCTCCCCAGGCTGAGGCTCCATAAAGGGGTGGGCTCTGCCCTGGAAAGATGGCTTGCGTAGTATGGGGAGTGACTGAACACAGTGGTCCTGGCAGCTGATACCTTAGCTCTCTCTATTTAGCCGCCAACCCCCAATTCTCTTCACGTGGCTCTAATCTGCTCTGCTCCTCCTCTGCCAGAGCCCATGATAACTGTCTGCAAACAAAATTTTGTATGTTGCCCTTTAAGAGGTTATCTGTATATCTAGATGTCTCTCCTTGGTGGACAGAAACCCCACATCTTTCCACAGTGGGGTATTATTTGGGTTCTGTTTCCAGTTCTGGTGTTCTATGCTGGGGAGCCCAACTTGGGGTTTAGACCCCACACTCCTCTTGGAAAACCCCCTGGCCACTGCAATATCCCTCCAGAGCCTGCACTGCCACCTATGGGACCCCAGTCAGCAACCTCCAGTGTGCACTTCTTACCAGTGACACCATGGTAAATAAAGTTATAAGGCTTGGTTATAAGGGTTTTCTTGGTCCTAGGAGGAGGTTAGTATAAATTCCATCTACTTTGCTTATATCTTGGATCTCCACCTTTTTATATCAAAATGTATTGATATTTTAATAAAAACTTGGTAAGACTCAGCAGAGGCTGTCTGATAAGGGCATGATGAGACAAAACCATATGGTCTGTATATGCACACATTTTCTCTCTCTCTCTCACAGACACACAGTAAATTTATTTATTTTTCTCCTAGAATTTCATTTAATCAACTTATAGAATCTTTAAAAAGCACTTGTTCATGAATTTACAGAAAACAAAATTCTCTTCTCAATATTAACCATCAATATACCAGGTCAAAAGGCAATTCCACTGCTGGGATTATACCCTAAGAATCCTGAACACCAATTCATAAGAACCTACGCACCCCAATATTCATAGCAGCACTATTTACAATAGCTGAGTGTTGGAAGAAACCTAAGAGCCCACCAGTAAATGAATGGATAAAAAAAATGTGGTACATTTACACAATGGACTACTATGCAGCAGAAAGAAAGAAGGATCTCCTACCCTTCACAACAGCATGGATGGAACTGGAGAGAATTATGCTAAGTGAAGTAAGCCAGGTGGTGAAAGACAAATATCATATGTTCCACCTGTAAGTGGGACCTAATCAACAAAACAAAACAGCAAGCAAAATATAACCAGAAATACTGAAATAAAGAACAAACTATCAGTAACTGGGGAAAGGGAAAGGGAAAGGGTAATGGGGAGGAAAGGAGGAAGAGTCATCAAAGACATTCACTTTGTAGTAATTCACTAAGATGTTTTTGTATAGTTGGTGTACTTTTCTTTATACATATTTCAAGCTAATTAAAACTTTAAAAACAAAACAAACAAAAAACAAAAGGCAGTTCCATTTTTAGTATTTTGAGGAAATTCCATACTGTTTTCCACAGTGGCAGCACCAGTCTGCATTCCCACCAACAGAGCACTAGGTTTCCTTTCCTCCACAACTTTACCAGCACTTGTTTGCTAATTTGTTTATGATGGCCATTCTGACCAGTGTGAGGTGGTATCTCATTGTGGTTTTCATTTGCACTTCTCTGACAGTTAGTGATGCTGAGCATCCTTTCATATGGCTCTAAGCCCTCTGTATGTCCTCCTTGGAGAAGTGTCTGTTCAGTTCCTTTGCCCATTTTTTAATTGGATTGTTTGTCTTCCTGGAGTGTAGTCTTGTGAGTTCTTTGTGTATTTCAGTGATTAAACCCTTGTCTGAGGTATCATTGGCAAATATGTTTTCTCGTGCTGTTGGTTCCCTTTTCATTTTGCTGATGTTTTCTTTAACTGTTCAGAAGCTTTTTATTTTGATGAATTCCCATTTGTTTAGTTTTTTCCTTTATGTCCTTTGCTTTAAGGGACATATTGGTGAAAATATTGCTGCATGGAATATCTGAGATTTTCCTGCCTATGTTCTCCTCTAGGACTTTTATGGTGTCACAACTCATATTTAAGTCTTTTATCCACCTTGAATTTATTTTTGACACATACAGTAAATTTACATCAGGGTGTCAAGTGACTGCAATTCTGGCAGTGGCATTTAGCTCTGTGAGTGATTGTCATCCTGCCTTGCTTGTTCTCTGTAGCACTAAGCTGTTTCTATATATTCCAATATCTCATCAGTTCTATAAAGGAATAACTAATATGAATGTCTTTCATTTATTTTTGTTGTTACAAGAAGCAAAATAACTGTAGATAAGACTGATTTATTTTTTTTAAATTATTTTAAATCACACCAACAAACATTAAACTGAGAGTATGCAGAAGCCATAAAAAATCATTATTTTATTCTGTCCTCCATTTGTTGGTTTCTGCAGTTATTAATAAAAAGGGGTCAGGAAGCCCAATAACTTCTACACATTACATTTCAGCCTAGGAGAAATTTTTAATGGAATATCAATGAAAACTCAATAGGTAATTCCAGATGCACATTACCTAGAGATGATTTTTTTACTGTCTACTCAGGAGGGCTAGAAGTCATTTGGATTAAGGTTACTTCCTTTCTCCTTCATTCCCTTGGGACAGACCATTTTCAGGTTCCAATATACTACTAATAGTCTCTAAGTGATATTATGCTTAAAGAGATGCAATTTATAAAGATTTGTGTTTTTTTGTCTTAGAATAATCGCCAACCCTGAACAAAGAACATTAGTTCCTGTGCCCAAGTCCTACCAGATCTGTAAGCATTAGTATATTGAGACATGTATTTATGAGACTCTCCAATACCTTGGGTGTGGCTGGAACACACTTTGACATAATAACCTATGTTAGCCACAGCTGGCACCTCTGTAATCTCTGTGAAATCTTTCGGTCATGTTGAAGTTACTCTTGTAATGTTTTACAAAATCAAGCTGTAGTAAATGTTTTAACTTGGGCACTACATATTGTCACTGGATAATTAATTTGAGTTTTCAATAACCTCTGACTTGTGAGGTTATAGACAAGTCAATGTTGAAATGTCTGTCAACCCTCTCTAATCTACTCACGCTACTCTAAAGCTGTGAATGTCTCATTATACTGTGACCCAACACACTCTCCAAGTTTATCCAGGTTAATTCTGAATAACTGAGGGAAAAATTCACTCAATTTAAGTAGGTGAAATAATTGAATGTTGATTTATAAGCAACTTTGTCATTCATTGAGGCAAGAGTTAGAATGGCTAAATTCCAAAAAAGGAAAGGGTACATCTAGTTTGGTTCTATGTATTAATTGAGCAGCTTATGTAATTGGGTATTGCAGTACATTGTCAAGGAAACCACATTATGTCCCATATTATTCCTAAAAGGGATGTAGACATTGACTACTAGAGTAGGAAATTATTTTGCATTTTGTTTAGTAAGGTGCAGTTAGTAAAATTTCTTACTACTTTAGTAAAAGTACATGTATTTCTCTAACTGTTAGCCAGTCATATTATTTCCATAAGAAACTTCTACCAACCATCTGCTTAAGAGGACTTAAACATTACTACACAGTGTATGAAAACTCTCTACTTGTCCCTTTGGGCATATTGCTTTTTGGTATTGTTAATGCATAAATTGTCAGGATATAGCATAATGAAACTGCATACATACACAGTCACATCATGGAGTCTCTGATACAAGTGTATAGCATGTCCATCAACCCAAAAGGTTTTACTGTTTTGTAATTTCTTTGAACGTTAGAGAATAATGGGTAATCATGGGCTTTGCCTAGCTCATAGGTAGTTGTGAGGCAAATGAGATACCTGGAAACGTCATTAAGAAACTATCAAATCCTACCCAAAGATAAAGCTTTGCAGTAGTAGTAATAGTTATGAAAAACTTACCCTAACCCAGAGGTCATTCCTTCACACTTTGTCTTTTCTGTTTTGTTTAAACTTGCAAAGCCTGATGGTTTATTTCTCAGCTGGTTAAATCTTTTAAAGCTAGTTCAAAAAACCAAATTTAAAAATGATGTAAAAGCAGCAAAGTTATTGTCATGGGACAAAGTTTACCAGTGTTTCATCTATATTTAAGTGGACGCAATTCAAAATATTTTATTACTGCTTCTTCTCGCCTTATGCCAAGTCTCATGTGTGACTGCATGTGTCTAAGACACCATTGCTAAATTATATCAAATGACTGACATCCGCTGGTAACAAAACAAGCAGTAGACTTGTGTGGTTAATGACACATTCAATTTAAAGTAAAAACAAAATGAAACAGAACGAAGCAAGACAAATTAATTGTTGCTATTTCTTTAGGGGACACTAGCATATTATAACCGTATATTTTTAGTTCCTCTTTTTTTCCCTTGGGGTTAATTGTCAGTATTAACACCTTTTTAAAAAAAGATTCTCTAAAGTGAATCTGAGTTACCAGAAGAAATCAGCAGATTTGAAACACTGGTAAATTGCACAATCTTTTTTTGATGATTGATGGGTTTAGTTGGGTTATTGGCTTTCATTTTCTTCTCATCTGTCTGTACTCAGTCTTTCATATACCACATAAATATACAAATTTACCTTTTTTTTAAAGAAATGAGTTTATTTCCTTTGCTGTGGTCTATTAGTTTACATAGCAGTAAGAAAAATGGCAGCCTCAATAGGGTGTTCACCTATTTGGTGGCTGCAGCTAATATTTCTAGAACAGTCAAGTATATTCCTCCAGGGAGTTGCAGGTAAGTCCAAAAGTGAAACTGCTGTGTCCATAGCTCATCCTGTGAAGCAGGTTGTCCACAATTAGATTTATTGATTTCTACTTTCCTTTTGTTTTTAAAGTTCCTGAAGGGACCTAATATTGACCCTGAGCATTCTGAGCCATTTAAAGAGCTAACATACTGTTTAGAAAAGGATTATTATTGTGGCAATGATCGTAAGCATGGCAGTTTTGAAATAGAAGTGTTTCATTGCTCTGGGGTTTCCTTTCATAATTCACATAAAAAGACTAATTTTTCCTAAAAAAAGGTAGGTGGAAATTTAGAGCATATGGTAGTGAGGAGAATTAGCAGCATTAGTTTGTTTGACATGGCTAGGAATTCTTTCAATACCTTTCAGGACTCACCTGAACACTCAGCCCTTAGCACTCAATGGGAATGTAGGCTGTAACTTTTCACCAAACCATTGCCAGTTACCATAAAAAAATTTTTCCACAAAGTAGAATAATGACCCAATTATTTAAACCTATTCAAAATTATTTTGAAATTCAGATTTATACAATTATTTAAAATGTTAAGATAATTTTGAGAAAGAAGAGCAAAGTAGGAGGGATCACAATACCTGATACCAAACTGTATTACAAGGCCACTGTAATCAAAACAGCCTGGTACTGGCATAAAAACAGGCACATAGACCAATAGAACGGAACAAGAAGCCCAGAAATAAACCCAAGTCTCTGTGGTCAATTAATATTTTACAAAGGGGGCAGCAACATAAAATGGAGTAACAATAGCCTTTTCAACAAATGGTGTTGGGAGAGCTGGGCAGCTATGTGCAAAAAAATGAAACTTGAGCACCAACTTACACCATACACAAAAACAAATTCAAGGTGGATAAAAGACTTAAATATAAACCATGACACCATTAAAGTCCTAGAGGAGAACGTAGGCAGGAAAATCTCAGATATTTCATGTGGCTACATTTTCGCTGATATGTCCCCTAGAGCAAGGGACATAAAAGAAAGAATAAACAAATAGGATCTCATCAAAATAAAAAGCTTCTGCACAGCTAAAGAAAACAGTATCAAAATAAAAAGAGAACCAACCATATGGGAAAACATATCTTCCAATGATACCTCAGACAAGGGTTTAATCTCCAAAATATATAAAGAACTCACACGACTCCATTCTAAGAAGACAAGCAAACCAATTAAAAAATGGGCAAAAGACTTGAACAGACACTTCTCCAAGGAGGACATACAGAGGGTCCAGAGACATATGAAAAGATGCTCAGTATCACTAGCTACCAGAGGGATGCAAATTAAAACCACAATGAGATACCACTTCACACTGGTCAGAATGGCCATTATCAACAAAGCAACAAACAACAAGTGTTGGAGAGGTTGTGGAGAAAAGGGGACCCTAGTGCACTGTTGGTGGGATTGCAGACTGGTACAACCACTATGGAAAACAGTGTGGAACTTCCTCAGAAAACTAAAAATGGATCTGCCTTTTGACTTACCAGTTTCACTGCTTGGATTATATCCTAAGAATCCTGAAACACCAATCCAAAAGAACCTATGCACCCCAATGTTCATAGCAGCACAATTTACAATAGCCAAGTGTTGGAAGCAACCTAGGTGCCCATAAGTAAATGAATAGATAAAAAAACTATGATACATTTACACAATGGAATTCTATGCAGCAGAAAGAAGGACCTCCTACCCTTTGGGACAGCATGTATGGAAATGGAAAGCATTATGCTAAGTGAAGTAAGCAAGGCGGTGAAAGACAAATACCATATGATCTCACTTTTAACAGGAACCTAATCAACAAAACAAACAAACAAGCAAAATACAACCGAAGACACTGAAACAGAGAACAGGCTGACATTGACCAGAGGGGAGAGGAGAGGGAATTTCAGGGGAAAAGGGGAAGGGTTTGCAGGAATAAGTATAAAGGACACATGAACAAAACAAGGGAGGGAGGAAGAAGTGGGAGGACAGTGGGGAGGGCTGGGGGGATGGCCTGGGATGGGAGTAAAAGGCAGAAAGCAGAAGACTGTACTTGAATAATTAAAATAAATAAATAAAAAATAAAATGTTAAGATAAGTTATGATGTAAATAAAATGTCAATCATTGTCATAGTGTTATGTTTACAAAGTTTGTATGAGTTGCAGAAGCCTAATAAAGTATTTATAGGTGAAAGGCTGCAGTGGTTGAGATTTACTTCATGCACGTGCGATAGGGAGGGTAGAAGAAAGAAAGTTGGCAAGATGTTGACACCCAGGGTCCACTGAATTATTCTCTCTCCCTTTGAGTTTGTTGAAAATTTCTGTGGTAGAAAATGTGAGGAGTGAAGTTTATGATACTGATGTGGACACTAGCACCTTGGGTTCTGGTCATGATGCAAACATAACTGATAGATGATCTCAGAAGACCTACCTTCTTTAGGTCTATGGTGCCCTCACACTTAACAGATAGGGAAGTGGCAGGGGAAATTCCTGTCTTAGGATCCCAGAGAGTTAGGTTGAGGACAATTTTTAAGTGTTAGCCAATATGTATTGAGCATCTTTTATGGGCCAGGTCAAATAGTGGGCCCTGATCACACTAATGTAAGTAAGCCACACTGCAGTCCGGGAGAAAAGTAGTCACACAAATTATAAGACAATGTCATAAACAGGAGGGGAGGCCATAGCATTTTTTAGGTGTTATGTACAACATGGGCACAATGAATAAGATACATCATATACTGCTGAAGAACAAACAGGGGGTTGAGTACTTCAAATCCAAGGTAGGAGGAATGAGTTAGAGATGGAGAGGCAGGCAGGAACTTCGCTCTGTAGAAGGTGGAGAGTCACTGAGGAGTTTACGGTGGGACAGCTGCGTAGAGGACAACAGCAGGATCAGGGAGGACAGAAAGATATCCGTGGTAGTCAACCAGCTGAGTGAAGATGAGGACTTGACCTGGATCCAGATTTTGTGAGGGAAGAACAGGAAGAGAAGCAGATTTCAGATCAGGGTAGTTTTGGAGCTCCAGGACAGCGATTAAATGCTTCACATTTCCTGCTTTTCTCTTGTCCTTTTTTCCCCAAATTATGTATTTTTATTTCCTTTTGTGCCCCTCTCTTACATTCTTCTTTTTTTTTTAATTTTTTTTTTTAAAGATTTTATTTATTTATTTTTAGAGAGGGAAGGGAGAGGGAGAGAGAGAGAGAGAAACATCAATGTGCGGTTGCTGGGGGCTGTGGCCTGCAACCTAGGCATGTGCCCTGACTGGGAATCGAACCTGCGATACCTGGTTCGCAGCCCGAGCTCAATCCACTGAGCTATGCCAGCCAGGGCCACATTCTTCTTTTTGTGTTTGTTGGATCTTGAGCAAAGACTTAACTTTTAAAAATTCCTTTTGAATAGTTGATATATGCTCATGGCACAGAACTTGAAATCCAAACGGTACATAGTAATAGGTCTCTCTTCCTGCATTCCTGGAGCACTGGGTGCCTACTTCTCCCTAGTGGAGCCAGCCATTGCTCCTTCCAAGGTTCTGGTGTGTTGTTCTAGAGATAGTCCATGCATTTACATTTGGATATATGAACTAGCAAAGACTTTTAAAAATAACTTGTGTCAAGACATTTTGTACATACTTGACAAGCTAGTTAGCATGCTTGCTGCACTAGATTAAAATCTTATTAATTAATTTGATGGGTCATTTGATTATGTAGCTCTAAAACAAAATGTAAGCCTTTTACTGCAGACAGCAGTGAGCTCACCAAGGATATTCACAGGAACAATCTTTGGAAGATGAAAGTGTTAAATTTAACTATCAGAGCTCTTCCCTTTCTACTGGATATGAAGACTGTTAATCTACTGTCTACCTAGAGTCTTGATTATCTCAAAAACACTTCAGCAAATGCTCTTAGAGTCTATTTAGCCATCTGCTTATGTAATAGCATGTTGTCCTGCTAAAAGCCTTTATCTTCCATAAAAATATCATAAGATCATAAAAGTTTGATTTAATTTTTGTTTTAAAATCAGAGGAGATAAAATCCTTAACCTTTTTACTGTGAAGGTTGTGGCATTTCCATGCCGTAAAAGATCCCAATTTCTATGTTCACCGTACGAGTGCTGCGGTGGGCCCCTCACTGCAATGATTCCTGGGAGAGCAGAATGTGTGCTACTTTCAGAGGTGAATAGGACTGCGTCGTCTTCCAGCCCAAGCCAGATTCTCCCGGGTGCTTGTTCTTCCAGGTGACCAGAAGAACGCAATCCTTGATGTGACAATTCCACAGCTTCCTATACAAATCTGACCAGAGATAACACTTGCATACTGTTCTTATATTTCTGTTGGTGAAATCAGGCACAGTGATTCTCTAATAGCCATAATAAAATAAACTCATACACAGTTATAATGACTGTGTTTTAATTTGTAGTTGCATTTAATTTACAAGGAAAGCTTTCTTAAGAAATACTTGTTCAAGAAATAAGTCCTTTAAATATATAAAACTTTAGACTGAAAATAATGATTATGATTATGCCATGTTCAAATTCTGGCTTTTTCTTAGCATGATTGAAAAAGATACTTAGAAGCACATTGAAAGAATTAAAGAGAATATAAATTCCTGAAAATGTTAAGTGCAAAATTGTTGAATTTTGCATTTCCCCCAATATGATGCTAGCTAGCATACTCCAGGATGCCATAATGTTTTTACATTTCAAGCAGAAGCACTGTAAGTTTACTGAGAATCCAAATAATGTTAATGTTACTTTACAAAATAAGTTTGCTTTTAATGTGTTGGGTCTGAAATTGTATTATTAAACTATACATGCTATGCCAAATTATTTAACAATGTCCTCTGTATCAATGATCTAGAATGTAATTTAACCATATTACTCATTGCTTAAAATATAGTAAGTGCTTAATAAATATTTGCACGTCAACAAATACAACATTATCTATGACCATATTTCTATTAGAGTATTTTCTTTATCACTCGCTGTATATCTTTTTTTAACTGTGTTTTTTTTCTTTTTGTTATAGAATAAAAACTATGTCGCATAAGATAAAAAATAAGATTGAAAAATTTTTAGCTTGATTAACTCATTATATTCTAGCTGTATGGAGCCTAGTATAGAAAAAATATTAACAACTTAAGGTATAATTTTCTGTACCTTATTTCCTTGGTTCAAGTTGACTGTAAATAAGGAAAGCTTGTGAACAGCAGCCACTCCTCATCCCATGTAAGAAGGGATTCTAAAAAATAAAAATGAAAAAAAGAGAGTAGAGCATGAGGAACAGAGAGAGATAGGAACAAAAGGAGATAGGTTAGTATGGGGGTGGGAGGAGTCTTGCTATGTTAATAAGATTGCCATTAATGGGCCTTTTAATACTAAGTGCCCCGTACTACTTTCCACAGTTCACCACAAGCTGATGAAAGGGGTGCCTTAATTAGGAAGATAATAAATGATTCAGGAGATGAGAGAAAAGGGAAGGATTCCAAACACCACAGCTATGCACACAGGAGGACAGCTGCCAAGTGAGAGAAGACTGTGGAATGGGGCGGAGAGCAAGTAAGCTGCATGACATCGCAATAACCAGCCTGAAAGGGTTGACAGTGTCCTCAAGGAAGACACATACTCTAGAGTGAAGGTCATATTATAGGCCTTCGCTGTTAGTTGTAATATTAAGCCAAATTAGCCTCTTTTAATTGTCAGAAGAGAATCAGTTTATTTCAAATTTTGGAATGAATCTCTAAAAAAATCTTACATGCATTATCTACACTGTCAGTTTAGTCTTAAAATTCATAATAGTTTTTGCATTCCTTAGAGAATCAACAGTCAATCATTTAAAATTGTAGATAAAGAACACCCCGCATCAAAGGAAATCTTGCTGACCATTTTACTATCAAGATACCAACTACTAGTTAGACTTGTGCTTCCTTAGAACGAATAGATAGAGAATGAAATGTAAATACTGTGTGTGACTATAATACAACAGAACTCCTGGGACTCCTTTATTTTTCATTTTGTCATTACTCACACTTTGTTCTCCTGGAAACCCAGAAAAATTAACTGGAATATAAGGAAAATACAATATAAAGGTAGGGTGCACATAAACAAGATTTCTACTGTTAAGAGGAAAGCATTGATTTTTGTATGCAACTTAATTTCATTTTTCTTCTGCAAAACACAGGACTCTGCAGGAATTAGGAGTGAAGTTCTAGAAACATGTTGGTTAAAGACCACAAAGCTAGTGCTACTCCAAGTGTGGCTTGCAGCCTGGTGTCTGGCCCTGCATTATATTACTAGCTTGCAATAGTACAGACATTAGAAATAAACATTTAGAAATTTTTATGGCAATTTTATGGAGTAGTGTTTTTGTCTATTGAATTTAATAGTAAAAAATATGACTTTAAGTATGTCTTTTTATTTCATCTTTTAAGTAATTTTTTGATAAGCAAAAAATTATATATCTATCAAATCCTAGGGAGTACTAGGAAAGAGAACTTATTTCCCTGGTGATAGACTAATTCCTGCGTCTGCCTTCAGGATCCTATCTCATGCCTTGCCTAGAATACTGGCTATGGCCTGAATGTTTGTGTGCCCCCCTCCACCAGCTCACATGTTGAAGCACTAACTCCCCAATGTGGTCGTATTAGGAAGTGGGACCTTTGAAAGGTAATTAGTTTAGATGTGGTCTTGCGACTGGAGATCCATGATGAGATGAATGCCCTCACAAGGAGAGAAGAGCTTCTGTTTGTTACCATGTGAAAACACAGCAAGAAGGTGGCTATCTGCAACCCAGGAACAGACCCTCACAGAGAGCCTGCCAGCACCTTGGTGCTGACTTCCCAGTCTCCAGAATTATGAGGGGGCAAAAAGTCTCTTGTTTAAACCACCCTGTCTATTATGTTATAGCAACCTAAGTTGACTAAGATAATATCTTTTCCCTTATTTTCAAGCTTTACTTCCTTTCTTCTCCTTTTTATTAGCCCATAAGCATATTCAAAATTCTCTCATTCTTAAAATTTGTCTCTAAGTCTCACACTTTCCTCCAGTCACTGTCCTTTATGACAACCACTTCACAACTAAATCTTTGTTTTTGCTCCAATACAATTTTATTTACAAAGATGGGCAACTGCCTATGCTTCTGGAGACACGGGGTGCTCTTGGTCTGTCAGTAGCACCAGGTATGAGAGGCAGATGTGGATTGTGGTGGAAAAGACTCGGCTTCTAATTGCAGTTCTGTCTGGTACCAGAACCCTAACTTGAATGAGATCAAGGAAAATGGAGTTGGGGAGAGGGACTACTCAGGTAACCCAACAATGGGTAAGCTTTAGGACCTGCCTTGTGTTTATTCAACATTTTGTCTCTCCTGATGTCAGTGGACTTTATTTCTGCTCAAGGGAACATGACCTCTGGAAGTTCAGGACCCAAACATTGATGGTCCCAATGCTGGAGAGTAAAGGGGATCTTCTCTATTCAGGGATAAGTAAGAAGTTTCATGGTGTAATATAGGTCAAGGGTGTCTGGGTGATTCTTATTAAATGCTAATCTCACTATTTTGCAGATGCAGCTCTAACCAGATAAGCTTGACTGGAACTCAGTGGGGTAATTTTCAGCAACCTGGGCTCTGGTAGAGGGAGGATGGAGCAGACTAGAGTCGTGTGAAGAGACACGGGTTCATGGTTCTTGGGAGAAACCTGAAGGGACAGCCCTGTGAACAGTTCTGAATCATTCTCAAATACTGCAGACACCATCCTTCTGGAGTGGAACACTCCATAATTAAATCTTTTGAAAGATTCATTTTTCTGCATATATCTGTCCAATTTTCACAATAAATTAATTTATTGAATAAACTATCTTAGCCCATTGTATATCCTTGCTTCTTCTGTCAAATAATAATCAGCTATGAAAGTATGGATTTATTTTTGGGCTCCCTATTCTGTTCTATGGATCTCTGTGTCTGTTTTTATGCCAGTACCATGCTGTTTTGATTACCATGGCCTTATAGTACAGTTTGATATTAGGTGGCATGATTCCTCCAACTTTGTTCTCCTTTATCAAGATCACTGTTGCTATTCAGGATCTTTTGTTGTTCCATAAAAATTTTAGAATATTTCTTCTAGTTCTGTGAAATATGTCATTGGCATCTTGATAGGAATTGTGTTCAATATATAAATTGCTTTGGGTATTATGAACACTTGAATGATGTTAATTCTTCCTATCCATGAACATGGCATGTGCTTCCTCCTATTTGTATCTTCTTCAATTTCTTTCTTCAGTGTTATAATATTTTGAATATAGGTCTTTTACATTCTTGTTTAAAATGATTCCTGGGTATTTTATTCTTTTTGAAGCAATTGTGAATGGGATTACTTTCTTAATTTCCCTTTCTGATAGTTCACTGTTGGCATTTAAAAATGAAACTGAAATCTAGATATTAATTTTGTATCCTGCTCCTTCACTGAATTCATTTTTCAGTTCTAGTAGTTTTTGGTGGAATCTTTAGGATTCTCTATGTACGGTCTCATGTCATCTGCAAATAATGATTGTTTTACTGCTTCCTCTCCAATTTGGATGCCTTTTATTTCTTCTTGTCTGATTGCTATAGCTAGGACTTCCAGTACTATGTTGAATAAGAGAGGTGAAAGCAGACATCCATGTCTTGTTCCTGATCTTAGGGGAATGGTTTTTCCTTGTTGACTATGATGCTGGTAGTGGGTTTGCCACATATGGCCTTTCTTACATTTAGGTATGTTCCTTATATTTTCACTTTGCTGAGAGTTTTTATCAAAAAAATTGGTCCTGGATTTTATCAAATGCTTTTTCTGTATTTGTTGATATGATCATGTGGTTTTTATCCTTCATTTTTTAAACATGGTGTATCACCTTGTTTCATTAACAAATATTATACCAAACTTGCAACTCTGTCTTACACCACACACAAGAACAAATTAAAAATGGATAAAAACTTAAATGTTACACTGAAAATGACAAAAAACCCAGAAGAAAACATAGGTATTAACATTTTGGGCATTACTTGTGGCAATATTTTTTCTGACATATCTCCTCAGTCAAGGGAAACAAAAGAAAAAATAAGCAAATGTGACTACATTAAACTAAAAAGTTTTTGTAGAGCAATGGAAACCATAACAAGACAAAAAGATGACCAATAAATGGGAGAACATGTTCACCAATACCTTTGATAAGGGTTTAATATTCAAAGTTTATAAAGAACTTATAAAACTCAATACCAGAAAAATCCAATTTAAAAAAAAAGGGTGAAGGACCTGAATAGATACTTCTCCAGAGAAGACATACAGATGACCAATATGACATATGGAAAGATGCTCAGCATTACTAATCATCAGAGAAAGGCAAATTAACACCTCAATGAGATATCACCTCACACCTGTCAGAATGGCTATCAACAATAAAATAACAAACAAGTGCTGATGAGGATGTGGAGAAAAAGGAACTCTAGTGCGCTGTTGGTGGAAACGCTTATGACCCAGCAATTTCACTTCTGTGACTTTATCCAAAGAAACACGAAACACTAATCTGAAAGAATATATGCACCCCTATGTTCATTGCAGCATTATTTACAATTGCCAAGATTTGGAAGCAGCCCAAATGTCCACCAGTGGATGAGTGGATAAAACAGTTATGGCACATTTGCATAATGGAATACTATTCAACCACAAAGATGAGGGAAGTTTTACTCTTAGCAACAGCATGGATGGACCTAGAGAACATTGTGCTAAGTGAAATAAGACAGTTATTTCACTTAGAAAGACAAATGCCATATGATTTCACTCACATGTGGACTCTCATGAGAAACTGAACTAACAAGCAAAATAGAGGCAGGCTCGCAGCTGAGAGCTGTGCGTGGAGGGTGTTGAGGAGTGGAGGAACTGAGCAAAAAGGAAAAGAACTCATGGATGTGGACAAAAGTGTGGTGATTGTGGGAGGGAGAGGGTTTGGTGCAGGTGGAAGGAAATACAATACAATTTAACTATTAAAAAAGTAAACAAATAAATCTTTTGAAATAGTTATTTATATTTACTGTCTTTAGTTCTCAAGTTTACTCATTCTTCAGACCTTTTCAGTTTTTCCTCTTCTCTGGCCACTCATAGGAACTGTTATTGCCCAAACCAGCAATGACCAGCTTCCTTGCTGCCGAATCATTGCAGTTTTCCTTGGTTTGATGTCTCTGTTACTCTTTCTGTTGTTGACAACCCTTTGTTCCTTACCATCGCACTCATTCCATTCCATGTAAGTGATATTTAAGTCTCAGATTCCTTTGTAAAACTCTGAATTTTTGGTATTTCTTAAGGTTCTGGCTTAGATTGTTTTCTCATTTCAATTTGCACACACTCTAAAAAATATCTGTCATTTCATGTGATGGTTTTAATAAGTCTCTATCTGTATGCTTATGACCCTCAAATTCATCTTTCCAGGGGCAACTTCTTTCTAAATTTTTGATTTGGAAATCCCATTTCTTATAATGTGTCTCTTGCATGGTCACTAGGTTCATCAAAACCAACAGCTGCAAAACTCAGCTCATCTCTTCTATCAGCTTGCTCCATCTCACCTGCCACCTACTTGGTCAAAACTGGAAAACTGAGTATAATTTTTGGCTGCTACTTTTCTTTTTTACTTTAAAATTCCTGGACATAAGTAAATTAATCACTTCTTTCTTGATTGCCTCCATTACTCACCTAATTCAATCCGTCACTTTATCTCCAGTAGCCTCATAAGGGTCTCCTTTTCTTTAGTCAGGTCTCCCTTTAACATATTGTCTACATTCTAGATAGTGCTTTTTCTAAAATGCAAATCTTACACTTGTATTACTACTCTGCTTAAGTGTTTCATTACATTATTTTAATTAACTACAAGGTAGAACACCCCCTCAGTGGAGTTATCTTCTGGAAGGTGGGCCCCTTGTAGTACAGGCTTCCCCCATTTGGTTAGTGTTTTAGAAACCCGTCTGTATTGGTGTACCAGGTGTTGTTGTTGTGAGAGGCTGTATTCAGCTTCAGTGCATTTTTTAAAGGACTCTTTCAACATCTTTGTCCTTTCAGTGATGGTGATTTACCAATGCATCTGCCCACACCACGCTGAGTGTTCAGCTGTGTTTGACCAAAAACTATATGACCCCCATGCCCCACCCTCCTTATTCACCCAATCCTGCTCAAGCAACATTTCTTTCTGCTTTCCTGGATGAAAAAAGTCCTCAAAGGGAAACATTTTGCCAATGTGGAAGAGGTGAGACAGAAAATGGCAGAATCACTAGTAAGCATCAAAATTAAGAGTTCAAAAACTGTTTTTTAGCAGTGAAAAAAAGTCTCAATAGTTGCATTGCATCAAATGTAGAGTACTTTGAAGGTGACTGAAGGTATAATTTGAAAGAACATAAAGACCCCTATGGTCATTGCAGAGTTATTTACCATCACCAAAATTTAGAAGCAGCCCAAGTGTCCATTAGTAGATAAGTGGATAAAACTATGAGACCTTTACACAAAAGAATACTACCTGGCTGGAAGGAAAGAAAGAAAGAAAGAAAGAGAAAGAAAGAAAATTTTCCCCTTTGAGACAGTATGGATGGACCTGGAGAACATTATGCTAAGTGAAATAAGCCAGTCAGAGAAAGACAAATACCATACGATTTCACTCATATGTGGACTACAATGAACAAACTGAACTAACAAGCAAAATAGGGACAGATTCATAGTTGGAGAGCAAGCTGACAGCTAAAGGTAGGGAGGCTTGGGGGTGGAGGGATTGAGCAAGAAGGAAAAAAGACTCATGGACAACAGTGTGACAATTGAGGGGGAAATGGGGTATAAGGGGACTAAATGGTAATGGAAAAAATTCAATAATTTTTAAAAATTTTTATTTATTTATTTTTAGAGAGAGGAAGGGAGGGAGAAAGAGAGGGAGAGAAACATTAATGTGTGGTTGCCTCCCACATGCCCCCTCCTGGGAACCTGGCTTGCAAACCAGGCATGTGTCCTAGACTGGGATTCGAACCTGTGACCCTTTGGTTCACAGGCTGGCACTCAGTCCACTGAGTCACACCAGCCAGGACTAAATTTTTTTTTAAATGTTAGAATCAGCACACAATTTTTTATAAATAAATTCTATTTTGGGGGGGCTGCCCCTTGTATAATCACCATGCTAAACATTACATTCTTATGACTTATTTATTTATAAGTGAAAGTTTGTAACTTTGATTTGCTTCACCTATTTTGCCCACCCCTACTCCCTGCCTCTGGCAGCCATCAATCTGTTCTCTATGTCTGTGAACTCAGTTTCCATCTTTTAAGATTCTACGTATAAGTTAGATCATATGATATTTTTTTCTCTGACTTATTTCACTTAGCATAATGCTCTCAAGGTCCATCCATGTTATTTTAAATGTCAAGATTTCATTCTTGATTAATGGCTAAATAATATTCTACTGTGTGTATGAGTGTGTATATGTATATACATACACACACATATTTATTTGTCTGCCTGGAAAAAGTTCAGCCATTGTTAATATAACGAGGAGGGTTTGCATGACATCTATGTAACCTGGCAGCAAAGGAGAGTGGACTCAAATGTGCATGTGTTAACCCTGACAACTTCAGTGTACCGGTGAGTGGGAGTGGAGGATGCCATTTAGTGAGCATGTGTACTGTGTGGTCGTCACATTCAAAACGACTGAGAGTACAACAAACCTGCATCAGATTTTGCATTAAGCTTGAATATTCATCCATGGAATCTATTTGGATGATTCAGAAGGCCACAAATATGGGCAATTGGTGATTGGCAGCTTCATCACAACAATGCACCTGCTCATGAATCACATCATGTGCAGAGTTTTTTGGCAAAATATCAAATCACCCAGGTGACTCGGCCCCCTTATAGCCCACATTTGGTGCCCTGCGACTTCCGGCTTTTCCCAAAACTAAATTCACCTTTGAAAGGGAAGAGATTGCAGACCATTGATGAGATTCATGCAAGTATGACAGGGCAGCTGATAGTAATTGGAGAACTATGTGAGGTCCCAAGGTGCCTACTCTGAAGGGAACTGAGGCATCATTGTCCTATGTACAATATTTCTTGTATCTTGTATTCTTCAATAATTGTCTCTCTTTTTCATATTATGTGACTGGATCCCTTCTGGACAGATCATATATATCCACTCATCCACTGATGGACACCAAGGTTGTTTCCATATCTTGGCTATTGTAAATAATGTTACAATAAACATAGGGGTGCATATATCTTTTGCAGTTAGTATTTTCATTTTTTAAAGATAAATACCCAGAAGTGGAATTGCTGGAGTATATGGTAGTTCTATTTTTAATCTTTTGAGGAATCTCCATGCTGTTTTCCATAGTGACTATGTTTTCCATAGTACCAGTTTTCATTTGCACCAACAGTTCTTTCTCTGCATCCTTGCCAACACTTGTTATTTCTTGTCTTTTTGATAATAGCCATTTTAACAAGTGTGAGGTGATATCTTATCTTGTTTTGACTTTGTTTTCCCTTATTAACCACTCTTTATTACATTGAAGGTAAATTTCAAATTCTTTAACATGTTTCACATGATTCTTTACATTTTGGGTTAGCTTCACTACTCTTCTTTGTGCTTTTTAATGTTCCAACCATTTAATTTTAAAATATCTCTTCTATTTTCCTGTCCCCTCCCCTCTCTCCCCCCCCTCCCCTCTCCTCCCCTCCTTTTCTTCTACCTATCCCCTTCCCCTTCTCTCCTCTTCCTCCCCTTCTTTCTCCTCCTCCTCTGTCTCCTCCTCCTTCTCCTCCTTCTCCTCCTCCTCTTCCTCCTCCTTCTTCTTTTTCATCTTCTTCTTCTCCTTTTCCTCCTCTTACTGTAATGGGGTTTGGCTAAGAGGCCCAGAGCCCCCTCCCCACAAGCCTAGCTTGGGAGCTGGGAAAAGCAGTACAGGGATTGGGAGTTATTTTGCATATCCATAACAAGCGGGCTAATTTCCCAGCCTGAGTGGAGCCAGAAAGGTATGCATGACTTTAACTGGTGATATAACTGGGAGGAAGCTCCCCCCATTGCAGCAGCTTTGAAAGAACTTAGAGATGGTTGGCTCCACACCATGGGCCATGCCTGCCCAGAATAACTATGGCAGCCAAGAAAGGCAGAGAATCTGAGAGTGCTAGCAGGTGTAGCCAACTGTGGGTGGAGTAGGAAATGAAGTTTCAGAGGAGGTTTCAGGCTGGGATTTAAACTAAAAAGCGGGCCACCAGGAGGGTCAATGAAAGACCATGCAGGAAGAAAAGTGGTGAAAGGACTCTCACTGATAGGCCATGAAAATGTGCCACATGAGTTTGGATTAGGAACTGGAAAGACTGGAGATAGTGGTGGCATCACAGCTGATGGTGCTGGGGACTGTGGGAGACCTGCCCACCTGAGCACGGATTACTGGGAGGAACCAGGAGAAGTGAGCTGTGGCTTGCTGTTCTTTTTCTTCTGGAAGACGGTCCTTCTGGCTGGCATGTTCTGAGACTGGCCTGACTGTGCAAAGTGGGGAAGGCAGGACTGTGTGTGGTTGGTGGGCATTTTAAAGGGACTTTGAAAATTAATGGTGACATTCTGTCATTACTCTAAGCCTGTATAACTTTTGAATAAATAGTTCCTTTCCTTTTCACCAAACTCTGGCACTGAGAGCCACAATTCCTAACACCTGGCAGCAGGCAAAGAACCCACAGAGACAGAAAGGTGCTGGGGGAGGGGGCCTGTTACAGTAACAGCATCTGGGCTCCCAAGTGGGTCCTTACTGTAACAGTATAAAACAGGTTGATCCTGTGACACTAGTCCCCCTCCTCTCCTCCTCTCCGCCAGATTTTTGCACAGCCTCTTCCTTCTGTCTTGAATTTTCCACTACACCCCCACCCCAGTTATAGTCTTCCTCTGGCTGAATTATGAATACAATTCAAATGTCACCTTTGGGAAACTTTTCTTTTATTATTTGTTTGTTTGTTTATTTTAATTGTTGTTCAAGTACAATTTTCTGTCTTTTACTCCCATCTCAGCCTACACCCCTAGATTTTGTCTATGTGTCCTTTATACTTCTTCCCATGAATACTTTTCTTGATACTATAGAATTGGTTTAGGAATTCTCCTTTATGCTTTTACAGGAATTTATATTTTACTTATCAAATACTTGTCACATTCTATTGTACTTTTCTATTTTTTTTTTTTTACTTTTCATCTTCTATTAGCCTGTCAGTTTCTTTAGAGCAAGAATTGTTTGTTTGCTTTGCATTTAAAGCTTCTGACACACCATAAGTTCTAATAGTTTTTCAACTTAATAATGTGAAGAAAAGAGGAAGTCACAGGTAGAAAAAAGCCAATGAAGGCAAGGAACTTAGGATGTCAAAACTAAATATAAACCAAGTTCCCTCACTTAGGAAGTTAGAGTCAGAAAAGTTAGGAAATGCACCTTCTAGGCTCTCAGACTGTAGCGAGATCAGGACAGAAGGCAGATTCCCTGATGTCCTTACATGCTTGTCTGCACTTGGCCCAGTGTTGTTTCATTTGGTTTGACCTCTGTAAGTTCTTCCTGCCTGCTTCTCCGAGGGTTTGTTTCTCGATGGTCAGGTGTGTGGTGCTTTGGAACTTCATCTTTGTCACTAGTGTCGAGCATACCTTGTGGAACAACAAGTCTGCCGTGTCTGGTTAGTTAGGCATGGCCTCTGCTCTCTGGAAGCCCAACGCTCAGTCAAATGCAAAGCACACACATCTAGCTGAGAAAATATAAAATAAAGTCTAAACAGCATTTATTTAATAAATGAATGTGGTAATTGGATGGTGCCAAGTGCAGAGAAGGAATCACAGGTTGCGTGATTTAACCCACTACCCTTCCAAGTGATGCATGACTGTTCTCAAAAGTGTTACGTGACTACATGAATCCACTAGCCTCATAAATTTTTTTCATATCCTACCTTCCTTCTCTTCTAGTATTATGTGAAATTAATATTCCACTATACATGTGAAAGCAATTCAAAATCCTTCACATAAACTAATTTGTGGGGATCCTGCATAGGTCATCAAAATATACATAGAAAGTTCTAAAGCCCAATTTAGACTCAAACCTATATGACCACTACAGAGGTAATTTCTAAGTTATATAGAAACCTCTTTCTTTGCTATCAGTAAGACAAATAAAAGTATAGGACATTAAAATTTAAAAGTTTTGTATCAAAAAGACAAAATTAATAGACTAAAAAGGCAATTTATAAAATAGAAAATATTTGCAATCATGTATCTAATAAGGATTTAATATTAAGAATATGTAAAAACTCTTACAATTCAACAGCAACAAAATAACACCAATTAAAATGGGTACAGTAAAAAAATTAAATAAATAAAATGGGTACAAGACTTGAATAAACGTTTTTTCAAAGAAGATACACAAATGGCCTAAAAACTTATGAAAAGATGTTCCACATTACTAGGGAAATGCAAGTCATAATCACAACGAGATAGCATCTCACACGTGTCAGAATGCATACTATCGATAAAGCAGAAAAGAAGAGTTGGTAAAGATGCAGTGAAATAAGGATCTTTGCACATTGTCGATGGTAATGTAAAATGGTGCGCCTGATATGGAAAACATTAGAATGTTTGCTTAAAAATTAAAAACAGAATTATTTAATTCATCAATTCTACTTCTGAGTATATACATAAGGAATTAAAAGCTAGGTTTCAAAGAGATATTTGTAGCCCCGGCCGGTGTGGCTCAGTTGGTTGGACTGTTGTCTCACACACCAAAAGGTCAACGATTCAACTCCTTGCCAGGGTGAATATCTAGGTTTTGGGTTCAGTCTGGTCAGGGCACGTATGGGAGGCAACCGACTGATGTCTCTCTCTCTAACTCTCTCTATTTCTCTGTCTCCCTACTTTCCTGTCTCTCTAGAGTGAATAAATAAATCCTTGGGTCAGGATTAAAAATAAAGAAGAGATGCTGGTATACCTTTGTATATAATTTCATTGTTTACACCAGCTTGACATGGAGCAACTCAGTTGTCCACCAATGGATGAATGCATAAATGCATCTACAATGATATATGCATACAACAGAATATTATTCAGCCTTAACAAAGAAGAAAATTCTGCCCTGGCTGGTGTGGTTCAGTGGATTGAGCACCAGCCTGTGAACCGAAGGGTTGCTGGTTTGATTCCCAGTCAGGGCACATGCATGGGTTGTAGGCCAGGTCTCCAGTTGTGGGGTGTGTGAGAGGCAACCACACATTAATGTTTCTCTCCCTGTCTTTCTCCCTCCCTTCCCCTTTCTCTAAAAATAAGTTAAGTAAAAAAAAAGAAGAAAATTCTGACATATGCTATGATATGAATGAACCTTGAAGACATTATGCTAAATAAAATGTCAATCACAAAAATATGAATACTGTATGATTCCAATTATAAGAGGTACCCAAAATATTAAATTCATAGAGACAAAAGTAGAATTGTGGTTACCAAGAGTTGTGGGGCAAATAATAGACATTTATTGCTTAATGAGTATGGAGTTTCAATTTTGCACAATGAAGAGGTCTGGAGATTAGCTGCACAGCAATATGAATGCATTTAACACTACTGAAACTTATACTTAAAAATAGAGTGATAAATTTTATGTTATGTGTATTTTACCACACTAAAAACATTTCTAAAAGTATTTTCCAGAATGGTTATTGATTTATTAATTAAAGACAAAGATATGAAATAAGTACATGTAGATACTAAGCAATAATTAAACATTCTTTAGTCTCTACTCCAATATAAACAAATCGTGATTTTTTATTAAATAAATTATTTACTTCTTCTTACTGATCTTCACTAAGTAATTTAAATGATTTATAATTTTCTAAAAGAAAAATATTAAAGCATACTTCTATATGTCTTCTACAAGTGGTATAAAAGGTTGTGATATTTTAGCATTGGGGTATTCAGAAAATAAATGTAGATTATTATTTGGAATGCACTGTGCATAATCTTTCTCAGCATTATAACCACATTTACCATGATATTTGTTTTTTTAGAATTATAAAATTTGTTATATTCCGGCTTTAGCAATGAATGGAAGAGTGCACTCAGAACATTTTATGGAAATTGACTCGTCAACCATATAGGTAGACTGAAATTTAAGATTTATTTGCTTGTCAGAGAATGCCAGTTCCTGAAGACTTGCATGAGTCACTGCAGCTGCTAAGCAGGTGCCTATCACCATGGCACACACATGGCCAGTCCGTGTGCCATGTGTGGTAAGCAACCCCAAGATGGCACCAGTGTTCTTAGCCTCCTTGTACTCATGTCCATATATAATCTCCACCTCTTGAGTTTGGACTTCTAAAGAAACAATGTAATAAAGGTGACGGGATGACACTTCCTAGGTTATAAGAAGACTGGTTTCCATCTCAGATTCCTTCTCTCTTCCTCTCTATTTGTCTCTCTTCCACTCACCTTTCTAAGGGGAAAAAACCTGCAGTGCTGTGAATAGCCCTACGGAGAAATCCACACAAAAAGGAAGTGCTATCTGAAGATAAGACCAATGAGGATCTGAGGCATGCCAAAAGCTCAGAAGTGGATTCTTCCTGAATTGACATAACTATAGTCTCATCTAACATCTGCTGGCATCTCATGAGAGACCCTGATTCAGAGGCACCCAGCTAAACTGTGCCTGGATTTCTAATCCACAAAAACTATGAGATAATAAATGTTTGTTTAAAGCTGGCAATTTGGGGGATAATTTGTTACACAGTGAGAGGTGTTGAATACATTACCAAATGTATCCATTATGATTAGCTTTTTTATCCTGGATGCATTTTAAATTTTGGATGCTAAGGATTTTTTATTTTATTTTACTTTATTTTGTTATTGTTGACACTATCACAGATGTCCCCCATTTCCACACTTCCTTTACTCCCCTCCCTTTTAACACTTAAAAGTAATGTTTTGCATATACTTTTCATAAATTTTTAGGTAAAGCTACATAGTAAGAATCCCTTTGCCATGACTTCTATCTTCCTACATTGTCCCAAATCCTATACGATTAAGGTAAGCTAGCTTCTGATGTTCGTATCACACATGTTCAGCCTTATCAATATTTTAATCAATTATTCTAGCCTTGTCTACCATCCTTTCAATGTTCTTAACAATCTTTCTGTGTTAATAAGCACAATTCAGTTGGTGGCAGGGTCCTCAAATGCATCAATAGATAGAATGAATCTTGTGTTCCTATTCAGAATCTCACTACTTTTTATCACCTAGAATCACTATCATCATTTACCAGGATTATTCCAATAGTATCCTAATTGGTCTTCATCCTTCTGTCCTTATTTTCCTTCAGCTTAGTCTCAACACGAAATCCAGAATGATCCTGAAAAGCCAGTCAGACCACGGTAGGTCTTCAGTTCAAAACCCTTCAGTGGATCTTTATTCTACTCAGTAAAAGACATTCAAGTAACCCAAAGTATCTCCTGGACCCCAATCTTTTAATCCCATAATCCATGGACTCCTTTCTTAAACCATTAATATTCACCCAACTCCAGACACAGTTATCTTTGCCCCCATTTTCCAGGGACACTCCTACTTGAGGGCTTTTGCTCTAGTTATATCCTCTGCTGTGATGGATACCGGCCAGCAAAATCCATTGCCACTGCAGATGCTTGAGATACAAGAAAACATACACATGGACTACTGAGTACTGTGGAGAAATAGGGACGAAACAGCCACTCTCTCTAGTGGAGAGTGCCTCATTTTCCCACTCGAGCAGGATTTTATTAAGAATACAGTTACAGTTTGTTGATTACAATCTGGCAGGGAAGATCAAAAGGAGTAGATAACTTTCAAAGGGGATGACAGAGCTCATACTGAGATTTGGAGTTTTATCACCTAAGAGCTACAAGGCTAGTTTTGTTTCCCGCCTGTGCCTTCATATTCTAATTCAAGAGCATCCTCCAGCAAGCAGATCTCATAGGATCTTGCATATTCTATGTCCCAGGCCTGATTACCCTGGGGGTCCACCAACTCTGGTCTGGACTGCACCGCCCCTGTTATTTCCACAGGCCTGAATCAGGCAGAGGAGACAAAGGCAGCCAGGAGACTTGGATTTCTCACAGCCAGAACAAGGACTCAGGCTTTGTCAAAGTTGAGGGGGCAGGGGTCGATGTCCATCACCCTCTCATTTCCACAGCCCCCTGAGTCTCTTCCCTGGGGCCTCCATGTGATCATGCTTGTCTTAAGTGATTCCCCCTTGGGGAACCTCACCCGTCATTGGCTAACTGATCAAGCGTTATGGGCCAGGCAAAAAGCAGAAGCAGTGCTCCTGCCAGGGAGATAAGATTGTCTCCTTAGTGGCTTCTGAGATCTCTCATTCAGCCTTCGCCATGGGGGGTTACAGCTTCCTGAGACCAGGCAGGGTGGTTCCCAACACTCTGCCTGACATGTTCTTGGCCAGATACGCTCTTGGCTAATTTACTACTTATTTCAGATCTTTGCTCACAATTTCATCTTCTCAGAGATCCTACTTCTTAACCTCTACCAAATATTATAACCCCCTACTCCCTGCCCGGGGCTTCAGAATTCACCACCACTTATCATCTTCTAATCCACTAAACAATTGACTTATTTCTATGTGTATGGTTTATTATCTGTCTCTACTGTACTGTAAGTTCCATGAGAAAGGGAGTTTTGCTTGGTTCACTGTTGTATTTCAATCATCTATACTATTATTACCAGGCACATAGTAGATACTCAATAAATATTCATCACACTGAATTGTGATCAACTTGAATTCATTTGCTCTTTTAGCACTTGAAATATGAAAAGTGTAACAAAGTATTAATAAGTAAGTAGAAATGCTGAAAAGTTATGCTACTGCATAAAAGAAAACACTCTTGTGGCAGGATCCTTATTTTCCCTCAAAACAAGTCACCTGATGGAGCACATTAACAAATAGAAGCATGATTTATTCATTATAATTTGCAATGTCTCAACTGAGAAAATTAAATTGTTTTGTAGATGCTTGGTACACTCTGGGACCTTTTCAATTTCTTCACTGTTCTTCCCTTGTTAATTTTTTGTTTTCTTTAAAGAACTGCAGGCAATAAGCAATATCCTGCTCCTTTGGGAAGTAATTGATCACTTGGCTTCTTGAACTCTTTCACGGAGGGTGTCTCCACAGGTTTCCTTAGCATCCTGAGTGGGGTGATGGAATTAGAGAACGATTCTTTACTGGAAACCACGCAAACAAAAATAAGAGTAAATGCTTTTTATTTTGGCCACAGTGAAAGATGAAAGACATGACCAGCAAAAGGCACTTTTCAACACCACTTTTTAAAATATATCTTACTGATCTTCATTGTCTCAGGGGCATAATATGCTTATAAGTTCACCCTTACTGTTGCTATTTATTTCAGAATTAATATCAAATAACACATTTGAAATAGAAATGACACATTAATGCACTTTTTAAAATTATTGAGACACGGTTGACATCTAACACTGTATTAGTTTTAGGTGTACAAAATAATCATTTTCTATTTGTATATATTTTAAAATGATTAGTACTGTTTATACTGCTAGATGCATCTTTGTTTTTAACCTCTGTTCTTATCTTAGACTTTTTTTTAGGGTTTTTTTTTCAATTTTATTTTAATACTTTTTAGGTTTTGAAGTAACTTTATTATTTGATTTATCAGGACTCCACAGAGCCATATCAAATCTTTTTCTTTTTAAATTGTATTGTTGTTCAAGTATAGTTGTCTGCATTTCCCCCCCACCACTCCCACCACATCCCAGCCATCCCCATATCCTTCCCAATTCTACCCGCCCTTGGTTTTGTCCATGTGTCCTTTAGAGTTGTTCCTGAAATCCCTTCCCCCTTTCCCAACATTTTCTCCTCCCACCTCCCCTCTGATTACTGTCAGATTGTTAACTTCAGTGTCTCTGGTTACATTTTGCTTGTTCACCTTAGGTTTCTTAACATGCAGTTAGATTTCACATTGTATTAAAAATTATACTTAAGAATCATCTTGTCTTAAAATATTTCCCATGTACATATTTCCATCATATTTTCCCTAAAATAACATCCTCAGCACTTAACTTACCCCAGCTGATCTTCAGAGATCTCATAATAAATTATAGTAAAATAAATCTATGATAATATTTTTTAAAAGACACATCAGTCTCTACTTTTTAAATGAGAAATTATGAAAATCAAAATCAAATTTCTTTGCATTTAATATTTGTCAAAGCACTATTAAAACGTCATAGACCAAATTCTTTCTAAAATATCTTTATATACAAATTTTTATGTAATAAAAGTATTCTCAAAACCTAGTTTGTGATGTAATAATTGTAAGCAACAATACCTAATACAACCAAATTCTAGATCAGGAGTTAGCAAATTCATTGCCTTTTTTTCTGAATAAAAAATTTTGGAACATATGCATGTCCATTCTTCTGTGTATTGTCTGTGACTACTTTTGTGCTACAAAAGCAGAGTGTAATAGCTTTAACAGAGACTGGATGGCCTGCAAATCTAAAATATGTACTATCTGGCTCTTTACAGACAAAAATTGCTGAGCTCTGTTCTATACAAATAAAAAACTTGGGGGGGGTGAATTCCTTACATTTCATTACACTGAAGTTACCCTCATATTCCCTTTTGTCCCTTAAAAGAATAGAAGAACTTTGAGAAATTTCAGAATTCTCTGGGTGTCAGCAGTTAGTATAAACTGACTGGGAGAAAACAGAAGGAACTGAATTGGCCCTTACTAGTGATTCAGGCTGACCACATTCACGTAACTTATATTCCTCTGTCTTCTAAACCCTCCAAGTGCCCCAGATACATGAATTTTCCTTGAGGTCTTAAGTTTATCAGAAATGTATACCTTTCTATTAAGACCTGATTTTACCTGCTTTCCTAAAGTAATCTTCTCTCTTTAGATTGTGGTTGGGTGCATTCGTCTGCTGGTTTGGCCTATGCATCCTACTGTTCTGGGAGCTATTTTCGCCCTTCCTTGTGTGGAGCCAAGATTCCGGCTCTTGGTTTTGATCCTCAACCTTTAAACTTCAATAATACTTTCCAACTTCTGATTCTTAGATTCTCATCTCAGTCTGCCCTTCCTGTTCTGTCACTTGACCAAACAAAAGTCAGTAATAAAGGACTCCGATGGCATTTTGATGTGTTTAACACATCATCAGAGGAAAGTAATAGGAAACAGAATTACTTAGCATTAAAGAAAAAGGCCAAACAGAAAATTAGGGCTACTAAATTCTCAAATGCCGCAACTATGCTTCATATGAAGAAAGGGAAACATTTGTTTTGTACATCCACGAAGAGAGAGATGTGAAAAAATTTGGTAAACATGAAGATTGGAATGAAAGAGTAAAAAACAATTTCCCAAAATCACAAAGTTTCAAAATGAATAAATTCCATGAACAAGATAAATCTCAACATCCTGGGATGTTCAATAAATAAAGGAACTTAAGAGCAGGGGACAATATTGATGACCTATAAAGATTTCTTTGAATTGTATGATTGAAGCAATGGCTCTAGTGTCATTGTTACTGAGAAATGGCCAAAGGCAAAGAAGAAAGGCCATACCTCACAATATTTAAAAATAATACCTACCATGAAAAAATACAGCTTTCTAAGCAAGCTATTTAGTCTTCTCTCTTAAGAAATCTAATCTTTAGGTTACAGTAAGAAGGGATTTTCTTTACTCTAAAGTAATAAAATAATTCCCTATTTCTTCAAGTAGTCTATGGTTTTATTTTTACTATCTAGATTTTAATACATATGAAGTATTTATGTTTTGAAGTAGGAACCTAAGTTTTTTTCAAGTTATTAGGTGGCTTTACCAATCACTTTATTGAAAATCTTATTCTTAATTCACTGATTTTTAAATGTTGACTTTAAAGTATTTCTAATTCCCTTTATTATGGACTCTACACAGATCCACTGGTCTGTGTGAAAATTCATATATACCCACAATACTCAGTTTACATTTTGAAATAGTATATTTTACTCTCTGTTATAGCCAGTTTTCTCCATTTATCTTTTGGCTGAGAAAAGTCCCATCTATATTTCCCCCTGTCTACTTTATAACACATGTGATAAAATTTTGTAAAATCTTTGTGAATATTTTATATGCATGTTGCAAGCAGTGTTTATAAATGCTCTGAAAAAAATTCTTGCAGGCAAACGTCAAACTGGTAGTGTTGACTCTAGGAGGAGAAAGGAATGATGGGTCATGGAATGGATGGGGCATGGTTACTGGGATGGTGGGGAGCTATCATCTGACTCAGATTTAGGTGCCAGGGAAGGCATGTTAGGAGCACTTTGACAGAATTTGAAAATAAATGGGAATTAGTGATGTGAAGAAAGAAAGAATATTTAAAGTAGAAGGAAAAAATAATATGCAGGGTAATATGTCTTCAGAGGACTTCTAGCTATTCAGGATGGTTTTAGCTCTGGGGAATGTCTAAAGCTTTGGTTAAATGCTTAGGCTAGAGTCAGGTTCAAAGAATCATCATGTCTAAAGTAGGAAATTGAAATTTTATGACCACTTGAAAAATCACTAAAATATTTTAAACAGAGCATTGTTTTTTTTTAAGATTTTATTTATTTACTTTTAGAGAGAGAAGAAAAAGGGAGAAAGAGAGAGAGAGAAAGAACAATGTGCTAGACATACATGGTTGCCTCTCACACCCCCCCAACTGGGGACCTGGCCCACAGCCCAGGCATGTGCCCTGACTAGGAATCAAACCATGACCTTGTGGTTCACAGGCTGGCACTCAGTCCACTGAGCCACACCAGCTGGGGCTAAACAAAGCATTGTTATGATCAAGTTTTTATCTTAGAAATGTCACTGATATCCAGGTGGAGGTTGGAAAGGAACATTAGGAAATTATATAGAAGTTGACTACAGTCCAGTCTCTTTGTGACGTCACAGTTAAATGACACAAAGTTTGGAGTCAAAAATATTTAAATGTAATACAAGATTTATTGGAATTTCAGGAGTAGTGTTATAAAAATCTACATTTTCACCCATCTTTCATCTCCCTCAAACCCTAAAACTATACCCCAAACTTTCTTCCATTTCTAATTTAGGTGTGAGCATCAAAATTTTTCCCCACTCCTCTTCTTGCCTCCTGAATGTGTGTAGAGGTTGATTTTGAAGTGTTTTACATTATCGAAGAGGGGCTTTCACAAGACAGACAGATAAATAAGGCTGTGCCTTAGATAAGTGGATGTGAGATTCATACATGTAAAGGTCATAATTTGACCAGAGAATGTGGTTCAGAGGTCTGAGTGCAAAATACTAGATAAAATGTCATCAAGCCCTTCGAGACAGAAACACCAAATCATTCTGCCTGGTGTAACTCACACTAGTAGGGCCAGACAGTATTCAGTACAGCAAGTTAGAAAATTAATTCTTTGTCCAAGAAATGGAGAAGGATGAGTACATTCTCTAAACCCCTCCTCCCCAATTCTGGAACATTAGGAAAGTCTTAAAAGGTGAAGGGGGTCAGGAGGATGGAGTAGATGGGTTTACGGGTAACGATTCCCTAGGAAAGGTGGAAAGTTCTCTGATTTACAAGGAGCTTGTGGAGTTCGTAAACACTGTACTCGGAACAGGCCTAGCCATACAGCGCATGTCCCATTTCAATGTTAAATCTCCACCTCTGCATGATTTTTAGTATGCTAATGAAGAAAAGTTCATCAAAAGGTGGCTTTGGGAGGGGTTTCAGGAGCCATCTAGGGTCTTTCCATCTCAAACAGGTTTCTCAGTGATGGTTCTTGGCTTTTGATGTGATTCCTGCCAGCAGGCTTAGCTAGCCAGCCCTGGAATTCCTGGCTTTTCTTGACGACTTCAGCTTTGTTTTGGTCAGCAGATATTTTGGAGAGAATGCAAGAAAGTCAGTAGAAGGTTAAAGACTAACTAATGTTGTGATAGCACAACTCAGAGACAAAGAATAAAATAAGAAACCAAGGGCTTCCAAAGACTGCAAAAGTTAGAGACATGAAGTAGGAGGAAAAGAAGTAAGTGAGGGAGGAAAATGTTTCATGTAGCAAATGTCAGGTATTACAGAGAAGTTGAGAAATATATATGCTGAGAATTGGAAGTAGCCAGAAGCAGGATTAACTGCTTGCCCATTGCATTTGACCTTACTCAGAGCCTTTGCAGTGGAGATGGGGACTGTAGGCTGATTGACAATGGAGGTATTGACTGTTTTTCCAATAATCTTGTCAACTGAGTTAAAATGGGAATCTCAAAGTAGGCTGACATTAGATCTTAGGTAAAAGAGGCTGGGTGGATGAGCAGCCTCTTTTCAAGAGAACAAATAGAAAAGGCTGCACATAAGGGAGAACCAGTAAAATATGTGATTGAGGAGGAACTGGGTAAAGTGCATGCATGAAAAAGACTTTAATATTTATAGTAGAATAAGGTTTCTCAATGGCATTGTGGAAATAATTCAATATGATTATCCAGCCATATGTGCTAGGAACTATGAAGTGGTGGGGAAAGGAGACATTGTTCCTGCCTCCAAGAAGCTAATGTTTCAGTAGAGCTATTTGATTAGTTAAGTATTTAGTTAAGTGCTCATGATGTGTTAGGAGACATTGTTCTAAGCACTGAGGATACAATAGGCTGTACAAAACAAGGTCTAGGTCCACAGAGGGATTGTACTCCAGTGGGGGAAGTCATGCAAAACAAAAAATTCTTTAGCCTTTTGGAAGTTATGATAGCTGCCTTGCTCCATAGCATTGACAATTTCATCCATTTTTGCTCCTGTTAAGCCCTATAAGGGAAGCAAAAATGGAGGGACTTGTCACTTCTACATGGCAAGGAATTTAAGAAGAGACAGGCAGAGATCCTCTTCTGTAGAGAAGGGGATGGTGATCTCGAAAGCGGAGTGGGTGTTCACCCAGGGGAGCACACCGGGAAGGGCAGGACAGGCAGACGGAGAACATAAGGCCAGGAGGATGGCTGGAAAATGAAGTGGGGGCGGGCAGATGACTCAGGGGAGAGGAAGGAGAGTGGGATGAGGGTGGGAACGTGAGAGGACATCCGACTGAGGCAGCATGCATTTGTGTGGAGGCCAAGGACAGCGGGAATGAAAAGCTCTGTGGGATTAGGTGGCTCCAAGGTTCTGAAAGGCTCTGGCTTAAAGTGCCGTTCACCTGGCACGAAGAGGGATACTGACAGGGTTGCAGCCCCGGGCCAGACCCCGTCAGCAAGCTGCATCAGGTTCCGAAATGGATGCCTAGGAAATGCACTGCGTGCCTGCATCGAGCTTGCCCCAGCCTGCCAGCGAGGACAGTGGCGAAGGGAGCTCTGAGGCAGGACAGAGGCATGTGGGAAGCAAAGATTCCACAAGGTCTCGTGGACGCACGGGTGGAGGCATCTGGCAGACATCCCTGTCTGTGCTCTGCCAGGGCACTTCGCTATTGTCGGGGAGTCCTGTTTTCCTGTGCTTTCCAGTTCTTACGCAAATGACAAATGAACGGGGTAAGGACCGAGGAACTCTGAGGCTCTTTACAGCTCTGAAATTCTAAGAATCTACTTGTGAGCGACACTTCCTGAGATAAGGAAATGCACTGTCCTATTTTTCCAACTTGACTTTTGAACAACTCTCTTTTCACAAAAACAGAAACCTTTTAGTAAAGTACTCAACACGTATTAGAAGTACAGTCAATATGTAATTAATTGATTCATTTCATATTGGTGGTAAATTTTTACTCTTCATATCATAAGCTCCAGGTGCAAAAAATGGAAATGACATTTACATTATCTTCTTTTTTTCTTTATGTTTTACTTTGGTTGTCTCATCATAAAATGCTTCAAAGTCTTTACTTTTCTGATTTTTCAGCTAGTAAATCATTACGCAAATTAACCTACACCCAAAGATCCAGGTTCTAAAAGTGGGAGGGCTGGGGATAAATAAATGTCATTTTTATAAGGATTTTAAAAGGTAAGGATATTTATCGTACTGAACTCTATCATTTTATTCAAATAAGTACTGGAGCACCCACAGAAAATGTGGGAGACGATCAGTGTCAGGTACACTAGACCTTTTGAATTTATCCACAGGTGTGCTCTAAATCTCTGACTTTGGGGGGAATGTCTCCCTGTCATTTTCTCACATTTATAGTCATTTTTTAGTCGATTTTCCTTTCTATAGTCCTAGCATTTCTTTGACCCAATGTGAATCTCCTTTTATTAACATTTACCTTCTTTCCTATTGAGAGTCTGCTGCGATTCCATTTCTATGCTTTTCATTCCTTTGTAGATAACACCTCACTGACCAAAACTGAACTCAGATCCTGACTCAGGAGGGCACTGCACACAGTTTTCTTAATGGAAACTCAACTTCTGTTCTCTGACGGCACTGCCGTTTGCCATCCTCCTGTGTTTGTTGCGTTGAGTTTTCAATCCATTTGGTGGCACTTCTGTCCAAGTCCATTTCTGTTAATTTTTCAGGTCAGACTTTGTACGGCCTGGTGGCGTCAAACGGATGGCAGACGTGCAGGCATATTACATCTACATGTTTAACTCCCCCAGTGATTTCGTAACCAGTGTTTCAAGCGTGGGGGTGGGGTGGAAGGGGAGGAGATCAGGTTTCGCTGGCGCGATCTGCCTGTGCTGTCTCACCAGCTAGTGAAAATTCATGTGTGGGAGTATTGACGCAGGCACAGGTTTAATACCGACGATAAGTCAGAGGATTTTTTTTTAATGGAACTGAAATGCCAGCTGTTCCTTACATTCCTCGCACCATATTGACTAATGAAGCAGCCCCTTTTTCAGCAGCGCCAGCCAGGAATCTTTGAGTCATTTTTGATCCTCTTTTATCCTTTGATCAACATTTGATCTATGGAATGAAGCCAAACCTTGAGAGTCCATCAGCCTTTCTCACATGCTCTCTTTCACGCCCTCTGTTATTAATGCTCTTGCGGCCCTGAACTCATTTCTAATTGTTGTACCTCTGCAGTTCTTTGTTCTTGGGTGTAAGGCAGTCACTCGACTGTTTCAAATTGTCTCAAAACCACCAGGTCAAGTCGACCCCATTGCCACGGGCACAGGCTTCATTACTCAGGCACTTCCCGTTTTTAAAGTTGGCTCATGCCTCTCATTTTCTACAGGGGGCTGAGAGAACACATAGCTATTTGGAATTCATTGCCACCTCTTCAAGTCTTAAGACCCTTAATCTCAATAAAAATTCAGTGGATTTTGTGTGTGGGGGTTGAGTTTAAATAGTAGGCAGGGGATGGCATTGGGGAGCTCTGGCCTGTGCTATCTAGGAACACTTTGATTTAAGTTGTCTTTCAGAATCTTGTGTTACTTTAAAATTAAGACAGTTCCAAATCTGCCATTTATTTTCTTTCATTTATTTTTATTGTTGTTCTATTATAGTTGACCCAATTTTCCCCCATTTAAATCTACCATTTATTTTTTTGCAAATCACCCTGATGCAAAACTCTCAAAAAGTTAGAAAATGTACTTACAATAATGCATTATAAGCATTATATACAACCTTTGTATTGATTTGAATGCATCTCTCTTCTGCCATGAAAATAGCCTCTGGTTTTTAACTTTGCCTCATTTCTACATTTCTAGAGTATCTTGCTCTCGTCTGGCTGTATGAACTTTGCACTGCTCAGCTCTCTCAAATCTTTGCCTTCAAAATGAATTTTATAATACTTGACCTTTTAATCTAGCAAATCAGGCCCTTCTATAATTAAATTAAACTTTTCATGAGATGAACCCAACTATCAAATGTCATCTTATCTTCAGCAGCAGAAGCTGAAAGAGAAACATCAGACACTGTAGACAAAAAAGAGTCCAAACAGATCATTAACACCAGATGAAATGCCTATAGACTGGTTTACAATGACTTCATGCTTAGCTGTGGAAAATAGGCTGTCAAAAACTATGTTTCTGTGTGTTCCAAAAATACAAAGTAATATACCAAATATATTTGCCTTAAAGAATGTCTGGAACAGCTCTGAAAAAGCTGAACGGTTTCACATGGACATATGAGTGCTGGAGTGAATGGAACTGCTGATTTTGAGACAGGAAGCACTACATGTAGATCTGCTATATGATGCTCATAAGACTGTCTTTTGTTAATAAGAGATGACAGAAAATGAGAAAGCTCCAATTAGAATACACAGAATGAAAGTACACATTAGAAAATGTGGCTTAAACTGCCATTAAATACTAAGACACATTTTTACTCTCTCTTAAACACATTAAAACACATTTAAACTTATAATTAAAAAATTCTTTCAAAGTGTGTGAATAATAAATAAGTGAAGTTTGATCCTACTTTTCAAACTTCAAAAATAAATGTTGTCTTCTAGTTTCCCAAAGAAATTCAAATACCTCTGATAAAACCAGCAAGAAATCTGAATGAAATTTGTTACATTTCATCACCTTTCTGTTTTATGAGGATCTGTATTCTGATTAACAAAGCTGCTGGGACCATTCGCTGCATGAAAATACTTATGTTTTCTTAGCAGGGTTTGTGTCTTCCTCTTCCAAGTCAAAGAGTGCATGGGTGTGTTCTGGGTGGCGATAAAGTAGGTTGTTGTTACTATTTCTCCACAACGATGACAGTGGGGTAGGTCTGAGAGGACTTTGCCATTGACTAGACTTGTTTTATACTCCTGTCAATGGTAGACATACAACTTTGCATCTCTTTGAGTTTTAATTTTTTCATTTGAAAACTGTGCATAATACCACCTACTTCTCAGGGCCATCATGAGAATAAAAGGTAGTAATGTGTGTAAAATGTCTATTAAATGGACTAATTCTTAGAAGATGTTCATTAAATATAATTTTCTTTTCCTTTGAGGGAGAGAGTTGGCAAGAGCTAAATAGTGTCAAAGCACTAGCTGAACATGCAGGAGCGACGATTACAGGAACCGAGCCAAACACAACTGTGGATAGGGGAAGGGCTGGGGAGCACACTGTGGACCTTCCAGTCCAGGTTAATGGTGGCGAATTAATGTCAGATCAATTCCAGTAAGTCTGCCTTCTCCCTGTGGGCTCCCTGTAGAGTACCATAAGAGGCACTCAAATGTCAGTATAAGAACCTTTATCACCCGGGAAACTTGGTAAGAATAAAATGGATCCTATCTCTCTTCTATGACTCTGGGCCTCTGCGTTCATTAGCTCTCCAGGTAATTCAGATAATACTCAACATTGGTAAACCACTGATAGAGGTGAGAGAGCTGCAGCAGACACTCCTGGAGGAGAGAGTTACGGTGTGCACTGTAGTTGTCTGAGAGCAGTGCCATTGACTTCTGCCCAGTCAATGCCGGACTCGGACTGGAGTAAATTTCAACAGAGTAGTGCTTCACCAATAATGGATATAAGCCAACAGGTTGATATTGCCAGTCCATCCTCAGATGACCAACTGTGAAAGGCATTCTGTGGACTTCTCAGGAGGTCCCAGTGGAATAATGCACCATTTCCCTAGGAGAAACCTCAAAATTACACTCTCACATTGGATTTCCCTTATATCTGTCCCACATGTTCTGCACTTCATTCCAGTTTTCTAGAATCATCTTCAAATGACCTCCAACATACAAGTTCATATTTCCAGTGTTACTTTTGGGACAACCCAAGCTAAGGCAATAATGTAGTGACTAAAAATATGCCCAGAGGGGAACTACATGTCCAGCTTTTAAATAGGAACCTTATAGCACATGCAGCAACAGCAAATTAAAAATGGGTGATGTTGAGAAGAGCTAGGAGGTGTTTGTTCGGAGATGTGCTTGGTGCCACACCATGGAAATCAGAGGCAAACACAAAACTGAGCCAAATCTGCAAAGTGCGTTGGAATAGAAGACAGGCCAGGCTCCAGTTTCTTTTGCACAGATGCCAACAAGAGCAAAGGCATCACCTGGGAATATGAGACACTGATGGAGTATTTTGAGAAGGCCAAGAAATATACCCTTGGAACAGAAATGATCTTGGATGGTGTGCAGTGAAGAATTAACTTTTCCCAAAGAGAAGCCTGACCTATGCTCTCACTTCTGGGAAGTAATCTCCAAGCCTTTGGAATGTCTGCCTTATATGAGTGTCTTTGCTCAGCTGAAGGCCTTGGACTACGGAGATAATTGATGCTGGCACTGTGATTTGATGGTGGAGGGCCTTAGGCAATGTGGTATCACTTTGGGAGGGGAGGGGCTGGAGACAAAGGTCAGCCATGTGAAAGGTCAATCATATCTATGTGACTGAGCTCCAGTAAAATTTAGGGCACTAAGGCTTCAGTGAGCTTTCTTAGTTGGCAGCATGGAATGTGTTATTGTCACACATCTTTGCTCAGAGAGATAGGCACGGTCTACACCACTCCACCTGGAAGGGAAAACTAGAAGCTCTGTACCTTGGTTGTCTCCTAGCCCTGTCTTATGTAAAACTTTGTTAATTTTAATCTGCATCCTTTTGTCGTAATAATCTGGAGTGGTGAGTTTAATGGCTTTTCTGAGTTCTAGAAGTCCTTCTGGAAAATTATGAAATCTGAAGGTGGTCCTGGAGCTCCCTGGACTTGTTGCTGGTGTTGGAAGTGAGGGTGATTGTGGGATCTCCTGAGCCGTCCAGCTGGCATCGATAAGAAAGGAGAAAGGGCAGACTTGGTAGCTAACTTCAAAAATACACCTCACAAGAAATAGCCACTACCTTATTTATTACATGATAGGAATGTTTCATGAATTTTTTTAAAAAGATGCTGTATTGCAATTGAACTGATAACCCAGAATTCATATAATGAATGGCTGATAGGATATTCTTGTTGTCCTGCTTTAAATTAAATTGGCTTATGGCTAAATGAATATGATCACACCTTTTGATTTTTGGTAGTAATTCTAGTTCAGTAACTTCTATCACTATTTCCCCTCCCAAAGACATAATTGAAATAGAGGCTAAGATGGAATAATTATGTCAAATTTTTTACAAAGGTGTTGATTGTTCTCTCACAGCCTAGAGAAGATTTGTTTTATATTTATATTTATATGTATGTATATACGTGGTTAAATGAATATATTTAAAGATAGAGGAAATCCCTTCACTGCCCCATGGAGCAGAGCACAGCTCACCTGTGTTTGAATTTGTATTCACCAGTCTGTCTAAAGGCAAAGACTGAAGAAAACAATGCTCATTCTACTTTCTGGTCTTTCTTATGTCAATCTTATTGAAATTTCCAGCATCTAAAATGTTGCCTTTTAATGTGGTTTATACATAATATTATATAGAGAATGTTTAGCAGTTCTCAAACTTTACAGATGATCTGTAAGTTTATATCATTTTAAAGTCAGAGTGGCAAGCTATGTAGTAAGTTGAAATATGCTTTTGAACTGTTTGCTATGTAAGTCACACCAGAATCACAATTCAGAGTTTTCATTTAATAGCTATTCAAAAAATACATAAAATTGTAGGGATGTAGTATACACATGACTGATAAAGGTGGTTTTATAAACTCATTAGAAGGATTAAGGTAGAGATGTACCATCAGCACAGATATTTAAGTTATTATCATAAGGCTTAAGATAAATTTTTAAAAGTCACTTTTAAACAATATGCCTGACGTGACAGTTAGTTCCTAACATGGCTGCCAATGATCTCTGCTTCCTGATATTCACAGCTTGTTCTGTTTTCTCTCCTTGAGTCAGAGCTGGACCTAAGCATTTGATTCTAGGAGATATCGCTTCCAAGATTCAGTTATGAAAGACGATGACTTCCATTTTGCTCACATTCTCCCTGAGGCTCTCCTGTTTGCTCATTCTGGAACCAGCTGCCCTGTGGGGAGGCCTGCAAGGTCAACCTTCAGGCTACAGCCTGCAAGACCTGAGGCCTTCCGACCAACAGCCAGTGAGGAACAGAATCTTTCCAGCAGCCACCCAAGCTTGGGTGTGGGTCCACACTCAGCTGAACATTCAGGTAACTGTAATTTCCTCCTTGTGAATAACGTAGAGCCAGAGGACCCAGCAAAGCCTCAAGGAAGGCTGACTCAGAGAAACCGTGAGATGGAGGTTTTAAAACACTATGTTTCAGGAAAATTTCTTAAGCGGCAATAACTAATTACTACTTAAATCTCAGCTTCACTTAAATCTGAGTTTAAATCTCAGCTTGACTCCAGTGTGGTAGTCGTGTGATTATTTATAAATTCCTTAAGACTTGTTTCCGGATTTTGTTATTTGTAAGCATTGGGGTAATATAGTACCTGTCTTACAAGGGTACTGTGAAAACCAGACAGTGAGTTATCTGTAGAAGAGCTACATAGCAGAAGCCCGATGTGCGTTAACTTCCCTGGGCTCTACCACGGGGACTGTGTGGAAATACTGTGGAAGTCACCGCTGCTCAGAGGGGTCACAACAGTGGGTTTGCCAAGCTGAGGCTGAATCCCTTCTTTAGTGATGGCGTCTGATGTGACTCCCTCTTGAATCTGAATAATTAATTCAGTAAATTTGAAAAAAAAGTTGTATTTGAGTGCTCAGTTTCCTGTTTAGCACCAAAATGTTTAGAGCACAGTTGTAAAATCTGACAGATACATTAAGCTTTAAAGGCATAGGCGTCTTATTTGAAGGTAGGCAGAAGTGGAAGGTCGACAGGTGATGTTTAAAAAGTATAAAAGGAACTTAATATTTTCTCCCCTTGTTGGTTTTGCCCTGTGGACTCTAAGCACCCGAGAGTTGTGGATCAGGGTTGATATTTGTCACAAAAGCCAATAAAAGATAGTGTCACATTGTATTTGTTAGCTTATCATTTCTCTTTAGTACATTCGTTAACATATTACCCATTAAACATTTATATTTATAATTATTATTTGGTTAAGTATTAAATCAAATCTGTGCTATTTTTTTAAGTCGAGCTAGAAAATCCAAATATACTTCTACCCTCAAATTGTTTTTCTGGTCATTTCTATTTTCATCATGCATTTTCTTGTGGAATATTTCAAAAAGCTTAGTCATACATTTGGGAGAAGTGGAGATGGCCAAGATTAATAAGACTGTTAAGTAAAGGTCCTTTCCACATAATTTAATTTTGTGGGGGGCGGGTTAGAGTTCCAGAACCCTCCCGACCGGGGTAGAGAGGCATTTTAGAAGACATGATTGGATGGCCGGCCCTTGCCTGAGTAATCTATATTCTCTTTCCAGCCAATGGCAATAACATCAACTTGAAGTGATAAGGATAGTGCTAAATTTACTTTAAATAATGTCAGGTCCCTGAGTAATAAATCGCCATTAATTCGTGAGTTAGTCTTTGGAAATGGCCTAGTCTTTTTGGCTGTCACAAAATTTGGCTGGGAAAGTCTCCCACTTGTGGAGTCCTGCCTACTCAGGTGTTTACTTCACTGTTCTCAGTTTTGGAAGGTGAGGGTTCTTCCAGGGTGAAGGTATGTAAAATTACTTTCATTGTTTTAACTATAACCTCAGTAAAACCACCAAGTAGACATGATTATCAGAGGAATTATTAACTACTTTTAGACATATCAGCAATGTTCCTACACTTATATGTTAAAGTGATTTTTTTTTTTTTCAGGAAAATCCTCCAAATAGAACTTCATGATGTAATGTGGATTTTCAAAAAGGAAGATACCTGCATCAGAGAAAGTAACTGGGCTTCTCCTCTTTATTTGCCAACATTTTCCTGAAATGGCCATAGGGCACACAAAACCTGTGTCTCCTTCCTCTTTTGCTTCTGTAATTGAGAATTTCCTCTACAACTTTGGCTCATTCTTGTAGAACATTTTACTGCTGTGGGCTCTGTTTCCTAGGCCTCTGTGTGCAGTTCAGTTTTGGCTTGCAACTCATGCTTCTGTGGGTTGACGTTGTTCTTCTTACAGTTTGCCCTGTTATGCGCATGCAGGTAACACACGGATAAAATCTTGGTCTGGGTTGATCCCTTGGAGGTTTGATATTTGTGTAATTATAGCTCCTTGATATTTAACCATAGGTCATTTCACATTTCATAAATTTAAAAGATACCAAATAGCATAATTAATGGATATCATGAGTCCTGTAATGTTCTTAATAGTTATAATTTGTATTGATTCTTCAGATTCTGTAAGAAATGTTGTCTGACCCAGGTTAACCAGGAAACTGTGCTTTCTTAATGTATTACATTGTCATTCAGTGACTGTGCTAAACTACTCTGTTAGAAATCTGGCCAAGACACTGAATCAATTTTCAGTTAATTTGGTGGGAAGTGAGGAGCTGGAAGAGAACTGGGCTGAGAGTTAGAAGCCTGACACGGATGCCTGCTTCCACAAATAGTTTACTGAACCTCATTTTCACTTTCTTCTTTCAGTGAGAGGTGGACAGTTGGCCCAGGGAGTTTTTAAATCCTTCCCACTGCTAACATTTTATGTATCATCCTTTAACAATGGATTGGCTTATCAATTTCTGGAAGGAAAGATACAAAGTAAGGGTATAAAGAATTCAGTTGGTCATTTATTTCTTATAATATCTGACATCTTTGAAAGAAGAATTAAACCATTAATAAAAATAGACAAGAAAATTACCTGTGGATTTCTGAATTTTAATCTTCTAACTTCTCATGGAAAACTTAGAATTGTATATTACTTTTCGTAGGATCATTGCTAAACAGATGCATGTTTTCCTTTCAGCTCCTCTTTGGTTATAGTAATTTCTGAGTACTCTCCATTCAGTAATCATTGCTTCTACTTCTCAATGAGCAACAATCTTCTTAAAAGCTTTGAGTTCATTTATTCCTTAACTGTGGTTATGGGGTCCTTTTTTGCAACCAATATAAAACACACCTATTCTAGTGTCTTGTTAATAATTTACTAGTTATTGGGGATAAAGGTGGAAGTCACCAGAAGTGAGGAAACCAAAAAGAATTTTGTAACACTGTATAAGGACTTATAGGTGTGGATTGCTTTAATTTCCTCCTCTTGACCCCACTGGTGAACAAGGGTTCCCACACTAGGGTTATGGGTGTGGTCAAAAATATAACACCCAACACTAAACAGATGAGATAGTCAGCAGTTTATTAGTCCCATGTACTCACAGCCTGGGGAGGAGAGCACCACATGCCTGAAACGTGCGGGTGTTGCACTTGGGAGCAGTGTGAACAGCCAGGAGCTGTGGGAGGCAGCTTTGTGATCAAGAGAGGGAGGTACTCTGGTTCCCATGGGAGAATATAATGGGCTTGTTTGAATACTCCAAAGGCTAGCAGAGAACTGAAGTTTGCTACTCAGATATAAGCAGGAACTGTGCCTTGTTCTTTTAATAAGGAGGGTGATTGACTGAAAACCTTATTCACAGGAGCAGAGTGGGGAGATGAACTTGTGATTAGGTCCTCTTGATTTTAGCAGATATCAAGCAGCAAATAATGCTGAACCTTATTTTCAGTTCTGGTAGTACAGAGATATATGAAGGGTTATTTTTTTAATCCTAAATCAAAATGATGAGAGCTAAGAGGACCATATTTAAATAAAACATGAATTATTCTTATTAAGTGAGAAATATAGACTAAGTTTTTGGAATAATGTGCCAGAAAATAAATGACCCAAAAATCCAGGAGAAACTTTTTTATTTGGATAGAAAGAACTAGATGAGTTTTAAACCCTTCCTTTCATTTTTAAGTTTTTTTATGATTTTTCTAATCCCCTGACTAATGGATATTGTCTTTCTCATAGATTTTATTGATAAATATCCTTTTCAGATTTTAATTTCCCATTTTGTTCTAAGGTCTTTCATCCTACATAATTTAAACTCTTTCTGCATCTTATAAGATTGAACTTGGCTTTTCTAGCATCTATTTTTCTTGGCTTTCATGGTACAAATTTGTATTTGTGATGTTTAGGTTTGCTCAGCATCTTTTGTATATAAGAAAATGCTTTGTAAATGGCAAGTCACTGGATTGATTCATAAGTAGTATATAAGTCCCAACAAGATTTTAATGAGAAAAACTGTTCAGAATAATAGTATTAGTGATGAACCTAATGCTATCAAAAGGTTATTTTTCAATAAAGACTACTGCAAGTTACAGTCTTGGATGGTGGGAAAGCTGGTATTTGGAGTGACCAACTCATTCCAGGTTGCCTAGGACTTCTTTAAGCACTGAAGTCCTGCATCCCCAAAACACGAAAGTCCTGGCCAACCAGTATGGTTTGTATGAGTGGTATTCCTATTAGAACATCTATTTCAGCAGGTCACAAGTAGATGCAAGGTTACTGATATGTAACTTCATACAAATATGTTTTGGTGTTCTGTATCTTTAGCACCTAATAGATTTCTGAGTACATAGTAGGTTTTCAATAAATATTTGGTAACAAAATAACTGAGGGTATGGCCTTCCTACCAGTCAGTGTCTGATTAACTCTGAAGGAGAAGCTGCATCTTGCTGGAAGATCATCCTAAACTCTCAGGGACCATCCCTTCTAATTCATGTGAGATAAATTAGTTCTCTGACTCGAAGATTCCCCAGCAAAGTGTGCTCAATCAATTGAAAGGCATGAGTGTTCCAAAATATGAGTGTGAGTCAGTTTGTAATAAGTATTGTTGAAACTTACTCCCAAAGTACAAATTCAGATGCTTGTTTATCATGTTACTCAAAGCACCTGACATACCCAAACTGTAATTACCCCTTCACCAAATCCTTAATGAAGATTTTACATGACCACCCAGATCTGATGACACAAGAGGAGCTGCGGGAACCCCATGCTTGAGAGGGGTCCCTGAGGCTATCTGCTGTGGTTATTCCAGCAGAGGGCGCTAGTGTACCTGGCAGAAACCCTGGGATGAGTGGTGATGGTTGGCGTGATGCCTAGGGCCTCTGTAAGTGCCGAAAACTAACAGTGGGAAAATATTTCAAGCAGAAAAGCACTGAAACCACCTTTGTGCAAAGGCATCTTGCACAAAGTTGTGGTTACCCAGTGAACAGTCTAAATCACCCACAAATGTAGGAAATCTCAGAATTTTACTACAACAAATAAAAACAACACTTCAGTCATCTCTTTCCTAAGGGCCTATGCACTACAAAGCTCATCTCGGGTGCAGGGGGCAGGGAGGGAACACTAAGTATTCTAGCAAAACAAAAAACAAAAAACAAAAAAGAAGACTACTGTATAAAGTCTAAAGGTATACCTAAAGATAATCTTAATTATTTTTTCTACCTTTTATGATAATAACAATTATATCTAACATATTTAGTGACATAAAATTTCCCAAACTTACACTCACATTATTTCAAATGCATCCGTCTGTTAAGGTAGTTAAGGCTCTGGCTATCATTTCTGTCTTACATGTAGGACAGCTGTGGTACAGATCAATTTAGTGATTTATTTAAGGACACATAGCTTGATGGATGATAGCCAGTTATTCCGAATACAAGTCTATTTCTGTTCATCATCTGCACTTACCTATGGTGCTCTCCAATGACACACCACATATTAAATAACACATTCATCACTAATTATTATCATCCTTTTAACCAAAGACATATATTTCTTACAAGTATTAAGATAATTTCACCAAGAGTAAACTTGATATATAACTTGATTTATGTCCTACAATGTTAAATTTCCCTGCAACTGTTAATTGATGGGTGGGGGGAGGAGTAAAGTTTTTCAAAGAGCAGGAAAAATCTTTTGCACAAGAAAGAAATGCTATTTTTAAATACAGATGAATATTTTGAGTAAGAGAAGACAAAGCAGTTTTGGAAATAAGAAAATAATGGTGAAATCTGGGAGGTTTCATGCTCACCAATGGTATTTAATTTTTTTTCTAAAGATGAAGAGGAAGATGAGAAGAGAAGCTGCCCCTTCTAACATGCCTGTGGCTCTGTGACATTGCTGAATGCTTTTTCTGACTTCCTTTTTTTTTTTTTTTTTTTCATTTTCAGGGAAGTCACAGCTGCTTGGCTTCTCCCACTGTACCCTGCAGCCATTTGCTCCCCTACAGCAAAATCTAGTCGATCACAGTGAGAGACAGTGGATTGATTCTGTGACTTAGTATTTACATTCTGCCCGAGTGCTGCTGGGCTCCATCACCAAAAACAAATTCTCATGGGATGTCCTTTCCCAGTCCTGGAACCTACATGGCAGCTCCACAGCCAGGCTATTGGAGCGCATATTTGCTTCTGAACATCCTGTGGCCCACCTTCCATCAGGAACAGATCTGATCACACAGACCTTGATCAAGTTTGATCATTTAACAGTTGGGTGGCTTGGCTGAGTTACCAGGACTCAACTGCATATGAAGTTTGGATTGGTTTGTGTCCAAATATATGTTTAAGAGTAACTAAGTTTTTTGAAAAAAAAATAGACTTCATAACAGCAACTAAAAATATTACTTGAGAAGGACTGAATACATAACGTAGATGGAACAACACTCAATCAATGTATGCATAAAGCCAATCTACGCACACATCATGAGATGCCTAGAAGCAGGGCTCGTCTAGAATGAAGATTTGACCCTTGGACTTCCTAGCGTTGATTTTTAGCTGTGAACCATGACAGGAAAAGATGTATCCCAGTTTTGATCCCGATTCTCTCATAATTTGATTTTCATCATTGGTTGCCTTGCTCTGTGATCTCTTTTTGTTGTTATTTATGTTGATTGGCTCCAGGGCAGTCACTTCCTTGAATAAAGACTGATGCGCTAATGTAGAATATTAGTCTCTCTTTGCAACCAACTCAGACTTTAAAACACAGACTTTTTCCATTCAATTTCTACAGCTTATATTCCTACCCTTATTTCCCACTATACACAGCCCTGCAAGGGCTAGAAATGTGACTGCTTCGTTTCTGTAAAAATGCCCATTGTAACGTGATTATACAATTCCTTCTCATCTCTACTCCAGTAGTCCCTCAAAACTGAAATCAGGGACCCATCTTATGTTTAGCACAATATACTTTTCTTCACACAGGACTTATCAAACTGTTGATTGTCTAGTTATTTCTATTTTCCATTGGATTCTAAGTTATCTTTACTTTTTCATTCATGTGACCAGTGAGTTGTTTACTCATGGCTTCGTGCATCAACTATTTGTTGAGCATCTACTATGTGTTAGATGCATTGCCCCTCCCCCCACACACACTTGGGATCAGAGCAGCCATTTTCCTTGTACTCATTAGGTAGTCTGAAAGGTTTTTTTTTTTACCTTTATCTACTTTATGACTAGTTATGCTTGTATTACATGTGCTCAGATAGCATACAGACACACACACACACATACCTTTATATACTCGTATACTTACACATTTTGTTATTGTTGTTTGTCTCAAGGAAAATTATCACCATTAAGAACATGAAAGTTCAGTCTACACTAAACGACCTTCCTTTGACCACATTATTTATTGCATTCATTCTTTATAATGGATTCAAAAGACAATGATTAACTCATTTTTAAGGGAAAATGATAAATTTAAGAACCACTGAACTTTTTTTTTCAAGTTTTACTGAAAAATAATTGGTATAGATCAGTGTACAAGTTTAAGGCATATAGCACGATGGTTTGATTTACATATATTATGAAATGATGATCACAATAGGTTCAGCTCACATCCATCTTCTAGTATAGATGCAATAAGAAAACAAAAAAAGGGAAGCAAAAAAATGTTCACTTGTGATGAGAACTGTTGAGATTTAATCTCTTAACAACTTTATACATTATACAGCAGTGTCAACTATAGTCATCATGTTGTAAATTACATCCCTAATACTTATTTATCATATAATCAGAAGTACGGACCTTAGGTCCACCTCCCTCCCATTCCACCTCCCCCGTGCCTCTCCTTTAGTAAACAGAAATCTGACCTCTCATTCTAGGAATTTGTTTTCATTTTTAGATTACACATACCAGTGAGATCACACAGTATTTGTCTTCTGCTGTATGGTTAATTTTACTTAGCATTATAATAGGATTTTCTCATTTTTTATGGCTGAAAAATATCACAATTCTAAATATATAAATATATATACTACAACCTTTTTATCCATTCATCCATCAATGGACACCTGGATTGTTTACATGTTATTGTTACTGTAAATAATGCTGCAATGAACATAAGACTGCAAATATCTTTTTGAGTTAGTGTTTTCATCATCTTCCCAGAAATATTCCCAGAAATGCGAGTTGTAGTTATATGGTAGTTCTTATTTTAATTTTTAAGAATCCTCCATGCTGTTTTTTACAGTGGCTGCGCCAACTTAAATTTGATCAACAGAGCACAGGGTTCCCTTTTCTCCACATTCTTGCCAGTATTTGGTATCTTGTTTTCTTGATGATGGCTATTCTAACAAGCATTCGTGATATCTCGTTGTCCTTTTAATTTGCATTTCTCTAATGACTAGTGATGTTGAACATCTTTTTATGTATCCATTAAACTTTTCTGTATCATCTTCAGAGGACTATCTATTCAGGTCCTTTGTCTATGTTTTAATTGAGTTATTTGTGGGCTTTTATATTATTGAGTCATTCTGAGTTCTTTGTGTGTTTCAGATATTAATCCCTTATCAGATATATGGTTTGAACTATTTTTTTTCCCATTGTGTAAGTTGCCTTTTCACTGTGTTGATGACTTCTTTTGCTTTGCAGAAGCTTTTGGTTTTCTGTAGTCCAGCTTATTTATTCATACTGCTGTTGTTTATAACAGCTTCAAGTGTCATATCCAATAAATCATCACCAAAACCCATGTCAGGAGGCTTTGTTCCAGTTTCTTCTACAAGTGTCAAGTCTTCCATTTAAGTCTTTAATCCATTTTAAGTTAATTTTTGTGTCCCTGAAATCCGATGCTCTTGAAAAACACCACCTTTGGATTGAGATTGATGTCTGTCTCTCCCACACCCCTGCCCCACTGTTGGTCCACTGCCCCCTTTCCAGCAGCTTTTTCCTCACCCTGGCGGAAGCTGTCCCTTCACCAACAGTCTGACCTGAACTTAACTCCTCTCCCTGCAGTGCACAGCTTCTGAGACTTACTCCATGGTGACCTGAAAGCTCCTCCTATGAGTGATGGAAGTGTTTTTTTTTCTCTCTCCAATTCTTTTATTTTGTATCTTCAGGGATTTCTAACGACTTGAGTATGTATTAGGCCCCTAAAAGTTCAGAAGATCGGACTGCCCCCTGAAACTGAGAACATTGTACAACACATCTAACATGAGTTCATTCTTTTTGTCATTTAAAGATGTAAATTGCTCCCAAATTCCCAAATGGAAGAAGACTAAGCAGAAGTGTGCCAACTAACCTCCATCAGCCCATGCACACCAAAACTCAGTAGGAAATTCTGGGAGAAATCATTAAGACTTTGGCAGCCTTCGTTTGTCGCTCCCCACCCCCAGCCCAGCCCAGCCGTGATGGGAGTGAAATGATAAAACCCAGGGCGAGAACATGCCACCATACGGCTTCTGCCTGGGTATCCTCTCCTTATTGCTGTCTGCCAGTCCAGAAAGTAGAATGAATGCATATTTGAGTAACATAGCACAACAGATACAGTGGAATAAAATGAAATGAACTCCGTTAGAGGGATCTGGTACTTAACCTCGTCTGGGTGTCCTCTTCTTCCTGGCACAAAGGGGGAAGTCGTACTGCCCTGCCCTTACAGCTGGGCTGGACCCCGTGAAAAGTTTCTGGAAAAAAATGATGTGAGAAGATACGTGTTGTCACTCCTAGGTCGGAGAACTAGCTGCTGCTGTGAGCGTTCGCGCTCCGTGCTGCATTGACCCAGAGAGTGCGGGCTGCAGATGGCGCAGCTACAGTATCGTAGATACCAGCCCTGCAGAGACCACCGGGCGACTGTATGGGCAGCAGTGGGTCTAGAGAGTCATGTGAAACTCACATGAGCAAGAAATAAATGCCTGCTATGTTAAACCACTGGGTTTTGAGGTTTCATTTCACAGCATAACCTGGTATATCTTGATTTGTGCAGCAACCTTAGGGAAAATTCTATTTTGTTATCAAGTGCCACAGTGCTACCAGGTTTTGGATGGTTACATCCAGTACTAAATAATTATGAGAAACCAAAAATAAATTAACATAACTCATATTTAATCCCTTGGTCACAGGTTGCTAATTGCAATGCAAAATGCTATAACCACTTTGAAACATAGTTTAGAACAATAAACATACACTTATCACATGACCACACAGTATCTCTTCTAAGTATTTACCTAAGAGTAATGAAACCATGCATCTTTGCAATGACCTGTATATGAATGATTTAGGTTTTTACTCGTAATTCTGCAACCAGAAATAGTCTGAATGTCTATCAGCTGGAGAACTGAGAAACAAATTATGATAATTCCATGCAATTAAGTGCTACTCAGCAACAAAAAGGAATGAACTATTGATGCAACACTGTGTAGGTAATTTCAAACATACTCCATCCATTATTTTAAGTCAAATTTATTGGACTATAATTCACATATGTAAAAATTCACCTTTTTAAACTATGTAGTTTTATAATTCTTGAGGAATGTGTACAGTCATGTAACCATTATTTCCATCCAGCTACAGACTATTTCTATTACTCCAAAAATTCTCCCTGTGCCCCTTTATCGTAATCACTCCTCTTTCTCATCCTCAGCCTCCCAGTCACTACTCTGATTTATGTCCCTTGAATTTTGTTCTTTTAAGATATTCATATAAATGGAATCACACAGTATATAAGCATTTTATGTCTGGCTTTTTCAGTTAGCATTATGCTTTTGAGATTTGACTACAGTGTTGCATCAATTGTTCATTCCTTCTTGCTGCCAAGTAGCAATTCATTGCATAGAATTATCATAATTTGCTTACCAATTCTCCAGTTAATAGGCATTTGGACTATTTCTGGTTGTGGCATTATGAGTAAAAATCTAAAACATTCATATACAGGTCTTTGCAAGGATATGTGTTTTCATTACTCTTAAATAAATACTTAGAAGACCTATTGTGTGGTCATATGATAAATGTATGTTTATTGTTCTAAACTATGTTTCAAAGTGGTTATAGCATTTTGCATTGCCATTAGCAAAATGTACAAGTCCCAGATGCTCCACGTGCTCACCAGCACTTTGTATTTTCAGTCTTAAAATCTTATCCTGTCTAGGATGTGTGTGGTAGTATCTTATGTTAATTTTTAAATTGGCCTTTTCTTAATTACTAATGGTTTTGAACATCTTTTTATGTACTTACATACCATTTGAACTCCCTTCCTTGGTGAGTTGCTTAGTCAAATCCTTTGCTTGTTTTTTAGTTTGCATTTCTGTCTTTTTATTATTCCATTTTAGTGCTCTAGATCTCCTACATAATATATTCTAGACACAGTCCTTTTACCAAAAATTGCCAATAATTTTTAAATCAGGTAAACTCCAGTAGAAAAGACATTCTGAGGGGTGACAGTATTAGATAGCAGGACAGGGGGCACACATGGAAAAGAACCAAGTGTAAGGACTGCTTCAGTAGGTCCACTTTTGTATAAATGTGTGATGAAAAGATTTCAGCATTTTCCCATTATGACATCTTATATCACTCTTAGATAAGAAAACAAAATTATATTTAATCATCATGGGTCTTTGAAAAACACCTTAGTAAATAGGAAAATTGCTTATCTTCTGGAAATTTTGCTTGTGATATTAATTTAAATTGGTTATTTTCCCTAGAATCGAAGGGTCCATCATTAAAATAATTTATGTTAATGAGAAAGCAATCATTCAGGTTTGTTTTTCTTCCTCAAGGATACTTTGTAAACTTACTCTGAAAATTTTGGTAGCCTTATTTCCTACATTAATTTAAAATTTTTTCTTTCTAGGTTTGAAAATTATTACTGACTAAACGCAGAGCTCTGCCTAACACCCAGATCAGAATTTTTTTGTATAATATATGTATTATTTAGTCAGTATATCTTGGGTTAGAAAGAGCTACACTCAAGAAGTTCATTTCAATATGTCATTGGTAATATTTACAATAAAACCAGTATATTGAATTCATTATTTATGAGTATTGAGAGATGAAAAAGTTATCTTCCATTGGAGTTTATAAATATGTTAAGATTAAGAGATTAAGTACAGAAAAATCCACCTTAAAATGCATTCAAATGAATACTATAAACTAAAAGAAGTTGTGTGGTCAAGAGCATCAAAAGAAAAGTGTTCCTCTGGTAGAATTTAAATGTCATCAACCCATCAATAGCACCCAGCTCCCACGAAGGATCACTAGATTCTTTTCCTCTTGCTTGATTCATATCACACAATGTCATCCCCTTCCCCTTTCTACTATTCATACAATATTTTTTAAGGTTTTTATTCTGTACCAACAAAATCATTTCCATGTAATGTCAATATGATTTAATATATAATGAAAGCAAGTAGTGGTTGAGATAGAACTCATAAAATGCAGAAAATATGATCTCTGAAACCAGTAAAGACAAACCAAGAGTTGAAAAGTAAGGCCAGTTGAGAATCTCTGATGTTTAAGTGTTTTATTTCTTATTCATGCTTTATACTCATTAACTAATTTAAAGCTTTAACCCAATGCAGTTGATACTATTCTTAGACCTATTTTATAGATCTGAAAACCAAAGTCACATAGTTAGCAAGTGACAGAGTCGGACCTGCATCCTGGGAGTGAGTGGAGAAGCTCATGACTGCATCCAGCATGCTGCACTACCCCCAGTTAAGTAGCTCACAGTTATTCTCTCATAAATCCTTCATCATTGTTACTTGTATTTAGTATTTTAGCTAAAACTCTGTAAGGAAATCAGATTTCTGTCATCAGATAATTTTTAGCTAATGGGTCATAGACAGGTGGGATCTATAAAATAATTGAAACAATTTTTATAAAAACAAAATGTCAATATTTATAAATCCAAATACACAGTGCCTTCCTCAGAATGGTCATGTTAGGGAAACTTATATTTATTGCAAAAATGCTATCATTGCTCAAAATATTTTTGCATTGTCTTTTTGAATTGTCTTAGAAAACTGGGCATTTTCTGCATATTCATAAGGTATAAAATTAAACGTTTTAAATGTGGTTTGAATGCTGAAAACAAGGATATTAAAACCCAGTTAATCAAAATAAGATATACTTCCAAACCAGAATGAATTCTTGTTGTGACTTAAGCTGGTACTTATTCCAAATCTAAAATGTTTAGAGAAGAGGTCAATTATAATTCTGTAGTTTACTAAATTATGTAGCTTACTAAAGTAGCTACAACTTTGGCAATATACATTAGAATATGTTTTATTAAAACATAAAATAATAACAGGTCATAGATCTGTACCCAATATCTTGCTTTCACTTATAAACAAACTTGGATGTTTCTGAAGTGATAATAGAGCTACTACCTGAATAAGCTATACTGAACCTAAGAGTAGGAAGGATTAATCACTATTCTTTATGTTCTTCAGTATAGAACACAGATTTTTTTTCCTGAAATTTAACTTCATTTATGTGTATCATATATATTTATCTGTCAAACTCTGTTTAAAGAAATTTAAATTCTCCTTTCTTATTGAAAGGTGCAGATGTCTGCCTATCCTTGAATAATGCATAAAGAAATTGGAAATCACACTCCTAGCTATGTTCTTTCCTGCTACTTGGTACTGTAGTGTAGTCTGGACCATCTAAAACTGTATATAATGGAATTCCAGTCAAGACTGCAATGTAGGTAAATATAACTTACCTCTTCGCACAACCACATAGAAATTACAAGTAAAATATAGAACAACCATCACTCTTAACCATCAGAAATTAAGTTGAATGAAAGTCTGACAACTACAGGATTAAAGAAACCAAATCCATCCAGACTGGAGGGGCAGAGACACAGAATGGACTGGTCTCACATCCGTATGTGGTGGATAAATATTTAAGAGGGATACCTCTGGAGCAAGGAGTCCCAGACCCACACCCTGTCCCCAAGCCCAGGGTTCCAGTGCCAGGAATATAAGCCCCTACAACTTCTGCCTCCAAAGACAAGTGGGGATTGAGTTGGTGGGAGAAACTGCTGGAGTCCTAAGTAGTTCCCCTTGAAGAACCCACACATGGACTCACCTACTCAGACTCACTCCCTCTGAGCTCCAGCAACAGGGTAGCAGCTTGAAAGGCACCAGTGGCATCTGGGGAGGAACTGAAGTGTTTGGCATCAAGGTGAGTGTTGGGGAACAGTTTTCTCTAAGACAGAAAGGTGGTCAAAGGCCATTGACCCTCTTCTGAGCTCTCCCATCCTACAGAGCCACAGAGCCAGCAGGCAGGTGCCATATCTTAGACTCCATCAACCTGGCTAACACTATTAGCCCCATCCTGTGAATACACTGAGACTCCATCCCACCCAACTTATGGGACCACCCAAACTGTTGACCATGACTTTTCTATAAGATGGCTAGTCTTGGCTCATGCTTCAGAACTTCTTAAATCCTCTCAAACAAGCATCAGCTGGCCTCAGTGAACCCCTAGCCACTGTACCTCTTGCTAAGGGTCCACAGGCCCAGCACTAGTAGCAGCCAGCCTAGAATCATAGCTTCATTTTGCCTGGGAATCTCCAAGCCCAGCACAAGTAGCAACTATCTCAGATTGCTTTATAGCTCATGCGGGGTGGCCCTAGGAAGAACACAGGAGGGACCTGACCTTTGCCCACACCAGGCAGGAAACCCCAGAACCTGCACACCCAGTGGACAGCTAGACACCATGTCAGAACTACCACCCTGCCCCTGCACTGCTGATCCTCCACAGAGAGCAGAGTTTGGTGGTCAGTGGTCACAGCCAATTCTTGCAGCTAACTGGCCTGGATAAATCCATCTCATTGGTATGCCAAAAGCAAACAAGTCTCAACTATAAGAGACTTTTTGTGGGTATACTCAGCTGCAAAAAGGGCACACCTCGAGTACTCAACTTGGTTTATAGGGGAGGTTGTGCCACTGGACCCTACAGGACACCTACGATGTTAGGCCATGCTACCAAGACAGAGTCAAAGCAGCTCTATCCAATACATAGAAACAAACACAGGGAGGCTGCCAAAGTGGGGGGACAAAGAAACATGGCCCAAATGAAAGAATAGATAAAAACTCCAGGAAAAGAACTAAACAAAATGGAGATAAGCAATCTATCAGATGCAGAGTTCAAAATAGTGGTTATAAGGATGCTCAAGGAATTAGTAAGGACCTTAGCAGCATAAAAAAGATCCAGTCAGAAATAAAAGACATACCAATTTAAACAAAGAATGATTTACAGGGGAACAGCAGTATGGTAGATGAAGCCAAGAATCAAATCAATGATTTGAAACATAAGGAAGAAAAAAACAAACAACCAGAACAGCAAGAAGAAAAGAGAGCCCCCCAAAATGAGGATAGTTTAAGTAGCTGCTGGGACAACTAAAAGAGTTCCACATTCACATCATAGGGGTGCCAGAAGCAGAAGGGAAACAGCAAGAAATTGGAAATCTATTTGAAAAAATAATGAAAAAAACTTCCCTAATTTGGTGAAGGAAATAGACCTTTAGTTCCAAGAAGCACAGAAAGTCCCAAACTAGTTGAATACAAAGAGGCCCACTATAAGACACACCATAATTAAAATGCCGAAGGTTAAAGATAAAGAGAGAAACTTAAAAGTAGCAAGAGAAAATCAGTTAGTTACCTACAGGGGAGTTCCCATAAGACTTTCTACTGATTTCTCAAAAGAAACTTTGCAGGCTAGAAGAGATTGGCAAGATATATTCAAAATTATAAAAAGCAGAGACCTATAGCCAAGATTGCTTCACCCAGCAAAGATATAATTTAGAATTGAAGGGCAGATAAAGAGCTTCCCAAATAAGAAAAAAACTAAAGTAGTTCATCATCACCAAACCATAATTATGTGAAAAGGTAAAAGGGACTTACTTAAGAAAAAGAAGAAGATCAGAATTAAGAACAATAAAATGGCAATAAATACATATGTATCAACAACTGAATCTAAAAAACAAACTAAGCAAACAAGAAGAACAGAGACAGAATCATAGATACGGAGAGCATTTTGATGGTTTCCAGATGGGAGGGGTGTGGGGCAATGGGTGAAGAGGTGAGGGGATTAAGAAGTACAAACAGGTAGTTACAGAATAACCATGGGGATGTAAAGTATAGTATAGGGAATGGAGTAGCCAAAGAACTTATATGTCAGACCCATGGACATGAACAATAGTCGGGGTTTGCCTGAGGGAGCAAGGTGTGCTGGGTGGATGGGGGCAAAGGAGCAAAATTTAGGACAACTGTAATAGCATAGTCAATAAAATAATAAAAAGTAAGACAGTATAGTACTTATCCGCTTATTCATTTTTTCTGGGCTGAAATGAAATAAAATATTTTTATAATATTTTCAGGGCACCAATGTTAGCCAAGGAAATCAAAGTTATAATTTAGATAAATTTTACTAAAATTTATCTGTTTCTATGTAATTTCTAATACCCCATATAGCAATGTTTGATGTAGACCATTGGTTCTCAAACAAGAAAAATTCCTTGGCAATGTTTTATTGTCCTAACTTACATGAGTGTTACTGGCATCTAGGGATAGAGGCCAGAGATGCTGCTAAACATCCTGCAATAAACAGAGTAGACTTTTACTAGAAACATCTATCCAGTTCAAAATGTCAATTGTGCCAAGGCTGAGAAACCTTGAAGAAGATGAACTGCTAATGAAGGCAATGATAATAGTAACTTAAAGTGCTTAATTGAAGATACAGTCAAAAATTGAGGTAAGCAGATTATTTTAAAAATAAATTTTTTAAATACCAAATGTAAATCATAGATTGCTTACCTTTTCAACTTTCAAGATTCTTTTGGGATGCCACGAGAACAAGCAGATCTAAATCACCTGCTACAGTGACTTGAATGGTGGTCCCCAAGAGATATGTCCACTGGATTCTGTAAATGTGACTTTGGAAAAGTTTCTTTGCGGATGTAATTAAATTAAAGGACTTTGAGATGAGATCATCCTGAATTATCTGGGTTGGCCCTAATTCAATAACAAATGTAATAATAACGCACAGAAGAGGTGAAACTATAGAGAAGTCCCTGTGAAACTGGAGATATGCAGCCAAGGAATGCTTGGGGCCACCAGCAGCTGGAAGAGGAAAGAAAACGTTCTTCCCTAAAATCTTTGAAAACACTGTGGCTCTGCTGACACCTTGATTTCAGGCTGGCCTCAAAAACTGTGAAAGAAAAAGTATTCTTATTTTAAGCCTCCAGTGTGCAGTAATTTGTTATGAGAACCCAGGAAATTATTATACCTGCTAATTTTCCCTAATCGAAATAACACACACACACACACACACACACACACACACAAAGAGCTCTTCATGGACACAAGAGGTCTGGGATAGTTGAAAAGATCAAAGTGGATCTATCCGAAGTCTTTAACCCTGCCAATAGAATGGGCCAAAAGAACTTCTGAGCCAAGTCGGTCTCTCTGGGAGCCCTCTACTGGACATTATGTCCGGCCAGACTGACCAGGCTGTGAAAGATGAGCTCTATATAGACACTTGTCCAAAAGCCAAGACCAGACCAAAATACACTTAGAAGGTCAAGGCCAGAGAGGTGAAGCTTGTTAGGACATTTATCCCACAGCCTTCCTTTTATCTTGAATGTTAAAAACATAGCTTAGTATGCAGGCTACACAGACAAAAATAAGTAACTTTGCGAGAGAATTTGGATTACTTTTTACCTGTTTTCCTCTATTCAGAACACAAAAATCATAGGTCTAGTAAGTAGTGTGTACTAAATCCAGGATGCATCCATTCAGCAAGTATGGATTGCGTCTATCGTTCTAGAACTCTGTCCAAGGAACTCAAGCTAGTAGGTTAATCTTTTGTTTGTGTTTCCTTCTCTGATGCTTTTTAAATTAAAGTTATTTGGGTAACATTGGTTGATGAGATTATATAGGTTTCAGGTGTATAATTCTATAATGCATCATCTGTATATTGTATTGTATGTTTACAACCCAAAGTCAAATCTCCTTCCCTCACCATATATTTTACCTCTTTTACCTTTTGCTCTCTTCTCTCCACCCTCCTTTTCCTCTAGTAGCCACCTTACTGTTGTCTGGGTCTATGAGTTTTTGTTTGTTTGTACGTCTGGTTTGTTCATTTGTTGCATTTAGTTTTACATCCCACATGAGTGAGATAATACGATTCTTGACTTCTTCCATCTGACTTACCTAATTTAGCGTGATATTCTCAAGATCCAACCATGTTGTCCCAAATGGCAGTATTTCATTTTATGGCTGAGTAGAAATTCACTGTACATATGTACCACATTGTCTTTATCCAACTATCTATTGAAGGATGTTTTGGTTGTTTTCATGTCTTGGCCACTGTGAATAATGCTGCAATGAACACAAGGGTACATAAATCTTTATGAATAAATATTTTCAAAATGTTGAGGGTAGATGTCCTGAAAAGGGGTTACTGAGTCATATGGTAACTCCATTCTTAATTTTTTGAGGAACATCTATACTGTTTTCCATAGTGGCTGCACCAGTTTACATTTCCACCAGCAGTGAATGAGGGTTCCTTTTTCTCCACACCCTCTCCAGTACTTGTTATTACTTCACTTGTTAACAACCACTCTTACAGGTGTGAGGTGGTATCTCATTGCAGCTTTGCTTGACATTTCCCTGATAGTGAAATTATTCATCTTTTCATATATCTTTTGGCCATTTATATGTCTTCTCAAGAGAAACGTCTGTTCAGGTTTTCTGTCCATTTATTAAATGGATTGTTTTTGTTGTGTTGTATGAGTTCTTAATGTATTTTAAGCATTAACTCCTTATCATAGATGTTGTTTGCAAAGATCTTCTCCCATTTGGTTGGTTACCTTTTTGTTTTGTTGGCAGTTTCTTTTGCTGTGCAGAAGTGTTTTTAGTTTGATATAGTACCATTTATTTAGTGAAAAAAGAAAAAGGACTTGAATAAACAAAATCAGAAATGAAAGAGGAGAAGTTATTATGGACACCACAAAAACACAAAGTATTATACAAGGATACTATGAAAGACTCTATGCCATCAAATTCAATAACCTAGAAAAATGATAAGTTTTTAGAAATATATAACCTTCCTAGATTGAATCATGAAGAACTGGATAATCTAAGCAGACCAATCAACAGTGATAAAATTGAAACAATCATTAAAATCAAAACTTCCCAAAAGTACAAGCTCAAGACTAGATGACTTCACTAGTAAATTCTACCAAATATTTGAAGATGATTTAACGACTCCCAGACTTTAAATTATAATACAAAGTGATGATAATCCAAACAGCATGGTTTTAGCAGAAAAACAGGCACACAGACCATGGAACATAATTGAGAGCCCAGAAATAAACCCACATGTATATAGGCAAATAATTCCTGACAAAGAAGCCAAAAACATACAATGGAGAAAAGAAAGCCTCTTCAATATATGGTGCTGGGAACACATGAAAGCCATATGCAGAAGAATAAAACTCTGCTGCTATTTGTCACCATACACAAAAAATTAATACAAAATGGACCTAAGACCTGAAACAATTAATTACATAGAAGAAAACATAGGTACTAGACCTATGGACCTTGGTCTTAGAGAAGGTTTTATAAATTTGACCTCAAAGGCAAGGGAAGTAAAAGCAAAGATAAATTAATGGGACCATAGTAGTGGGTCCTTTATGAAATGGATAAATGGATTTGTTAGTAGTGACTGATCTAAAAATCAATAATGAGAACCATAGAGAGTTTAGCATGATTTCTTGGAATGAAAAACTCTATATAAATGTGGGCATTGGAGTTTGGCTCTCCACTCCTGGGTAAGGCGGCTTGTGGTAATCTTTAACCAGCATAGCTGAGATGACAAGTTCTTTTCTATTATTGTGTGTCTTAAAGTCAGCCTTGGGATTCATGCTTGTTTCTTTAAAGATCTTAACACTGATGAATCTTACTCTTTCTATGCCCTTATTCCAAACACAGTTTTTGTGTATTTATAGACTTACTTGATGTTTATGAAGGATTTGTCTTTCTTCACTATTTCTTAGAGAATTCCGCCTGGGTCTGTGAGACACTCAGTGCTACATATACTTTGCTGGATCTGTGTAGGATCAGCACCTTGACCTCTGGAGTGGTGTAGACCAAGTACTTGAACCTCTTTGGCAGGAAACGCTATTCCCTGGTCAGAAAGTGATTAGCAAACAGATTCGTTATTGGTCAGAAACTCAGGGGCCATGATGTTTCCTGGGTAACAATCACTCTCCTGATATCAGCTCAACGGTCTTCCCAGTTCAGTGGCGATTTGGGCAGGAGCAGTGCAGTTTAGTCATTTCATAGCTAACGATTTTCGTGTGGGATACAAAAGCATTATTATACCTTTGTCAGTGACACAAAGGATTATGTTTTAGGAAGTCTTCACCAACTTGCTTGAAATGTTAGGAATGTAATCTATACTTTCTTCTTTTAAAAATTATTGGTCTACCTATTTAAAAAATCAAACAGTATTCTAAGCCTTTCTTAAAGTTATTTATGCTTATAGCCTTTCTAGCTGTTACAGTTGAGTCTCTTAGGTTTTTTGGATACGGAGTATTTTCCTTTTATTAGCTGAAAGTAGTACCTACTCATCATTTTACCGTAATTATACAGGAATTGACCATTTATATATTGCCTTTTCTCTCTTCTTGCCTGCTTTGGACTTACTTTTATTGTTATTTTTGTTGTCGTTTAGTTGTTAAGCATTACCTTCAGGAGTAGAAAGAGAAAAAAGCTAAAAGACAAATCAGGTAACTAATTACTGAATTTAAAGACATGGAAATGGAGTCAAATTTAATGAACTGAAATAGAAAGTTATCCATGGATTGATTTATCCCTGCTAGCCCTGTTACTCATTAGTACCAACACTCAAGTTGATTGTAGTGAAAAATGTCCTAATGTCGAATAGCTGCCTCTTGGAGTGAAGGCACTCTGCTAGCATGCCTTGGGTGCGTTTGCGGGCAAGCTGAGGAAACTGCTTTGGAAATGCATTGATGGGACAGCAACGCTGTTGCCTGGCTTTGAGAGTTCACTCCAAGTAACAAAAAATGTGCTTTACAATCAACTGCAACACAAAAATAATACATGCTTAATTATACTATTCTCAGTCAGATGTCTCTGCCAGAACATCCACCATGTAGTCACTCATAAATTTTTTTCCTGTTAAATAGCCATAGTTTTAACACAAACAAAGATGAATCCAATGCACTAAAAGAAGAAAGAAATAATTGTATTCCATTTACAAATGCTAATTAGAAAATAGTTGAGTTTTAAGATCTTATTCAGCCTGTTTATGCTGCACTGGGGTCTTTAAAAGAATAGATTACCAAGGAAACTAAACTTGGGCATTTGCCACTTTTTTGTTAATTTGCAAAGACACATGCTGTATAGCTGCCCCATAGAGTCTCACACATTAAAGGGCATCATTCTTCCTCGAGAATGTGGTCCATGGTCTTTTTCTGCAGCCGGTGTCCACAGGTGGTGCTTTGCTCTTTGTGCAACTCTGAGGAGCAGCGTCACGCCTCCCTGGTGCATACCCTTAATTAAAAGGTAGGGCCAGGCCTCCACGTACATGTGGTGTCCCATATAAGAGAATTTTTAAAACTACTGATGTTTATTCCTTTAAGCCTAAACTTTAAAAGATGTTAACCATCTCAAGATAAACTTCGCAGGAATGAATTATACTCCTCTGTGCCTTCTGCAATGGAGACTACAACCCTAATTCTAACCTGCATCATGGACTCTGTATAGACATTGTAATAGTCAGTGACTGAAGCAGGCTGTAGTGGAGTCCTGCCCCTGGAGACTGAGGTGTGGACAATTGTATGCCTAGGTAAACTCAGAAGCATTGTGCATTTTAACTTTAGCCACTTACTACTCAGCAAATACTTAGTGAGCATTTATTATGTTAGATGTTATACGAGTTATCAGGGTTACACAGCTGCAAAAACACTACTGCTGACCTCAAAAAAATTTACAATCCAGTGAAATATGTGACAAATAAACAATGGGCTTATAATTACCATTCAGTAGATGCTCCTAATAGTTACAAGAATAGGGCTTTCCTGGGAGAGTCAAGGAACAAGTCTTTAAATTTTATTACATTGAAAATATTTGTATTCCTTGATTATAACTGTACATGTAAAACTGTATAAAATATGGAAAAGTATAAAAAAATAAAAACCACTTGTCAGCTTACTGTCGAGTAATAAGCTGTAATGACATTTCGGTGTATTTTCTTCCTCCAGGTTGTCTTCTATGCAGCTGACCCTGAGTCTACCTAGCAGTCCTGCCTGCCTTGTAATGTCATGCTTTTTATCTCTATTGCTTGGGGGATCAGACAAGCAAACTTATTCAGATGCTGTCCGAAAGATGAGTAAACTACACTGAGTGCAGGTCTGAGGGCCTTTTCTCAGAGAAAAGAGCAAGAGCTTTAGCACATGGTTTCTATTTTAGATCCTCAGAGCTCAGCCTTTTTTTTTTTTTTTTTTCACTTGCTTCCTGGGTTTCAGCTGTGTTCCTGGTACTTCAGGTCCTTGGATAGATGACCTCTCTGTAAGTGAGCAGCTTTTTTCTAAATGTAGTTCCTGACTTTTAGAAACTAATGAGAATTTGGCAATGCCTGGCTATCAATAGCTTGTCACTCTTAAGCAGGAAGCAAAAGCGGCCTCAATTTTAAACCTCTACTTTAGGCCAGGAGGAGCCTGACAATCTGTGCATAAAAGACATGTGGCAATGGGAGCCCAATGCTAATTATATTTTTCTTCATCCAGCATGGCCGAATAAAATATAGGACAACCAGTTAAATTTAAATTGAAGTAAACAATGGGTGAGTATTTTAGTATAGGTATGTCTTATTGAGTAATTGGGACATACTTATACTGAATATATATACATTTCTAATTTAATATATATAATATATTATATGCATTATTTTATTTTATTTTAAAGTATATTTTATTGATTATGCTATTACAGTTGTGCCATTTTTTACTCCCCTTTATTCCCCCTCCACCCTGTACAGCCCCACCCTCCAGCATTCCCCTCCTTCCTTAGTTCATGTCTTTGGGTCATATATATACATTCTTTGGCTTCTCCATTTCCTATACTATTGTTAACCTTCCCCTGTCTATTTGGTACCTACCAGTTATGCTTATTCTCTGTACCTTTTCCCCCATTCTGCCCCCTCCCCCTCACCTGTGATAACCCTCCATGTGTTCTCCATTTCTGTGATTCTGATCCTGTACTAGTAGCTTGCTTAGTTTTTGTTTTTGATTTTTAGGTTCAGTTGTTGATAGTTATGAGTTTGTTGTCATTTTACTGCTCACAGTTTTTGATCTTTTATTTCTTTGATAAGTCCCTTTAATATTTCATATAGTAAGAGCTTGGTAATGATGAACTCCTTTAACTTTACTTTATCTGAGAAGCATTTTATCTGCCCTTTCATTCTAAATGAAAGCTTTGCTGGATAGAGTAATCTTGGATGTTGGTACTTACCTGTCATGACTTTGAATATTTCTTATCAGCCCCTTGCTGCCTGGAAGGTTTCTTTTGAGAAATCAGCTGGTAGTGTTGTGAGAATTCACTTGTAGGTAACTCTCTCCTTTCCTCTTGCTGCTTTTAAGATTCTCTCCTTATCTTTAATCTTGGGTAACTTAATTATCATATGTCTTGATGTGTTTCTCCTTCGGTCCAATTTCTTTGGGACTCTCTGGGCTTCCTGGACTTCTTGGAAATCTATTTCCTTTGCCACATTGGGGAAGTTTTCCTTCATTATTTGTTCAAATAAGTTTTCAATATCTTGCTCATCCTCTTCTGCTTCTGGAACCCCTATGATTCAGATGTTGGAGCACTTGAAGTTGTCCCAGAGGTTCCTAAGCCTCTCCTTGTTTTTTTGAATTCTTATTTCTTCATTCTGTTCTGGTTGGATATTTCTTTCTTCCTTTTGTTCCAAACCATTGATTTGAGTCCTTGTTTCCTTCCCTTCATTGTTGGCTCCCTGTGTATTTTGCTTTATTTCACTTTGTGTAGCCTTCATTTCTTCCTTCATTTTTCAACTGAGCTCAATCAGTTCTGTGAGCATCCTGATTACCAGTGTTTTGAACTCTGCATCAGAGAGGTTGTCTATCTCCTCATTGCTTGGCTCTTTTTCTGGAGTTTCAATCTGTTCTTCCATTTGGGCCATATTTTTTTGTCTCAATGCACCTGCTATGTTGTAAGAGGGCAGGGCCTTAGGTAGTTGCCAGGATCAGGCAACTCTCTTTGCTGCTGTTGTGGTGCTGTTGTGGGGGAGGCATCAGAGAGGGAACAATGTCATTTACTCACTCCGCTTTAGCCCCACTTTCCAACAAACTCTCCTGTGAGATTGGGAGTTTCTCCTGCGTTTGCAACTCTCACAGTATTTTATAGCTAGAGGCTTTGAGTCTTTAGTTTCCTGGTCAACCAGCCCTGCCTTGACTGCACAGTCTACCACCTTGCTGTGAGTCCTCAGCCCAGCTGCCTGTCTCTGTCACTCCCATTGGTATAGACAAATGTTTCTTTAACTCCTCGGTTGTTGGAGTTCCACACAGTTTGATATTCTGGAAGTTCTGTTTCTTTATTGTTTTTAAATTGGTCATTATCCTTCTTTTGGTTGTGCAAGGAAGCAAAGCATTTCTACACAGGCCTCCATCTTGGCCATAACTTATATATGTATTGTTTACCTGAAATTCCACATTAACTGGGTATCTTGAATTTTTATTTGATCTATCTGGCAGCTCTACCTCCCTTCTCTCCATGTACCCAGTTAATTACAATTAGACCCTCTCCCTCTTCTTCCTACCCACAAGGCTGGCTACGAAGGCACAATTGAGTTAAACTGATGTCATCCTACTTGGTTATGTTCTATGCTATTTAAACATAAGGCATGTTTGATAATGGAACAATCTTTTTTAAATAAAAGACAGCAAAAATACAGAATAGAGCCACATTCTAAACAAATTAAGATCAAAGCATATGAGTTTGTGCATGTGTGTGCAATCATTAAGATTTTAAAAGAAGAGAGGGGAAGATGGTGGCATTGTTGGAAGGGGCATAATCCCCCTCCCCTGTGCACGGGGAGGGAAAGTGGCTGATCCCAGGAGGAACAGAGCAAGGGGCCACCAATATCGCAACATTTATGAAAATAGGACATCAAAAACTATAGCAGACATTGAAAAACCAGATGGCAAGGAGACTGCTTCAGGATAATAAGGGTCCAGGGATCAGAGTGGGGACTGGGGAGGTTGCAGCCCCCAGGCCCGGTGCTCCCCGGTCTGCCTCAGGGCACCTGGGAGAGCAGAGTCGCTGCTCCCTGCCTGGACAACAAGGATTGAACAGCACCAGGGGGAGGCCTGGTAACTTGAAGGCTCAGAGAGGGGAGTGAGACTGAGGGACATTCTCATAGGGGCTGCGGGCACCCACACACAGCCCCAGGAAGAGCGAGTGCCCCAGCCTGCGCAACCAAGGTGGCCTAGCTGTAGGCCCACGCCCCTAACCCGGTGAGAGTGTGGTGTTGTGGAAGACCCAGACCCCAGAGCCCTGAACTAGGGAAGGGCATGGGTGTTCTCAGGTTTCTGGAGCCTGTGGTGGTGAACTCAGGGAAGTGTGCATCCCATTGGGATTCCTGGATCTCACACTGTGAACCCGGAAAGGATGCGGTGCTTCACAGGTTCCTGGAGCCCTCAGCGGGGAAATTGGGGGAAGGGCACAACCCCTCACAATCCCTGGAGCTTGCACTGTGAACCCGGAGGAGATGCGAGTGCATTCCGTGAACATAGAGCCTGCAGTGGTGAAGTTGGGGGAAGGGCGCAACCCTTTGCGTTCCCCAGAGCTTACACCCTGAACCCGAAGCAGCAGATCAGCTCTGGGGAGAGCTCGTGGCTAGCCCTGGGGACAGTAGTCGAGAAACTGACTGAGTTCTGACTGGGAAGGGTGAAAAGCATTCCAATCACTGCCCCTCAGTCTGCTGAAGCCAGCAAGACCAGAAGAACTGGTTTGGACAGTTAGAAACCAACAAGAGGGTTTTTTTTGTCTGTTGTCGTTGTTTGATTGTTTGATTTTATCTTGTTTTTTTAAGTAACTTTTTATTTTTTAATTCTTATTATTTTTATATCTCTCAATTCCTTGTGTTTCTCTTCCTTTCATCCTCGTGCTATTCCTTCCACTTCAAGTTTATCTCTCCTGCATTCCATCTTCTGCTTTTTTTTTTTTGAGCCTGCAAGTTACTGCTAATTTGTATTATCTTTTTCTCTCTTTTCTGACATTTTTTATCTTAATAGTATTTTGGTATTCTTTCACTTTCTGTAGAATCTTCTTTGCTTGGCTGGTTATACTGTTGTTTGATAGGTTCCCCCTATTATCTCATTCACAGTATGTTGATAATTTACTGTCCTTCATTTGTGTTCCATTAGTTCACCACTCAAGGTTCTATACTCCTTATTCTTGTTATCTAGATCTCATAGATTCTGCCACATGATTGTTGATTTAATATTACTGTAAATAAGACCTATTTCATACAATTGTAAATACCACACAACACCCCTCCCAGATATCAGCCCACTTCACAATTTCCTGAACTCTATTATTGTAGGGATTATCTCTATTATTTTACTCACTACTCCTATTTACTATTCTTTATTCCAGCCCTACCTCAGAATCTGACCTCCCACAGCCTCACAGCTTTCTAGATCCAACTAACAATCCTTTCCTCCCCAATAAGAAACTTATCTTCTTTCCACACTTTCTAAAATGTGGATAGCGGGTTCGAAGATCACAGTTAACACTATATGTAGCCAAAGGATCTCCCATCTCTTCTCTACTGGCTGCTACTGTAAATATCATAGAATACTGTCTTGCTGTCTTAAACCATTTTGCCTTACTCCTCCAATTGATCACAAAAAAGAATAGGGGGAAGCTGTGAACACCAGGATACCCGAAGGAGTCTGCACCACTGAATCTCACAGGTATTCTACCACAGAAGTTCACACCATAAACACAGAGAACCAGAATGGATCAATTTAAGAAACAGAGGCTAACAAGAAGAGTCTCATGAACAATGAGAAGACAAAGAAACAATCCCCAAATGAAGGGAAAGGAGGAAGCCTCAGAAAGAATGCTAAATGAAATAGAGGCAACTCAACTATCAGATATTGAGTTCAAAACAATGATTATCAGGAAGCTCAATGAGCTCACAATGAGCTTCCTGAAACTACAGGGAAGCTACAATGAGCTCACTGCAAACTATATCAACACGAAAAATGAAATAAAAACTATCAACAAGGGCCAAGAGGAAATGAAGAATATAATTTCTGAACTGAAGAACACAGTAGAAGGAATGAAAAGCAGGATCAATGAAGCAGAAGGTCGAATCAGCAAATTGGAGGACAAAGTAGAAAAAAACACCCAGAAAGAGCAAGAAAAGGAAAAGAGGCTCAGAAAGAATGAAGAGGGATTAAGAGAAGTGCAAGACAATGTGAAACATAATAATATCCGTATAATAGGGATACCAGAAGGGGAAGAAGAAGAGCAAGGGATAGAAAACCTATCTGAAAAAGTAATAGTGGAAAACTTCCCTAATTTGATGAGAGAAAAAGTCACACAAATCCAGGAAACACAGAGTCCCAATCAAGAGGAACCCAAAGAGGCCCACCTCAAGACACATCATAATTAAAATGGCAAAATTTCAAGACAAAGAGAGAATATTAAAGGCATCAAGGGAGAAACAGGAAGTAACATACAAGGGAGCCCCAATAAGGCTAACAGCTGACTTCTCAATGTAAACACTCCAAGCCAGAAGAGAGTGGCAAGAAATATTCCAAGTAATGAGAACCAGAGGTCTACAACCAAGGCTACTTTACCCAGCAAGGCTCTCAACCAAGATAGAAGGCCAAATAAGAAGCTTCCCAGAAAAAAGGAGTCTAAAAGAACACACCTCTACCAAACCAGCTCTGCAAGAGATGCTAAAGGGACTGCTTTAAGGAAAGGAAGGAAAAGAGAGAGAGAGAGGAACACACATACATAAATGGCAATGAATAAGTACCTATCAATAATAACCTTAAACGTAAATGGATTAAATGCTCCAATCAAAAGACATAGAATAGCTGAATAGATAAGAAAACATGACCCACACATATGCTGCCTACAAGAGACCCACCTCAGGATAAAAGACCTGCACAGGCTGAAAGTGAAGGGCTGGAAACAAATTTTCCAAGCAAATGGACAGGGAAAAAAAAGCTGGGGTAGCAATACTCATTTCAGCCAAAATAGACTTCCAAAAAAAGGGACATAAAGAGAGACCCAGAATGTTACTTCATAATACTCAAGGGAAGAATCCACCAATAAGACATAAATATTGTAAATATATATGCATCCAACAAAGGAGCACCCAAATACATAAAGAAAATCTTAGAAGACTTCAACAAAAATATTGACAGGAACACAATTATAGTGGGGGATTTTAACACCCCACTCTCAAAAATGGACAGATCTTCCAAACAAAGTATCAACAAAGATATCGTGGCATTGAACAATACCCTAGATGAAATGGACTTAACTGATATATTCAGAGCCCTCCTTCCCAAAGAAGCTAAATATACATTCTTTTCAAGTGTACACAGAACATTTTCAAAGATAGACCACATGATAGGACACAAAACAAGCCTCAGCAATTTCAAGAAAATTGAAATTATACCAAGCATTTTCTCGGATCACAAGGGACTGAAACTAGAAACCACCCCAAGGAAAAAACCACCAACACTTGAGATCATGAAGATAAAACAGCATGCTATTAAACAATGAATGGGTCAAGAATGAAATTAGGGAAGAAATCAAAAGGTTTCTGGAAACAAATGAAAATGAACTCACAACAACCCAAAACTTATGGGACGCAGCGAAGGCAGTCCTGAGAGGGCAGTTCATAGCGATACAGGCCTACCTAAAAAGGATAGAAATATTTCAAACAAACAACCTAACCCTATGTCTACAAGAACTTGAGGAACAACAACAAAGACAGCCCAGAGCAAGTAGAAGGAAGGAAATAACCAACATCAGAGCAGAATTAAATGACATGGAGACTAAAAGCACAATTCTAAGGATCCATGAATCCAAGAGCTGGTTCTTTGAAAAGATAAACAAAATCAACAAGCCTTTAAGCAGACTCATCAAGAAAAAGAGAGAGAAGACCCAAATAAACACAATCAGAAATGAAAGAGGAGAGATTACAACTGATACCACAGAAATACAAAAGATTGTAAGAAATTACTACGAAGAACTGTATGCCAAGAAATTTGAAAACCTAGGTGAAATGGACAAATTTCTAGAAAAATATGATCTTCCAAAACCCAATGAAAAAGAAGCAGAAAGCCCGAACAGTCCAATAACAGCAAAAGAAATTAAAGCAGTAATCAAAAAACTCCCAACACACAAAAGCCCTGGACCAGATGGTTTCACAGGAGAATTCTACAAAGCATTTAAGGAAGAGCTAACCCCTATCCTTCACAGACTATTCCAAAAAATCCAAAAAGATGGAAGACTCCCAAACTCTTTTTATGAGGCCAACATCATACTAATTCCAAAACTAGATAAAAACACAACAAAGAAAGAAAACTTCAGGCCAATATTGCTGATGAAAATTGACGCTAAAATCCTCAACAAAATACTGGCAAACTGCACCCAATAATACATTAAAAAGATCATACATCATGACCAAGTGGAATTCATTCCAAGGATGCAAGGATGGTACAATGTTCTCAAATCAGTAAATGTAATACATCACATAAACAAAAGCAAAGACAAAAACCACATGATCATATCAATAGATGCAGAAAAAGCATTTGATAAGGTACAGCACCCATGTATGATAAAAACACTCTGCAAAGTGGGAATAGAGGGAGCATTCTTCAACATAATAAAGGCCATATATGAGAGACCTACAGCCAACATCATACTCAATGGGCAAAAATTAAAATCTTTTCCAATAAGATCAGGAACAAGACAAGGTTGTCCACTTTCACCACTTCTATTCAATATAGTACTGGAAGTTTTAGCCACAGCGATCAGAGAAGAAAAAGAAATAAAAGGCATCCAAATCGGAAAGGAAGAAACAAAACTTTCACTGTTTACAGATGACATGATAATGTACCTAGAAAGCCCTATAGACTTGGGCAACAGCTGATTGACCTAATAAATGAATTTGGAAAAACAGCGGGATACAAAGTCAATACCCAGAAATCAAAGGCATTTCTGTACACCACCAATGAAACAGCAGAAGCAGAAATCAAGAAAAAAATCCCATTTGAAATAGCAAAAAGAAAAATAAAATTCCTAGTAATAAAGCTAACCAAAGAGGTAAAAGACCTGTATTCAGAAAGCTACATAACACTGAGGAAAGAAATCAAGGAAGAAACAAATAAATGAAAACATACTGTGGTCATGGATTGGAAGAATTAATATCATCAAAATGTCCATACTACCCAAAGCAATTTACACATTCAACGCAATACCTATTAAAGTACCAATGACTTATTTCACAGACATAGAACAAACACTTCAAAAATTTATATGGAACCATAAATGACCCCGAATAGCTGCTGCAATTTTGAGAAAGAAGAGTAAAGTAGGAGGGATCACAATACCTGACACTAAACTATACTACAAGGCCACTGTAATCAAAACAGTCTGATACTGGCATAAAAACAGGCACATGGACCAATGGAACAGAACAGAGAGCCCAGAAATAAACCCAAGTCGCTATGGTCGATTAATATTTGACAAAGGTGGCAGCAACATAAAATGGAGTAAAAATAGGCTCTTCATCAAATGGTGTTGGAAGAACTGGACAGCTATGTGCAAAAAAATGAAACTAGAGCACCAACTTACACCTTATAAAAAAATAAATTCAAGGTGGATAAAAGACTTAAATATAAACCGTGACACCATTAAAGTCCTAGAGAAGAATGTAGGTAGAAAAATCTCAGATATTTCACACAGAAACATTTTTACTCACATGTCCCTTAGAGCAAGGAGCATAAAGGAAAGAATAAACAAATGGGACCTCATCAAAATAAAAAGCTTCTGCACAGCTAAAGAAAATAGTATCAAAATAAAAAGAGAACCAACTGTATGGGAAAACATATTTGCCAGTGATACCTCAGACAAGGGCTTAATCTCCAAAATATATAAAGAACTTACATGACTCCACTCCAAGAAGACAAGCAACCCTATTAAAAAATGGTCAAAGGACTTGAACAGACACTTCTCCAAGGAGGACATACAGAGGATCCAAAGACACATGAAATGATGTTCAATATTGCTAGCTATCAGAGAGATGCAGATTAATACCACAATGAGATACCAGTTTACACCAGTCAGAATGGCCATCATAAACAAATCAACAAACAACAAGTGTTGGAGAGGTTGTGGAGAAAAGGGAACCCTAGTGCACTGTTGGTGGAAATGCAGATTGGTACAACCACTATGGAAAACAGTGTGGAACTTCCTTAGAAAACTAAAAATGAATCTGCCTTTTGACCCAGCAATTCCACTGCTGGGACTATATCCTAAGAACCCTAAAACACCAATACAAAAGAATCTTTGCACCCCAATGTTCATAGCAGCACAATTTACAATAGCTAAGTGCTGGAAGCAACCTAGATGCCCATCAGTAAATGAATGGATCAAAAAACTATGGTACATTTACACAATGGAATTCTATGCAGCAGGAAGAAAGAAGGACCTCCTACCCTTTGCAACATCATGGATGCAACTGGAAAGCATTATGCTAAGCAAAATAAGCCAGGCAGGGAAAGACAGATACCATATGATCTCACCTTTAACAGGAACCTAATCAACAAAGCAAAGAAACAAGCAAAATATAGTCAAAGACACTGAAATAGAGGACAGGCTGACAGTGACCAAAGGGGAGAGAAGAGGGAGTTTCGGGGGCAAATGGGAAGGGTTTACAGGAACAAATTTAAAGGACACATGGATGAAAACTTGGGGGCGGGTGGTAATGGGAGGGAAGTGGGGAGGGATAGGTGGGCGAGCTGGAATGGAAATAAAAGGAAGAAAACTTTACTTGAACAATGATTAAAATAAAATAAAAAAAAAGAATCATTCCACCTCTAAAAAGAAAAAGATTTTAAAAGAGAAAGTCCTTTCCACTTTAACCTGGTAATCTAAATTAAAAGGAGTTGAACAGAAAGTTTTGGATGTTTCTGATAAAGGTTGAGTTTCAAAATCAGGGGTGGAAATACCTAAAATATAAACTGTTGTCTTTTTTTTAAATGCCTTTTTAGTGATTTAAAACCATAGTTGAGGGAATGAAACTATTAATTCCTTTAGAGCTACTGGTAGCACTAAGCCAAGTACATCGAACTGATTGATTGATTTCTTCCTGATGATAACAGTGATGCTGAAGCTTTTTAGAGCATGTTTTTTTTTTAGAATTGGAAAATTTAGCAGTGCCTTTCTATTAAATATTTAAAATTCTGAGTTATTCCCTTATATTAGGACAAAAAAATGTATGGATTCTAGAGTTTGTCCTATATTACAATCTAATGTGTCATCCATATATACTTAGGTTGGGGAGAAATCACAAAAATGCTTTGAGTTTCAACTCCAGTAGCTGAAGAAGAGGGTAGCAACCCTTGAGGATTCACGAAGATTAAATGAAGTAATATATGTGATAACATCTAGTCTTATAAATGAATACCAATATATTAATTCAGTTATTTTGGAGTTGTATTTGCTATTAGTCACTAAAATGTTTGGCAGTTCAGGAAGCATTAGTATCAGCAGTTGATCCCTGTTTCAGGAGATCCCTGCTTCAAGACTGAGTCACTCAAGTCTTACTTCCTTCTCTCCCTTACTCCTGTGTCAGACATCTATAGATGTCTGATCTATAATGCCCTTAATCTATAATTCCCCTTTTACTTTCTTCCAAATGCCCAAATCCATATGAAAAGGATGGTTTTCTCTTCTGCTTCTAGTCTATTAAATTATGTGACAGAGGTCTTGCATCCAGCACACTGATGTCTTGTATACCTTAATGTTTCCTCTGAAAAATACATATCTACTAATTATTTTTCATTTTTGATAAAAGAACAATGGCATCTTATCACATGAAAATTAGCCAACTCTACAAAGATTTTGTATAATGTTTTATTTTTTTTAATTGAGTAAATCAACAGGTTTTACTTAGGAGCAGGGGTTCTGGTAAATATGGCACCATAGGTAAATGTGGTACTCTCCTCCTTTTATGACCACATCAAAATTATAACTAAACTACAGAATAACTATCATTCAGAACTACCTGAAATCTAGATGAACAGAACTCCTACAATTAAAGATATAAAGAAAAGCCACAATGAGATTAGTAGGAGGAGAGGAGATCTGGAAGAGGCTGGTCTCACACCCATGTGTGGTGGATAAAAATCAGGAGGGATATCTTGGCTGCAGAGGTCCCCACCCAGGCATTAGTAGTCCCAGCCCCATATCAGATGTACCCCTCAGCCAAAGATTCCAGTGTCAGGAAGAGAAGTTCCCATAACTTCTGGCTCTAAAAACCAGTGGCAGTTGCGACTGACATGGACAGTGGCTGGGGTTCCAGGCATTACAGATTTATTCAGAGTCACTCCCTCTGAGCTCCAGTGCTGGGGCAGCAGGGTCATACAGGGGGTGGGGCAGAAGGAATTGAGTGGTCAGACATTAAGACAAGGGCATCCTTCTCCCAAACAAAAATGCTAGCAGAGACCATTATTTATTTTCTCAGCCCCCCGCCCCCCACAGAGCTGGCAGGTGGGCACCATATTTGAGTCTCCATCAACCTGGCTAACACTGTTCACCTCACCTTGGTGATTCTATCAGATTCCACCCTACCTAAGCAGTTTCCATTGGCTTTTCCACACAGATAGCCTATCTTGGCTCATGCTTCAAACTTTCTTAAAAATCTCTCATGCAAGGAGCATCTGGCCTTGGTGTTCCCTGTATCTCTCTCTTACTGGCCTCAGACCTGGCACTAGTGGCAGCCGAACTTGGTTTGCAGCTCGGCTTTTCTTGGGCACCTCTAAACCCAGCACAAGTAGCAGCCATCTACAGATCGCTTTGAAGCTCATTCCCAGAATCCTCAGACCAGGCACAGTTGGTGACTGACCTTGGCCTGCACCTCCTGGAGGCCCCAGAGACATCTCACAGAGTGGATAGCTTCAGACCATATCAAATCACCACCCAAACACACCTGTATAAGTTATACACTACAGGGACGGGCTTGCACTGCTGATCTTCCATGGTAGTCAGGGCCAGTCTTTGCAACTGATTGGCCTCGTGGTACCTCACTCCTAGTGAGGTACCAACAACCATGAAGGTTCAGCTTCAACAGGAGGGTGTACACAGCTTACACTGGAGGTTCCCCTGGAATGCCCAGTTTGAGTGATTGAAGAGACTATGCAACTGAACCCACAGGACTCCTGCTACACAGGGCCACTCTGCAACACTCAAGAGATGTGGCAACTCTACTTAATACATAGAAACAAACACAGCCTAAATGATGGGACAAAGAAACAGGTCCCAGATGAAAAACCAGAACAAAACTCCAGAAAAAACTAAACAAAATGGAGACAAGCAATCTACTAGATGCAGAGTTCAAACAATGGTTATAAAGATGCTCAATCACCTTAGAGGGAGAGTAGATAAACTTAGAACTTCAACAAAGAGATAGGAAACATAAAATGGAATTAGAAAACAAAAAAGAACCAGTCAGAAATGAAGACTGTATTAACTGATATGAAGAATACATTAACTAGAATGAAGAATACTTTACAGGGCATCAACAGTGGAGTCGATGAAGCAGAGCATAAAATCAGAGATTTGGAAGATGAGGAAATAGATAACACCCAATCAGAACAGAAAAAATAGAAAAGAACCCAAAACATAATAATAGTATAAGGAACCTCTAGGACTTCAAACATACCAATAATTGCAACAAGGGGGTTCCAGAGACAAAGAGAGACCACAAAGAACTGAAAACCATTTGAAAAAATAAAGATGGAAATCTTCCCTAACCTGGTTAAGAAAATAGACATATGAGTTCAGGAAGCACAGAGAGTCCCAAACAAGATGTACCCAAAGAGTACTACACCAAGACGCATCATAATTAAAATGTCAAAGATTAAAGACGAAGAGAGAATCTTAAAAGCAACAAGGGAAAGCAGCTAGTTAACTACAAGAGAACTCCCATAAGACTGTCAGCTGATTTCTCAACAGAAATTTTGCAACCCAGAAAGGATTGGCAAGAAATATTCAAAGTGATGAAAAGCAAGGAACTGTAATCAAGATTACTCTAGCCAGCAAAGCTGTCATTTAGAATTGAAGGACAGATAGATTCACACACAGAAAAAAGCCAAAAGAGCTCATCACCACCAAACCAGTATTACAAGAAATGTTAAAGGTCTTCTTTAAAAAGAAGAAGAACAGATAAAAATATGAATAATAAAGTGGAAATAAGTACACATGTATTAAAAATTACTGCATATTTAAATATACTAAATGCTCCAACAAAAAAATACGAAGGCTGAATGGATAACAAAACCAGATCCTTACATATACTATCTACAAGAGACTCACTTTAAATGGAAAGACACACACAGACTGAAAGCAAATGGATGGAAAATATATTTTTTGAAAATGGAAACAAAACAAATCCAAAAGCTGGGGTAGCAATACCAGACAAAGTAGGTTTTAAAACAAAGGCTATATAAGAAGAGACAAAGAAGGACCCAGCAATTCCACTTCTGGGTATTTAACTAAACAAAACTGAAACACTAAATCAAAAAGACATAAACATCCATATGTTCCTTGCGGCATTTTTTACAATAGCCAAGATATAGAAACAACCTAAGTGTCCTTGAATAGATGAATGGATGAAAAGAAGTGGTACATATATATAATGGAATATGACTCAGCCATAAAAAAGAATGAAATCTAGCCATCTGCAGCAGCATGGATGGACCTAGAGGGCATTATGCTAAATTAAATAAGTCACACAGAAGACAAATATCATATGATTTCACTTATATGTGAAATCTAAAAAAAAAATAAAAATAAACAAGCAAGAAGAACAGAAACAGACTCACAGATAAAGAGAACATTTTGACGGATGCCTAGAAAAGGGTTGGGGGGATGGAAGGATGAGGGAAAAAAGGCTAAAGTGATTAACAAGTACACACTGCTTATTACAGAATAGTCACATGGAGGTAAAAGTACAACACAGGGGATATAGTCAATAATATTGCGATATCTTTGTATGGTGTCAGATGGATACTAGATTTATCAGAATGACCACTTAGTAAGTTATATAATGTCTAATCACTGGGTGTGCACCTGAAACCCCTATAATATTGTATGCCGACTATAATTAAAAAGTTAAAAATTATTTAAAGTTACAAAAGAAAAACAGTCTTCTTTGCTCTTCCAGCATCTGCCTCTTGCCAGCAATGCAGGGACTACCTGGGATATGTTTTACTGCGAACAGCAGCATCCATCACTAAAGTTCTCACCGGATTCCTTTCCTCTGAGCACTTTCAAACCATGGACCTACATTGTAAGTGTTTTGCATGTTTCGCATTTACTTTTAAAGTAGTGAGGCTCTGGCATTATATATTAGGTACTTCTTTACTCACATTTCTGGTCACTCCTTCACATAGGAACTGAGAGAAGAAAAAAAAAACTTAAACCCGTCCACCAGAAAGGTGCAGCTGTTTCTGATCGGTTGAAGGTGGGAGGGTTGGAGGAGAAGTGTAATCCAATCCAGTGCTCTGGTGTCAGCAACAGGGTCTAGCTGTAGAGAGAGTTAATAGACATGGGTGTAGTTTGCCCACTGATGTAGGAAATGGACCAAAAATCCCTAATTCACATGTTAATTGAATAATTCATCAAAATAAAACTTGGAGATTTCAGCAGTCTTCTTCTAAATTCCTTGCTGAGTATACCAGTAAAGGGACATTTTAACTCATTTTGTATGAGTGGCAGTGAGGATTTTGTCTTTGAATCACAATCTAAGCATGGCATGTTTTCAGGATAGAACTTTGTCAGGTTTTAGGCTGCCCCAGTTCTGATTTTATTGACATTAGGAATGCAAAATTGCCCATGTAGTGCAGGTGGGAAGAGTGGAGATGGGAATAGGGTTTCATCCTGGAAATGGTCTTGATGTCAGGCCTGGACTTTCAGGATGCTGGGTCTCTAGTTAAATGGGAGGGAATGAGTGTTCTAGGGTGCTGAGTGCCCTAACCCTTGGAACTCAAGCAAAATTGCCACAGGAGCTTTAAGTTTAACAAAGAATTGGCATCCTTCTTATTATCCAATGATCTGCCACCTTCAGTCACAGAGGTTAGACCCAATTTCACAGTTGTGTTGCGTGGGAGATTTTCCTGGTAGCTATGATGTAAGTGGTCATGGAAATAGGATTTTAATCTTAAGACATTTCTTTCATGGATCCAAGGATAAGGACTGGAGAATTCTGCCTTTCTAGCCATGGCAAAAAGCAACAAATACTAACAAGTGCTGCTGGAGATGTCAGAAACATTTGAGAAGGGAAACTCTGCAAAACACTTGTCTCCCTACAGTTAAACAGGAGGCTGGTTCGGGAAAATAAAGGTATCAATGAGAATATCAATGAGAACATCTGTGTACACACTGGTGGGTAGAGTCTACAGTACTAGATCACATTTAAATTTATATTCTCTCATGTTTAGTCATCGATGCCCTCCAAGAAACATTTATTGAGCATCTACTAGGTGCTACACACTGTGCTGTGCTCTGGGCACCCAGGAGAAATAAGACTGACATGGAGATCTCTAGCTTCCCTTGATGGAATTTTCAGTGTACCTCCTGCATATTTCCAAGGAAACTGTTTTAAAATATTGCAGGAAAACTGTTTTAACATATTCTTTTCATTAATTTAATGTATTGAAATTCAAGGATTAAAATAACATCTTGCAAATATGTGTAATAGCTAGGTACATATACTACTTTTTGTGTGTAGAAATACTGATGGTTGTTATTGTCTTCTAAAATGTGGTCATGAGGAGGAACCATCTCCTTTGTTTGACAATAGAATGTTCCTTCTCCTTCAAGTGAGATGCTTATCTTCTCAACTCAATCCCACAACTTCAGCATCCAGGAATGAAAGGGAAACCTGGTGAGTCATACCAATGGGCTACATTCTCCTCATCAATCAACTGGACAGCAGATAGTACAGACAAATCATCCTCACATCCAGATGGTTGATGTAGGACATTTCAAATTCAGGAAAGATAGGTAAAATAATTTCCCAACTCTGGACTCTCATAAATAAAACTCACTATTCCACTTTATGATAAATATGTTTGCTTAAAGTACTACCCACAACCTGAAATATAGCTTGGTCACTTGGGTCCTCTTTAGTGCTATTCTGTATATGTCAACACCTGCCATGGTGGGCATTAATAATGAATCAAACAAAATAAATGGTTATTAGCACTTACGATGTGTTAGATTCTACCGCCTAGAAAGAATTTATTCATCCCTTCTAAGGAGAAACAGAATTTATGGTATATTTAGACTCTCAAAAAATGTATAATCTTGTTAGGAAGGTAAAATTAAGACACATGTAATAGTGGACAAGAGAAAAAGCAAAGATAAATAGTTGATATAAAAGAGTATAAAATAAAATGTGTTAGTATGCCAGGTGCCAAGGGTAATCTGGTAAAAATTCCTTAAGGTAGAGATAGTTCAGTAATGATTCACAGCCTAAATCTCATTTGTACTGAGCCTTAAGAAAATGGGAAGTATTTCACCGGTAGAAGTAAACCTAAGGAATTGCAGGTGGCATAAACAAAGGTGTAGGCAGTAGTATGAGCTTGCTATGCTTCTGGACCAATAAGTAGACTGGACCAACTAGACGAAAGATGAGATCAGTTCACTAGGAAGAGTGAATGCTTTAGGGAGGACTTGAAAGTTAAGCAAGTAGTGAAAAGGTAAGCAACTAGTGAAAGGTAACATGGGTAGAGTAAAAATCCACAGCAGATTTTAGTGCAAAGGAAGTATATATGTTAGGATACACAGCAACTTGTCAATATATACTCCATATAAAAATTTCAGGATTATCTGTGATTTTTTGGCACAAATAGATATGTACATCTTAGAGAACAGTAATTAAATTTTTAAAAATCCAAGGATTGAGGAAGACTAGAAAGAGTGAGAGTTTATGAAATATGAGTTAAAAGAAATCAAAAGAAGGATGTCTGCTATTTGGCAGATTCTGGGTACCACAGGCTTTAAGGTTAGGAAATTGTCCTGGAAATCCTGTTAATAACCAATAACTGGAGGGCTTTAAAATAAATTACTAGGAGAACTCTGACTCTGAATGACCTATATCTGCTGAAATATACGCATTATGGAGTAATGTTTAGAGAGAAGAGGAATATTGAGGTCAATGTAAACCCCTCTATCCACAAACTGGTTATTATCCAAGATCATTCTAGATGAGAATGTAAAAAATGCACCAAGTTCCAATTAGCATGTAAAATAAAGCATCATGTGGAGTGAATTTCTGTGATTATGCCATGAATAATGCATTAGCACAAGCAATATAATTAGCTTCTTATAATATAATAGTATAACTATTGCATTCATGTATAGTAAGCCAACCTAAACTGTAATAATAAGCAAAAAGTTTGAAAGCAAAAGAAATTTCCAAATGTTTCAAACCGCAAGGCACATGATGACATTTGCTGCTAATGGAACAAAAATGTGGTGAGTAGACAGACCAAATTCGTGTTTTAGGTGGTAGAAAAATGTTTTGATTTTGTATGTTAGCATTTTATCAAACATCAAACAAAAATTACTTTAATCAGCATTAAGAACTAATTGATGTATTTGATAAATATATCTCAACACATTTTAAAAATCACTATATATAAAGCCTGTAGATAAACAGTTGAAGAATTAGCTACTCTGAATGAAAAGCATTTTAACTACAGAAAAATCATTCTCAAACTTTCAGGTGGGCGAAACAGACACAAGATATCAATGCTTGGGTTAAAGCTGTAAGTAACTGGCAACTGCAGTTAGCTTTAACAGAAACTACTTCGCAGAACAGAGGTTTAGTTCACTTTAAGTCCTATGTTAGTAATTTCCATGATGAAATTATATTCCTCCTGGACTTTCACTGTATTGGCTTACAGGCTAAGCTTGACTATTACAGATATTTCATAAGTGTTTCCTTGGAATTTAATTCTTTTGCTCTTCTTTAAAGAGTATCCATGTTTCCACACGCAGGAATCGAGTGGAGTAAAATATTTAAACAAAGCTTCAGGTTACTTTTGTTTGGTTCTGCTTCAACCCTAATTAATGCACAACAGTGAATACGTAAATTGAGAAGTGGTAAATCAGAATGTTCTCTTCTACAAGGTACACTAACAATAATCCAATATTATTATAACTCTTGTTGACATACATATCAGTGAAATTTTTATGGGTGGAATCCAAAGGGGAGCAATGTTGCAGTGAGCTTTACAAAACTATTGTACTTTAAGTTGAATCATACATTTCAAGCCAGATTCAGGTTTACATTGGATTTTTCACAATAGTATTTCATGTGATTCATTATATTTCAAAACTAAAGTAACCAGTGATGCATCATTTTGTATCTCTTGAACATTTATATGTATGGCAGTGAAATGATATCTGTCTTAGTCAATTCAGGCTGCTACAACAAAAATATCAGGGACTTGGATGGCTTAATTAACAAACTTACTTCTTGTAGTTCCGTAGGCTGAGAAGTCCAAAGTCAAGGCACTAGCGGACTTGGTTTCTGGTGAGGACTAGCTTCCTAGTTTATAGACAACTGTATTTAATCTGTGTGCTCACATGGCAGGCTCTGCCTCCGAATATCATCACACTGGTGATTAGAATTTCAACATATTAATTTGGGTGGGGGGACACAAACATTCAGTCTATAGCAACATCTATTGAGCAGGAACTATGGGACAGGCCTATCTTATGTTTTTGGTAAACATAATCCCCTTTAATTTCTACAAAAACCTTTTAAGAAGAACTTCCATTTCTAGTAATACAGTAGAAAAATATTCTGTAAAGCCAAGCTACTAAGAAACATTTAAAATGCTGAAGAAAATACACGTATGTGCAAATGCATCCACACTAACTTATATTACTGAGCTGGAAGGAAAAGTCAAACTAAGCCGAAATATAAATCCAGGGCTAAGAGCACTGGAGGACCACCAGGTGATTCCCAGAACCAGCTGAACAGAAGCCTTGATGTTAGTAGGCCATGCGTGATTACGAGACACAACCTTGGGCTCCCAAAGGCAGAGAACTGGGTTAGAACTTCACATAAAACTAGAACTCCAAAAAATGCACTCAGTGAAGTGATTAACTAGAAACAAAACAAAGCAAAATAACTCTGTCTTGTAAAACTCGTCAGCCAGGAAAATCGAATCTGTACTTTGTCTTGGTGAAGGTAAAAAAAACCCTACAAAAATAAAAACAAATCTAAACTAATAAACATATTCAACAAAATTTCATGATGAAAAGTTAACATGCATAACAATAAATAATCTAATAGTAAAAATTTTTAAAATTGATTTTTACAATAGCACAAAAATACTATTTTTTTTTCAGAAGCCACAAAAATACTTAGGAATAAATTTAACCAGGAGACACTTGACTTGTATACTAAAAACTATAAAATATTACTAAAAGAAATTAAGGATATAAATAAATGGAAAAATATCTAGTGTTTATGGATTTTAAGGCAAAGTTGTTAAGATGGCAGTACTACTCAAAATGATTTGCAGATTCAATGAACTTCCTATTAAAATTCCATTTGAAATTCGGTAATATTTACACATATGGAAAAGCTGACCCTTAAATGCAAATAGGATTTCAAGGGCCCCTGAATAACCAAAGATCATATTGAAAAAGAACAAAGTTAGAGCATGTACATTTAATTTCAAAACTATAAAGCTACTATAATCAAAATAGTAGTAGTAGTACAAGGATAGACATATAATCTGATGGCTAGAATTGAAAAATAAATTTATATATCTGTGGACAATTTTTTTTCCAAATAAATTTTTTATTGTATCTTTTCCATTACCATTTACTCCCCTTATACCACCTGCCCCCCAGCAATGTCCACACTGTTGTCCATGTCCATGAGTCCTTTCTTCTTTGTGCTCAATCCCTCCAACCCCTATCTTCCCTGACCCTTAGCTGTCATATTGCTCTCTTAGTCTGTCTCTATTTTGCTTGTTAGTTTAGTTTGTTCATTAGAGTCCACACATGGCTGAGATTATATGGTATTTGTCTTTCTCTGACTGGCTTATTTCAGTTAACACAATGTTCTCTAGGTCCATCCATACTATGGCAAAAGGTAAAAACTAATTTTATGGCCAAGAAGTATTCCATTGTATACCATAGTTGTTTTACCCACTCCTCTATTGATGGACACTTGGACTGCTTCCATATTTTGCTGATTGTAAATAATGTTGCAATGAAGTTAGGGGTGCTTATGTCTTTTTGAATTAGTGTTTTGGGTTCCTTTGGATATATTTCCAGAAGTGGGATTGCTAGGTCAAAAGGTAGATCCATTTTTAATTTTTCTGAGGTATCTCCATTCTGCTTTCCACAGTGGCTGCACCAATCTGCACTCCCACCAACAATGCATGAGGGTTCCCTCTTCTCTACATCCTCACCAGCACTTGTTTATTGATTTATTGATGACAGCCATTCTGACAGGTGTGCGATGATATCTAGTTGGTTTTAATTTGCATTTCAACAAGGCTGAAAAGACCATTCAATGGGGAAAAACAGTCTCTGCAACAAATAGTGCTGGGAAAACCAGATATCCATATATAAAAGAATGACTTTGAACCTCTACCTCACACTATATACAAAAATTAACTCATAGTGGATCAATGACCATAATGTAAGAACACAAACTGTAAAACTCTTAGAAGAAAACAGGTGGTTAAATCCTCATAACCTTAGATTTAGCAATGGGTTCTTAGATATGACACCAAGAGCACAAATAACTAAAGAAAAAAATAGATAAATTGAACATAAGCAAAAAAACAAAACAAAACACTTTTGTGCCTCAGAGCACATTATCAAGGAGGTGAAAATATAAACTACAGAATGGGAGACAATATTTCCAAACTATTATCTGATAAGGGTGTAGTATCCAGAATACACAAAGAGCTGTTGCAACTTAGCAACAAAGTGACAAATAATTGAGTTTAAAAATGGACCAATGATTTGAATGGACAGTTCTCCAAAAAAGATATACAATGCCCAAAAAGGGTATGAAAAATGCTCAACAAGTTCAGTCATTAGAGAACTGCACATCAAAACCACAGTGAGACACCACTTCACACCCACTAGAATGGTTATAAACAAAACAAAAGCAAAAGAAAAACAGCAAACGTTGACCAGTATATGGAGAGTTGGAACCCTCATGTTTTGCAGGAGGGAATAGAAAATGGTACAGTCAATGTGGAAAACAGTTTTGTGTTTTCTCTTTTTTTTTCTAATTACATTTCATTTTATTATTTTATTTTATTTTTTATAGTTGTTCAAGTACAGTTGTCTCCATTTTCCTGCCACCACTTCCCCTTGCCCCACCCAGCCGAACTCCCACCTCCCACCCTCAATCCTTGCCCCCTTTGGTTATGTTCATGGGTCCTCTATACATGTTCCTTGATGACCCTTCCCCTTCTTTCTCCCATTATCTCCACCTCTGATTACTGTCAGTTTGTTCTTTATTTCAATGTCTCTGGTTATATTTTGCTTGCTTGTTTTGTTGATTAGGTTCTGCTTATAGGTGAGAGCATAAGGTATTTGTCTTTTACCACCTGGCTTCTTTCACTTAGCATAATGGTCTATAGTTCCATCCATACTTTTGCAAAGGGCAGGAGTTCCTTCTTTTTTTCAGCTATGTAGTATTCCACTGTGGAAATGTACCACAGTTTTTTTATTCACTCATTTACTGATGGGCATTTAGGTTGCTTCCAGCACTTGCCTATTGTAAATTGTGCTGCTATGAACATTGGGGTGCAAAGGTTCTTTTGAATTGTGGTTTCAGGATTCTTAGGGTGTAATCCCAGCAGTGGTTTTGCTGGGTCAAAAGGCAGTTCCATTTTTAGTTTTTTGAGGAAATTCCATACTGTTTTCCACAGTGACCATCCCAGTCTGCATTCCCAGCAACAGTGCACTAGGGTTCTCTTTTCTGCACAACCTCTCCAGCACTTGTTTGTTGATTTGTTAATGATGGCCATTCTGACCGGTGTGAAGTGGTATCTCATTGTGGTTTTAATTTATATCTCTCTGATGGCTAGTGATGCTGAACATCCTTTCATATATCTCTGGGTCCTCCTTGGAGAAGTGTCTGTTTAGGTCCTTTGCCCAATTTTTAATTGGATTGTTCATCTTGGAATGGAGTCGTGTGAGTTCTTTATATATTTTGGAGATCAAACCCTTATCCAGGGTATCATTGGCAAATATATTTTCCCATATGGTTGGTTCCCTTTTCATTTTGCTTACTGTATAATCCATAATTCCACTCTTAGGTTCATACCTAAAAGAAGTAAAAACAGACATTCAAACAAAAACTTGTACATGAATGTTCACAGCACAATAGTCAAAAGGTAAAAACAACCCAAATACTCATGAAGAGAGGAATGTTTGAACTAATTATGATAACTGCCTACAATATAGTTCATTTATAAAAAAATATGAAGTATTGACACAGACTACAACATGGATGAACCTGGAAAATATTATGGTAAATGAAAGCCAGACACCAAATATCACATATTATATGATTCAATTTATAGAACGCATCTAAAGTAGGTAAATCTATAGACACAGAAAGTAAATTAGTGGTTTCCACAGGTTGGAGAGAGGGGGAATAATGAGGAGTGACTGCTTAGTGAACATGAAGTTTTCTTTTGGGGGTAATGAAAATGTTTGGACCTAGACAGAGGTAATGGTTGCACAGCATTGTCAATGTACTAAATGCCACTGAATGTACACTTCAGTTAATTTTATATTATATCAATTATACTTCAAAATAATCCTAGCAACAGCAATAACAAAATACGTCCCCTGGAAATTCATAATGGACTTGTGCTCTGAATTTACTTTGCTTCCTCTTGGTATTGCCAGCTGAAGGATGGCATATGAAAATCCAGATATTCTTCTAGAGGAATAAACTTTCAATCTAAGACTCAGAATAGTCTCACAGAAAAAAATTTCATCAAGCCTGAATGCACAACAAAGATAACAAAATGCAGCAGGAAAGAGAGCACCAAAATGAAGAAATAGCATAAACAATAAAGAACAGAATAAGATACATAAGGATTTCAGATATTGGAATTATTGAATCTAGAATATAAAAATTAACAATGTTTAATATGTTTAAACTAAAAATGAAAGATTATAAAATTGGTCAGACAGATTGCTTTAAGAAACAGAACTTCTGCCCTGCTGGTGTGACTCAGTGGATTGAGTGTCAGCCTATGAACTTAAAGGTTGCCTGTTCCATTCATGGTCAGGGCACATGCCTGGGTTGTGACCCAGGTCCCCATTTAGGAGCCTGCAAGAGGCAACCAGTCAGTGTTCCTCTCACACATCAATATTTCTCTCTGTCTCTTTCCCCTTCTTTCCCCCTTTTAGATTTATTTTATCTAAAAATAAATAAATAAAGTCTTTAAAAAATGAAAAATAGAATTTCTACCACTGGAAAATATAATTATGGAAATCAAAAATCAATGGAAAGTTTAAACAGCATATCAGATACAGCTGAAAGGGGAATATACATTTGGAAAACAGCAGGAGAAATGACTCAGAATACAATATGAGTAAAGATTTGGAAAATATGAAATAGAGATTAAAGGATATTTAAGCATAGGTAGAAGGTCTAGCTTATGTCTGGTCAGAATTTTATAAAAGAATATGTAGAATGGAGAAAAGTCAGAATAAGAAGTAATAATGGTTGCAAATTTTCCAATATTGATGACAGAAACACAGACTCATAAAAATTCACTGAAACCTAAGTTGACTGGACACTATGAACCCTGGGAAAGAAGACACCTATTAAAAGGCTAACTGGGCATAAATTTTAAAAAATATAAAAAAAACAGAACCTAGCAGACGTTTGTACACATGGGCCTCTCCCACACCTCACAGAAAAGCCTATTCTGAAATACTTGCCTCTGCATTGAACTGCTTGCCTTAACTAAGTTTCTGCCATCTGAGTCAGCTCCTATAAAGAAGTTCCTGGAATTCTATTTTAGCCAATAGAACTGAGGCTTTCTGCATCCAACTGGAGCTGTGCAGCTCTGACCAACCAGAAAAGCTCTATTCTGCCCAATCAGAACAGTGTCTTCTAGACCAATCAAACTGTGATGATTTGGAATGGCCATTTGCATGGAGACAGACCAATCAGGATACCAGGGGCAGGGACTTCTGTCCATATGAGGCAGCTCCCCTCTGGTTTGGACAGTGTACTTTCCCTTTCCACCAAAAACTGAAGAGTGCATTTCCCCAGCTGAGTTGAAACACCCACTGGAATAAAGCGGAGCAGACCAGCACAGTCTGGAGGAGACTGGCACAGAATGGAGCAGACCAGAGAGGAGCTGAACAGACCAATGCAGCATAATACAGGCTGACAGAGACTAGAGCTCATCAATGAAGCATGGAACAGAGCTGTCTAGCCAGAGAGGTGCCTGGTCCCAACGCTGCCTCAGCGCTGAGCTGCTTTTACAGCCCTGCGGTATCACCTTTGAGCTGTTTTCATTAAATAAAGTTTCATTCTTCACCACACCCTGAATTGGGGATTCCTATTGGCATTGAATTGTCACCAATGACCATTGGTTGACAATACATGTTGTGAAATTGTAGCTCACCAAAAATAAGGGAGCACAAATAAAATACCTACAAAGGAAAGCTAGCAGCTACAGTTGGAACCAGAAAATGATGAAAAATGCATTCAAAGAGTCAAGAAAATCACTGTCAAAGAGCTTTATGCTCAGTGTGAAATTAGTTGAAATAAAGCCATTATCAGAGATACAAAACACTGAGCTTTTAAGAACAATCCCTCACTAACGGATATTCTAAAGGATGTATGTCAGGAAAAGGAAAGATATATGGGGAGGAAGATACACAAGAATAGATGTGAATTTTTAAAAAGCCTAATGATGTAGAAACTAGTGTACTCATTATTCAAACCAGAAAATGAGGTTCAGAGTATTTCTCAAGATCTACATTTGGTAAGTCAGAGGGTCACTGTTGATATCCTGGTCTGCATGACGCAAAGCCTGTCTTCTCTTCTGCTGTATATCTAATACATGGCCCGGCTGTGTTGGTCTGCTCAGGCTGCTAAGACCCAGGAGCAGACCAGCCTCGCTGCTTGTTTTTAATTTAAATCTTAGGTAATATGGGACGTATATGCCACCTGTGTTTGTATTTGAAAAAAATGCATATAGACATCCATCTTATTTAGAAGGGCAAATGAAAAGGATAGGGTAAAATGCTAGGAGTGAAAGGACCATTGCAGACCTCGCATAAAGGAATTGTCCCGTACTCCTTCAGAAAATTCTCCTTTGTCAAAGGGCCTCCTGTAAGAGAGCCACACAGAAAAAAAAATGCCCTTTTGTCTTCTGATGAATAAATTGGACATTATTATCCAAGTATTGTTCATTTCTTTAATGGAAGGATTGCAAGAGGAGATCATTCATTTTCTTTATGACTCATTTTTTTTTCATTTTTCACCTTTGGAATGAAAATAAGTAGAAATTTTTGGTTATTTGGTTTAAAATAGGTCATTTCCCTTCTCTCTATGTTAGAGAAGTCCTACTTCCCTAAATTGGGTGACTGTGTATATTCACAGAGTTTCTCCAAGCGGTGTAGCTGAGTTTCATAATCAGTGTCATTCTCACTGTTGGAAATGTAAGGTGGCAATCTGTTGGGATTGCCTTGTAAATATTGAGGTAGGTCATGAAAGGCAAAGGCAGTAGGTTAGAGAAAGGAATAGCCTCCAGTGGAAAAACCAGAAAAGTGGACAATGGGCAGGGGCAGGTAAGCTCGGATGCTATGATACAAAGATCAAGACAAGAGATCCAAAGAGAGGAGCTGAAAACAGGTCAGGCAGTTCTCCACAGTGGTGGGTCTTGTCGCTAAGACAAGCAGTCTGAGAGAAAAGTCCTTTTTACATACTAGAAGAATTCTGTGCGATTAAAGGAATGTGCCTAAGGAAGAGTGGTTCTGAAAAGTCTGCTAAATCCACTGAAAATCTGCAAATCAACTTATGCTATTCATATAACACATAGAGATTATACCCTTAAATTCCCCAGTGCTACCTTCGATGCATCCTGAGCCTTCAGTGTGTGGTACTGTGTGAGGTCAAAGCAAGAGACAGCAATGAGTCAGGGAAAGAGGAAATTGCTTTGCACTGCAGTACATGCCTAGGTTCCCAGGGTGATGGCAACTCAGGAGGAAAGGCAAAATCTAATAGCAGGCAGCATCACTGGGACCTCTGGGGAGGTGTGCTCCGGCCTTGGTTTATTCTCTATTAAACACCTTGAACATGGGAAGCATGACTTCCTGACTTTGTATTTGCAGTGCCTAGAACCGATTTTGCCTTTGAATAAAGTAAACAGTGAAGGTTTATTGACTGAGTGTAAAAACATTCCCATGCCTTGCTTCTTCTGTCTTTCCCTCCCCTAGACTTAGAAATCATGGAAATGAGGAGACTGGGCCCTGGCTACACCTCCCACCTCCTCTGTGCCCTGCCAGCCACTCTGCTGCAGTGTGTAGTTGCTAACGTTTAGCTAAAAGACTAGATAAGAGACACTTCAGAGGGGGATTCTGTGAACTTTTCAGCCAGAATTTGGCCTGAGAAAAGATTTCAAATCTTGTCTCTGCAATGCTTTAACAGCATTCAAGTCCAATGGAAGCTTTTCATAAAGCAAAATCCACAGCAGCTCCCTGTGGTGGGTAGGGCTACCACGCAGATAGACCTGAAAGCAAATGCTTGCCTTGGTCTCCGCAACAGAATGACTATACAGGGATAATAACAAAGGGAAATGCACCCAATGTCAAGTCAAACAAATTGTAACTCTTTCTGCTGTGTCCTTTGACCTTGTTCTGAGGTAAGACACACCTGCAGGAGGGACATTTGGGATAAATGTGTTTATCAATTGAGGCTTCTATCTGCCAAACAAAACAAAACAAAACAAAACAACCAAAAAACCCCTCTAAATCTTCCTTATGGACGCGCTGACATTTAGTTTGGCATATTTTCAGATACTAAGAGAGTAACCATGACTTGACAAAAAAGGAGATGTCAAGTTATAAAGCAAAAGAGGCAAATATTATAAGACATTTAAAGAATAATTTTCACATAAGTGTGCAAATATGTGAGTTTCCAGGAACTGAGATATCCATTTTTTTTTGTCAGTGACTACTATGTACATTAAGTAAAATAATTGTGGCTTTTTCTAATCTTCTAAAATCAAGCAAGAGGTTTATTTTCCTTTGCTGTATTCAGGTTTTTGTATTGTTTTTGCTTTCTGCCAAAGGTTGTTTCAAAATCCAAGAGTGTCCTATAAAGCTGAACTTTATCACATCTGAAGATGAAGAGGGTAGTTTTCAGAGAAGCTGTAGCCTCCATTTTGAAGTAGATATTAATCTTAAATTTGACATGTATTTATCTGATGAGCCTCACTCTGTGTGTTCCAAGTTTCAATTAAATCCCTCATGGGACAGCAAACACATTTGTTGATTTAATGGGAATGTTATATTCTTTTGTGAGAGAAAATAACCCAGAGACACTTACAATTTAAAATGTTAGGGATCCAGCAAAACCGAGGGGACACAAAATACTTTCCAAAATAACGATGCTGTTTGGTATTTGTTGATACACTTACTGAATATGTTGCTTCCCCCCTCCTGCCGCCCTGCAAAGGGGCACCTAATTCTACATTTCCACCCTTCTCTCCTTACCAGCTCCTGCACCCTGTGTCTCCTGTGGTTCTGACATGTTAAGGCAGTATTTGATCCCCCCAAGTCTTTAATTATCATTTCACTTATCTCCAGGCTACCTCCTCCATCATTCTACCTTTAAAGATAAAGGGCTGGACCAGGAATAAATTACAAGGGGAAAGTTCATTTTTGTAATTCCAGCAATAGGACCCCTTCTACATTTATTACTGCCCAAGTATCAGTTATTTGAAGGCAGAATTAAAAAAAAAAAAGCCTTGTGTCAGGAACATTAATATGTCATGACCAAATCATATGGAGTCTCTTGAACTCTAAGGCAAAAAAAAAAAGACAGCCTGCTTTTAGACCTTCTGCTTTCCTTATTAACTTTGACCTTAGCCATTTCTCAATCAGCTGCTTACACATCCATTTCATACACTAGAGGTGTAGAAAATTTCATAAGAAAAGCAACCAGCATAAAAATGACTTTTTTAAAGAAAGTTCAGCAACCTCTGTATAGATCGAACATGACACGTTCAAGTCACTGACTTCATTTATTAAATGCACTTCCCTGATGTGTTAAATAACTCCTTCTCCTAAGTGCAGAGGGTTTGTGTAGCTCGCCCTGCCCTCTCCCTCCCCATCTCCACGATTTATGATGGTCCCCTGACAGCCTTCATATGTCGAGGGTCCATTAGGTAGGAAGGTAGTTTTACCTCTGGGTGAGTCCTGAAGTAATCCTGGGGTGAGCATTCTTGTTTGGCAATTTTCCTGGGAATTTATGAAGGAACAAACTGCAAAAGAATAATCTGGAATAGAGATTTTTAGGAAGAGTTTTCTCTTGCTTTTAAGAGGTTTTATGGTTTTCTTCCATTATTATTATTTTCTTTTATTATTATTATTTTTAGCATATAAGTGCACAATGTTCTTTCTTTTAAGAACATTATAATTGGAACAGAGGTGACTTTAAGAAGGTGGCGTGACTCTTTCAAAAAGATTTGAGGAGAAAAAGGGGAGCTGACGGAGTCATAAATTGGGGCCACTTGTTGGAACCCTGTGGATGGAAAAATATATCTTGCCTTTAAAAGATGGTCTTGTGCTTGTGAATCAGTAAAGGATGTTGCGCTACCCTTGCCTGGAACAGCTGTGAGTGTTGGATCAGTATCAGTGTGTGGGTGTGTATGAAACAGACCCACACCCCCCAGAAAACTGAAGCTGCTGGGCAGCTGGTAGGGACTGACCATAAATTAAGTAGCTGAATATTCCAAAGTGCTTTCTTTCTTTTTTCTTAATTCTCCAGTGGTGTTTGATGTCTAAGCATTACCCCTACCTCTGAACATGTTCTCATCCCTGTGAGGGCTGGTATTTAAAATGAAATGTATTCATTTGAAAAAGGGATTGATACTCCGATAGATAAGAATTTATACTGCAAGTGTTTTGCACAAATTCCTTTAAAATGGAGTTGCAAATGTGTCAGTCCTTTTTCTTTCCTTCGAATAGATTTTATTACTAGATCAAGAACTGCCAACTCCCAAGCTCAGTAAAATGTAAAATCATTCCTATCTTCCTGACCTGTAACAGGCTGAGCCTTCTGAGTAACTTCTAGTTAAAAGAATAACAATGATTCTTAAAAATATGAAAATAGTGGTTACAGGTTGCTGCTTGTCCTCAGGCCTAGCTCCAGCACAGTGTTGCAATGAAAGAGCTTGGACGAAATCTAAATTTGGTGTTAGAAGTCCATTGCTGGATTAATCATTTGAAATAAAAATGTCACAGTTATGACTCTTTGGGAACTGCTACACTTAACTTCTAAACTGTTGCTTTTAAAAAGGCTAATTCGGGGTTGGGTACATTAATGTCAATGTCCTATAAAACTGCCAGCTTGGGGGAAAGAAAAGATGTCAGCAGAGACCTTTTTCTAGCCCATGTCAGCACAAAAGGGTGCCTCGGTTGTTTCATCTCCAAACAGCTGCATGCTTTCATTGACATTTGGTGACCTTTCTTTGTGCTCCCAGTCTAACCTCTTAGGTTATTTCCTGGCCTCCCTCTTGTGACCTTTGACCAAAGCTGACCTTTAACTGGAGAATGTGACATTTTGTTCTCCTCCAGCTGACATGTGATGCTCTCATTTTTCAAAGGTATGTGAAAATAATGACCCCAAGTGACCTTTGAATTTCCTTTCATTTATTGGTTGTTTTTGGTGCTTGTCTGGCACGTCCTACCCTAGGTGAAGGGGGGTGAGTAGAGGTTGGGCTAGGATAGAGTGGCCAGTATCTCTTTTTATTCCATTTCTAAGTCTTTTCCTGTCGGACTAGCCACTGTACTACCTATGGCTAAGCCTTAGTATTTTCTGTTTATTGGTTTGTAGACAATTTTGGTCTTTGAACAACAAACAGATCCTTTTGAAATTGAAGAAATTGGTACAGTGAGTGAAACTACTTGTTTGTTTCTATCATTTTCCTACTATGGCATTTCTGAAGATAGTTTTTCATTTAGTATTTCCAATGCATTTATGTTTAGAAAATGAATAACACATGTACAAATATGTGACAAGATGAGTAATTAAAAATTTGTCATTTATGTTTTACATACAAATGATCTAGTTGGATCTTTGAAGAATTACCTTTCTAAATTAGAGTTTTATGTATTTTATCATATATTTCAATAAATCTTGATTAGTTCTATAGGCTTAACATGACATTAATTTAAATATATATATTTATAATATATGGATATCAACAATGGGTACTGAGTATAAAGAAAAAAATTAAATTTGAACACTGACAAAATAGTCATAAATCGCTTAAGTTAGATTTAGAATTTCTGATTAGAGAAAATGTATAAGAGTTTAGATATGTGGACATTATTTTTTATTTTGATATTCTACTAAATAATCTGTGACCTCTGATATCCACTTGTTCAACAAGACAAAGTTTATTTCCACTTTGAAAAGAAAAACAAAGTAGGGAATCATCATACTCTTTACTACTTGTATTTGTCCAGAGTCAAGCCTCACCTCATATAATTACCTCTCGAATAGACCCATCTCTGTACAAAACTGAGGATGAGAGTTTGGATTACTTGGCAAAAGTTAGCACGGTCATCAACTCTTCGATTTCATGACTTTGAGATGCTGACGGTAAATGACTTGAGGGTTTTTGTAAGTGCGGCAACAATTACACAGTCTTCAGCAGAAACCTGGAGCTCTTTGACTGCACATTGAGGTAAGAAGGGCTTATCGTGCCTAAACTATCATACTCTCCTACTTCCATCTTCAAACACCGGAAGAAGAAAATTATACCGTAATTTATTTACTTTGGGGTATACTAAAAATAAGACCTTTATTTAATCCTGTGATACTTTTTCTACTTACAATACAGTCCATTGCTTGAATCTGAATTTAAGAAACATTGAAACAAGATATTGCTTTCCTTCAAAGGACCTATGGTAAAAACCACCCTTTATCATTCATGAAATAATGGGATAATTTCAAATAGGATACAGCAGAGGTAGATGCTTCAAGGAGCATGTCTGTTTGAAGACTCAACAATACTTGGCCATCAATGACCCTGATGCCGGGTGGAATCTTCCTAGAGAAAACAGGCTTTTATTTTTCATTTACAAACAGTTGCCAGGTGGGCACTGCACTACACAAATATTTGACAAGCCACTGTGAATACAGAACTCTAGATACATGGAGATAAAATACAAATCTGATATAGATATGGCCTTCAAGGAAGATGCAATCTGGTAAAAGAAAAAGTCATTATAGCACGCTGAAATTTCTAAGTGCTGTAAAAACTAAAGTTCTGTAGGAGTTCCATTAAAAAATAAAGACCTTTAACTTAAATCAATATATTTTTCTAATTTTAATGGCCTTATTCAAAGAATTCTAAAATTCCACTCACAGATAATTTTTGGCTTATCTGTAAGATTCACTTCTCACACCACTGTCCTGGTGCCTAATTAGTATACACAAATATTGTTTTATCATCCATTAGTCATTTAAATAAGCCTTACAAATAATTATATTTATGTCCATTAACTTCTTTGGGTGAAAGATGGAACTAATATCAAAGCCTGAACTCTGAATTCTCAAACAACAACAACAACATATTTAAATTCCTAGGTTAGGGTTTTCTGGTTGCAAAGCGAAGTAGAGAGATAGCAAGGAAAGTAGGATACAAAGCTCACTTAATGTGACCAAGAATCGCAAAGGCAAAGATTTGCCGGGTACGTCCAGGATGTCTACATGTTTACTCTGTCCACATTCAACATGAGCACTTGCTTAAGGATTTTTTTTTATCACTTAGGCCTAATAGTGACTACTTAAGCAATCTTTTATCTTTTTTAAAAAACCAATGACATGTTTCATAGATTTAGAAGAAAATCTCAAAAATTACTCTGAAAAATATACCTTGTGAATGTTCATGGAGTAAATATGATCTTGTACACATTTCCATTCAAGTAGATTTAATCCAATGAGAGACCAAGTTAAAAATATTTCATGGATCTTACACTGAATCGAAGGGAATGAGGTTGCCCTGATTAATGATCAGAGGTGTGTACAGGGTGGATGTACTGCCAGGGTAAAAATATTCACTGAAGTAAGCTGCACCAGAAAAAAGTAACGGCAAAGAAGTGATCAATATGTTGATAATTACATGCATGGAGGAATGTTTGTTATTTTGCATGGTTTTATAAAGAAATAATTCAAGTTACCATGCATTAATCTCCTCCTTTCGTTTATTTATTTATTTTTTTGAAACAGCATTAGAAACCTGTTTTTGCATTTAGCTCACTTTGTTCTCTGTAAAGATTCTAACTTGTCAGGCATTTAATTACTTTTAAAGACAAATGTTCAAAAAAGTTTTCACCAAATAATAAAATATGATTTACATCACTTTAAACCACTTTGCCCATTCATGGGCATGAACGGGCAAAGTGGTTTAAAGTGATAAAGGGTGACCAAGTTATAAATGTTGAAAAAATGTGTCTGTCAGGACACATAAGTTTCCCTCTTCAAACCCCAGTAAGCCAGCATTGAAGAGAGCCAAAGTCTGTTTCCTGCTTTGTGATACTGCCTTATTCTTATTTAGATGTCTTTAACCACAAAGGGCCTGCGCTCCCATGAAGTAGATTCCTAAGAAGCCATAAATCTACCTCCTTGGCCAAGTACAGTTTTTAAATGCATCTGTTTTGTTAAGCACTAGAAATAACCAGATTTCCAGATCTTTTGGTATCTGAGGTGTCAAACTTGGCTATGATTTCCTGATTATTGGAATTAATATAAACTCCAAAAGTAACACTCTATGTAGGGAACATAGCAAAAAGTAACAAATTTTCAGTTTTATACAGTTTAAAAAAACAAACAAATGTTCCACGAGTTGTCTGATTACATATGTTAACACACTTTTCTCTAGGGCTCTTCATGTAATTACAACTCTGTCTTGTTTTTACATTGCAGGTGAGATATATTGTAATTCTTGCTAATTTCATTGAAATTTCTTGCTTTTTCTTGAGGAACAGTTGAGATATCATGGGTATATATTGGCATCATTATTAATTTAAAGATACATACTTTTTTCTTCCTTTTATAAGAATTTAATTTTTTAAATATGAAAATATTTATGCAATAATAATAATCCCTTTATTTTTGGAGCCATTAATTCCATGAAAGTTGATGATTTAACTTTGGAGTTAGAGAAGAGTTATTTTATAATGGTTAGAGAGAAACACATTTCTAAATCATGTCTAGTGAAAACAACAGTCTTGGAAACTACCAAAATTCACTGTACTTTGCCAATGAGTCTCTACTTTTATTTTAAAGTTCATAGTAACATATTTTGAGTATTCGATTTTTATCCTCTCAGATCCAACTGGATCCTTATTTTACTGATAAAAGTGATAATATATTCCCTTACATTAAAAAAAAATACTTTGAGCTCTGGCTAATGTGGCTCAGTCAGTGCGAGTGTCATCCCATACACTAAAAGGCCGTGGATTCTATCCCCCATCAGGCACGTAAGGGAGGCAACTGATTAATGTTTCTCCCTCATATCCATGTCTCTCTCTCTCTCCCTCTCTAAAATCAATAAAAACTATTCTCAAGCGAGGATTAAAGAGTAATATGAAATGTTCTTTCAAAAATTAACAATAAAATCCTTCGTCTACTGCACTGGTAGTTTTACTTTCCAAGATCAATAAATTACTTCACGGGACATAATAATTCAATATTTATTCTTGAATGGAATTGAAATATCCTCTATATACACATAATCTGCAAAGGAATTTTTCAGCAGAATAATAGTTAATTTATAGTGTTAAGTTGAAAAGGGCAGAAAAAGATAACAACCCAATTTAGGTAAAGATTTAGCGCATACACACTTAAAGAAAAGAAACATCAAAAAGAAAACTGTATCTGAAATCCAGATCACATTCAGATGCACACACACAAAAATGTTAAGATCAATAGGGGGTGACTGTATCCAAAATAGATTTTTTTTGCTCACAGCACCCCTTCTTGGTTTGAAAGTTAATCATGTGATCCAGAGGGCTTTTGAAAGAATGGAAAAGGGGAAGCAAATGAGATCGAAAAGGAACTGATAATGTTCCTTTCTAAGAAGGCCATCAATTACAAAGTTTGGTCTTGAGATGGAGTTGGAGTAAGTTAAAATAAAGTCATTAAAAATTACAATTTTAAATACTTTTTTATTTTTGTGTGATATCATTCACTGGATATTGTTTTTGAAGAATAGAAAAAAGCAGATAAAAAATTCCAAGTTTTATGTAATCCCTAAAAAGGCTGACCAGAAACCAGAAATTTCTTAAGATTTAGAGGTGCTTGTTAGGAGTTTCCTACAGGTAGGGTGGAAGTAGGCATAGCAGAGCATGCACTTATTACAGTCCAGGACAAATATCAATGCATATGTTTTGTTAACGGTTAAAGGGTTCAATATAGGCTTCCCTAAGATGTGCTACTTTGGCAGATGAATATTTTGAGCTGAAGGTAATTAAGACCCTGTGGGTTCACAAGAAACTTTTACCTCTCCTTTAAAGAATTTAAATTAGGGAATTTGCCTGTAATAAGAGTTATTCCAAAAATAACTTTTTATGGTTTACCTACAGGAACAGACCCTATTTCTAATTACTGAACGTTGGCCCTTCTTATGGTCCTACAAATGACCTTACTCACCTCTGAGGTCTCAGGGTGTCTGACCTCATTCGTAGCTCAGAACATCACATGTCTCATTTTCCCTTTCTGTCTCTGAATCTCTCAGGTATGTGGGGTATCTGATTCTCTTTTATGTGAGATTCCCATACATACACGTGATTAGGTGTGGTGATTTCTCTCTTGTTAGTCTTGTATCTGTTTGGCTAATAGACTGGCTTACTGAACCTAGAGGGATAGAGGAAAGTTTATCCTTCCCCCCAAATGGGAAATTCAAAAAGGCTAACTGTATGAAATTTCTCAGGAGCTTATTTTGGGGAAAAGAGTAATATTTAGGCAAATAACTCAGAGAAGTAAAAATGTATCTCAAAGATGGACTTGGAAAAGAAGTAGATTTCATTTTCTTTTTTCAAAACTCCAAAAATAATATATAATCTGAAGAAGAATATAAATTGGAGATTTAAAGACAGGTTCAATGAGATCTTTGTTTTCTCAAAGGCCCTTGATGTGTGTGCAGTATTGAAATGGTACTAGTTTTATAAAATTATAATAGGTGACTGTTGACTCTAAATATTGAAGCACACAACAGAATCATATGCACACAGATTCTGGGAAAATTTCATGTTGTCATAGTGACGCTTACTGCCTTAAACCTGCGTGATGACTAACGAAGGTCATGTGAGTTGTTTTGACAGACACCTAAAATACCTGAAATATTTTATTTTAAACTTTTTCACAATTTTTGTTCTTTTCATACAAGGGTTGATTCATTAGAGTTTGTAGTTAAGAAAATTACAAGTAAGGAGACTCAACTGGATATTTTTATTTTAGTGGCATTGTCACAGCCTTAGCTGACTTCCAATGTACTTGTTTATGCAATATTATCTTTTGATATTCTAGCAGTGTTGTTCTTTAAAAATATTTCTGTCATAAAGATGCATAAGATGACATTGGGGACAGAAATAGTTATGAAGGTATCACCAGGATTTATGATGTAAATATGTATATGAGATCTTTTCATAATGTAGATTACATAAATTTGAATTAAGTGACTTTTAAGAACATTGATTATTGATCTGATAAACTATTAGATCCATTAGGGCTTTTTGTGTAAATAAAAAAATTTTAAATGTGTGCTGCGTTATAATAAAATTCCTATGAAAAGTGCTTATGGTCTCTTGCATGCTGAATAGCCACTTTTCAACATTAAATGCCTTGGCCAAAAACACATTTTGAAATTAAGAGTCATTTAAGTTATACAACTACAAAAAAAAAAAAAGCACTCCTGAGATTACTCAGCATACTCAGCCTGTACTTCAGCACTTATATTACTTTAAAATGACCAAGACATTTTGTTTTAAATCTCTGTAAACATGACTTTCACATTTTTAAATGGCATGCCATTCTTTGCTCTACTAATTATAGTATACACTCAGCCAAAAAAATTATACTTTTTATTGTGGTACTGGTCCCTACTTTTAAACATTTATAGGTGACAAGGAACCTTATGTCATGATAAGTTACATTCATAAAAACACATGCATCATGGAAATATGTCATCACTCTGAAAAGAAATGTGTTTTGTCTGTGCTGGGAATAAAGATTAAAGCTGATTCTTCATAGCTCTTTGTGACATCTCATAAAAGTAGAGAATGTACTCCCATTTGTTAAACTTCCAATAAGTCATATTGATGAATTAATTAATGACCCACCCTCGCCTACATTGTAAGTTCCTTGAGGACAGGAAATGGCTCTAGTTTATTTATTTTCACGCACCAGCAATGTCCTGCTTGATAAATGTCCATTTGAACGCATGTGTCTAAAAGGAATAAAGCATCTTTTCCATCAAAACAAAAGGACTATAGGCATTAGAAAGAAAATAGATCTTTCCAAGGAAAGATATTACATGGAATGTTTTAGAATGATAAAATTTTAGAGTTGGAAGGTTTTGCTGCACATTGAAGTGATTATTTCTATACACTCAACACCATGTTCGCTCAATTGAAAATTACTTTTTTTTAAACTTAAGTCCCTCTCTCTTCCCCATTTGAGACCTTTTATCTTTCAGTGGTGAAGAATTAGCTGGAACTAGCTCTCTATTTGTATCCTTTACCTAATTTGGCACGAAGTCCATAGGTAATTTTCACAGATAAACCCTACTTGGGAGTGGAAAAGAGAATTATTTCTCTAAACTATTTAACTCACTTGTCTTGGGCAATAAGTTAATGAGGCCAAAGCAATACACTCTCCCTCTGTAGCCACACTTTGGCCTATTTACTTCTTGCATTGCTCTCATTGAGGGGTTAGGAGAGAGTAGAAGGATTCAGGCCTCCTGAGAAGGCAAGTCACTGCATAGGCCCTGCTCTTGGCAGGTCATTAGCATCACTGTTTTACAGGCAAGACAGCATGATAATAATTCCTTGCAGGTCAGCCCTTGGCACAACAGTGTTATGATTAAGGGATGCACGAAGCCAGACCTGGCCTGTGGGTTATCCCTCCTCCTCACCCTACTTCCTAGTTAATAAATATAGGAGAATGAATGAGATGTGAAGAGTGAGGAACCACTATTACAAAAAAACGTCTTAAATCACCACAAATACAGCAATATAAGGTAATTTCAACAGGCCAACACCCTAACTTTAAACATGTTTGTAATATCATGTGAACTTTAAAAGATGCTTACACTTTTTGCAGCCAAAATAATACCCTGTATTATGTGAAGGTTTGCATTGGTATGAGACTTCTGCCAGAGTTTGAACTAGTTGGTGGGGGGCGGGGAGCCCAGCTGGCTTGAGCACGGGAATAAGAAGCATGATTGAGGTAAGCTTGCTCACTGCAATTCTTTCTCAGGTCACTAAACTCGATAATTAATGAAGGATCAGCAACTGGTGCCAATAGCCAGGCCCTCTTTGGAGATTGCTGGGCCATGTGTTTTTCTAGTTCTAGTTCTCTTTGCCCCTGCTTTACAAATAACCTACTGTTTTTGTGACTATTGCTGCTGCTGCTGTTTTGTTGTTGCCTTTATTCGAGCACCTATTTTGTTTTGTTGTTCCAGATATTTATGCACTAGAAATAATTTTAAACCCTTAAGTATTGGAAGTACCGGAATATCAGATACTCAGTGGAAAAGGGGATTGACAACCTTGGAAGGAACATCATTTATTGAGAGCCCAATTGATAAGAATTTCCCATTATAAAATAAATCCAGTAGGCAAACAGGAAGCATTGCCACACAATAAGTCAAAGTAATTTCTAAGCTCAGTGGACTTCAGTAAGACATACCCAGAAAATATCATATCAATGAAGATATGTATGTGGAGATTTGGGAAGTGACCTTACCCCTAAAGGTTAGCCTGGTGTTCACCCAGTAGACACTGGTGATGCAGCTAGAAGACGATTACAGCTGGCCTTCACTCAGATTGGTCAGAACCCAGGCAGTCCCGGTTCTTTAATATTTTCATTTATTACCAGGTCTAAAGAAATATCTAAAATAAGTGCCTGCTTGTTGTTAAATGGAAATATATTGCACACTCACTAGATCTTCTTAAAATTTCACAGCCACACTGGGAAATAAGCAAGCAGGATTCATGACCCCCACGTGAGCAATGAAGGAACAAGATTTAGAAAGGTTTGGGAGTGCTTGTTTTGTGTCTTTCCCACACTAGTAAACCATTACTCCTCACAGTGCATGAGTGCATAGCAATGAATTCACTCCCCTAGCACTATAGCTCCATTCTGTTTACAAGTGAAACACAAAGAAATGACTCTTTCAGGGTGCAGGTACCATTCTTCATATTAAAGAGAAAAACTGTCTCTGTTGGCAGACTCCCTATAATTCTTAATATGTTTGGGTGTCAAGAGGCAAGAGGGAGTCAGAGAAGGAGGCTCAGCTCTGGCCTTACCGGTTGGAGGACCCTGCCTAGGCCACCTCACTGCTCAGGACTTCAGTCTCCTCATCTGGAAAACGAGCAGACGGTCAACACAGCATTGCAGCATCAGTTTGCTCTCTTCAGCCTCACACTGCACCGTGCTCTTTGGCTCCTGTGTCTAATGCATTCTTCATCCCTTTTAAAACTTCTCTTAAGGAGGAAAAGAAATTTTTTTGCCAAGAAATCAATACATGGTACCAGCTTAAAGGGCTACTTCCCAGGAATAATAGCATTAAAATTAATGTCTGAAAGGTGAAATTTCAGCATGCATAGATTTGTCCAAGGTAAGAAAGAGTATATTTTGTGCTGTGGCATGAGAGGTGTGGCAGCACCCAGATGTGCCACCCTGACCCTCTTTCAAGAAGGAACATGCTGTGCAGCTGCAGGCAAGTGGTCAGTGTAGAGCCTCCAGCCAGCAGCTCCTTCAGGGTTGGCTTCAACTTTAGGATGTGGCCTGTTTACCCCCATTACCTATGTGATGTGCAAATAGGGTGTGTGTGGAAATATAACGTCTCAGTCACTTGGGCAACATGAGGGGACACAGACAGACAATCCCCTCTTAAGAGCTCACTTCCAGGATGGCCAAAGTTTTGGTTTGCCTTTATCATGGCAGATCACCTGTTCTCCACCTACCAAGAATGGGTGTGTGGACTGTGCTTGGGGACGGGGAATTGAGGAGAGGAAATGCTAGGGAGCAAGACAAGGTGCTGGAAGTCCGTGTTCAAACCTCATTTGATGCCAAAGTATGGGGAAACACGTGTTAAAAGGACCACAGCAAAAAACAGATAAAGCAGGCAAACAAGGATATGTTGGTGTTTACTGAGGAAAGTACCTAAATATGGAGGTCCCAGAGACAATAATGTTGTAATGGCTGAGATTCACCTGGTTGGCCAGGGGGCAGGGTGGAGAAACATCAAGTTCAGAATTCTCTCTGGCTGGCCTCCTCTCAACCCAATTTCTGTTTAGAAAAATACAAATAATCCAATTTAAAATGCTTGTAGTTATTATAATCCCATTTAAAAAGGATTTGAATGGACATATCTCCAAAGAAATTATACATGTGGCCAATAAGTGCATGAAAAATGCTCAACATTATTATCCATTAGGGAAATGCAAATGAAAACCATGATGAGACACTGCTCTATACCTACTAGGGTGGCTACAACCAAGAAAATGAAAAAGAAGAAAAATAACAAGTGTTGAGAAGAACATGGATAAACTGGAACCCTCAGACATTGTTTGTGGGATTGTAAAATGGTGCTGCCACTTTGGAAAATAGTTTGGAAGTTCTGCAAAAAGGAAAATACAGAGCTACCACATGTAACTTTACCATGACCCAGCAATTTAACTTCTAGATGTATACCCAAGAGAAATGAAAGCATACATTCACACAAAAACGTGTATGTGAATGTTCACAGCAGCTTTATTCATAATAACCAAAAGGTAGAAATAACCCAAATGTCTATCTACTGTATGTCCATGCAATAGAATATTGTCCAGCAATTGAAAGGACTGAGTACTTACACATGGTGCAAGAAGGATAAACCTTGAAAACACTGTGCTGAATAAAAGAAGGCAATCACCATAGACCATGTATTGCATGGTTCCATTCCTATGAAAGTACATAATGTGCTACTGTGTAATATCAGAATGTACACTGGGGTCCTTAGTGCTGGCAGCATTGGGTGGGATATAGAGTGAATGCTAATTAATAAAAGATTTTTGATGGTGGTGAAAATGTTTTGACCTTAGATTATGGTGATGGTTACACAACTCTCTACATACCTTAAAACTATTTAATTTAGTGAATTTTATGGTATGTGACTTATATCTCAATAAAAAAAAAATTTTAAAACTGAGACCAGACAAGGGTTTATGCACCTTTGTCAGAAGATGGTAGAAATTCCAAAATGCATTGAACTTCTGAGAACTTTTTGAAACATTGTAGATTCCTTGAGAAATTTATATATGCATGTAATCAAAACATCCTGATGTATAAATCAAATTTTTTAAAAATTTAAGTGAAATTAGATTGAGTAAATTCAAAATGAAATTGTTGGTCAAAGTGATATGTTACCATTGCAGAGTTATTGGATTTTTTTCCTTTATAAGGTTAAATTTTTACAACCTCTTCTGAATTCCTTTTCAAGTATGTAAAGTTATGGTACTATTATGCTGGCTAATATATCCAGCAGTTACAGTAATAGATGAATATCCTTCTATTGTTTTTCAAACTGAAGATAAGAGATATGCCTCCATTAACATAATAATCATGTTAAATGATTTTAATGCGCCAGCTGAACACAGAAAATAACTTTAACTTCTTGTCCAGTGTTCTTTTAGATCTGGCCTGGAAACTCATGTTCTCCCACCACTTGGATGACACCCTGGATATCCACATATTAGAAACTCATCCACTCACTATTAGTTACAAATATAATCTCATTTTATGAACTAGCAAAGGGTCATAATCAAAGTTCTAGACATATGCTACTTAGTACTGATTCCCTCCCACAGCCCAGCACTGCAGTGTGCCTGAAAACTAGTAGCAAGGAGGGGGTGTCGACATAACACTTTTTCAACCTACTCACTAGCTATGATTTCTGATGCTCCCAGGAGCCAGACACCTGGAGAGGGAAATTTAGAATGCTCAGCCACAGGGACATGAGAGGACTGAAATTCCACTCACATTCTGCCCACCAACCATCTGCCTTGGCATAAGGCTGTGTCTATTGGAAAGAAGAGGTACCATTCAAAGTGGAAGATGGTTACCATCTGTTCACAAGCCTTTTGTCCATTGAGTGGGGATGCATCTACTTCCACAGAGTACCATTTATTATTCTTTTTAAACTAAGAAATTTTCAACATTCTAAAGGTAGAACTACCCTAACCCTGGCCAGGTGACTAAGTTGGTTGGAGTATCATCCCGTACATCAAAAAATTGCAGGCTTGATTACCAGTCAGGGCACATACCTACATTGTAGGTTTGATCCCAGGTTGGGGTACATATGGGAGGCAACCAATTGATGTTCTCTCTCACATCAATGCTTCTCTCTCTCCTCCTCTCTCCCTTCCTCTCTCTCTAAAATCAACAAATGTTCTTCAGGTAAGAATTTAAAGAAAAGGTAGAACTCCCCTATACCACCACTCAGTTTAGACAATGACCAAATCTCTGGGATGTCTTTTCATTTCACATGAAGCTATTATTCCACGGATCCAGTAGCCTTGAATATGAACATGCTGCTTCAGTGACCCTGAGTGTGCCTCTGACTATATAAACCCTCCTTCCACAATCCGTACCACTTGTCTAAGTCATGCTTGTCCTTTCAGTTTTCATCTCCTCTGTGAGATCTTACCCTGATTGACCTGGTGTACTCCTCCCTCCCTTCTTTGAAAACCCAAAGCACTCAGTACCTATTCATTGCATACTTTTCTAATGATATGCTGTGTTCTTTCCCATCCTCTTCTTTCTTCCCTCCCTTCTTTCCTTATTTCTTCATTTTCCTCCCTCCCTCCCTGCCTCCCTCTCTCCCTCCCTCCCTCCTTTCTCTCCTTATTATTTTTCTTTCTGTTTTTCTAATCTAACTTTTACTTCCATGTAAATATATGTTCTTAGTTTTAGAAGTCAAGTGGTATACCTCTCTGAACTAAAAAGAATAGTTTCCCTACTTCCCACTTCCAAGTTCTATGTCTCAGAGCAATGACTTTCTGTTGCTTGGCTTGTCCCTTCTGCCATTTACCCCCATGTTTCTAAATAACTCACTTAAACTGCTATTTCTAGACTTTTTTTTTTCAACTTATAAATTGTTCATTTATTTCCTTCTAAAACTACTATGATTTATTGGTCTTACATCAATGCCAACACAGCCTACTGCTTCTCTTTACCCTACCTTTTCATCATAGTTTCAAGGGACTTTAAAATCGGTATTTAGTGTTTGCATTGTATGCTTCAGTTAAATTTTGTTCACATTGAGTCTTATAGGAAAAGTGTGCATTTCCTTTCTTGTATAATGTTCAGTTTGTCCTTGTTTTGATAACTACCTTATTTATTTGTTAGTATCTATCATTAATTTGCCTATAATCTGACTGATCTCTAAACCCCTATAAATGAAGTCATGATTCTGTCTTCATGGTTCTCTTGGGGAAACCCCTCTGGAACCCTTTGCTTTCCCATTCTGATCTGGACCCATTGCTTTGTTAGCCCGAGCAGTTATTTTCCTGGGACTTTCCTTCATCTTCTTTTTGGGAATTCCCTTATCTTCTCTGCTGTACTGGGTGGATCCCAGTTCGTAAATCATTTGTTTTCTTCAATTTGTGCCCTTGGTTTGCAGCACCTGTGCCACTACCCTTCCAGGAAGGTAAGTGGGTCCTGGGGGGGAGCAGTGTAGGGTAGTGGGTAGGGAAGAAAAACTATTTTGAAATTTTGCTGCTTGTTTGAGAATGTCTTCATTCTATGTACATACTCGATTTGGTTTGAATTTTCTCTGAAAATTGTGAAGGTCTTGCTCTATTGAATTCTAGCTTTCTGGGTGGCTAGTGCAAAGTGTAAAACCATGTTAATGTTGATACTACTCTGCAATATTTAGAGATACCCTGCTTATCTTAGGTTTTCTTGATGAGAGTTCTATATTTCTATTACATAGTATGTACACAGTTTTTTTAGAATTGGTGTTCCAAACATTGATTAAGTTCTCACTATATGCAACAACTATTGCAAAATTCATCTGGAGTTCTATCAAATTTTATTTTATTATTTTCTCATTATTCCCTACCCTCCATTTTCTTTTTTCTCAATTTCCTTTATCTTCCTATTGGATATCTTAGCTTGATCCTCTACTTTTCTTACCTTTTCTTTCCTGTTTAAGATATGCCTTAAATTATCTTTCGTTCTTGTTTTAAAAATTCAATCTTCTCTTAAATCTTGTTATATTAATTCAAGTTACTTTAATTTTTTCCTGTTTTATTGAAGTTTTTTTATTGAAGTTTCGAAAGTAATATTTAATTATAGCAGCTTTTCTCAAACACTGGCTCGTACTCCATTCCAGAGTGAGGTTCTACAGCATTGAGGAAAAGGTATGCAAGACCAGGCTCATGGATTGCCAGTGTTTTCAGACTAGTGAATTCTGCTAATGTCGGTTCTCCAGTGTCCTGCCAAGTGGAATGTAAATCTGGCAGTTTGCAATCTGGGACCTCATGGTGAAGGGAGAAAGGGTGGCTCAAGCATCTCACCATTTACAATGAAGACAATCAACTAATACCTTCATTTTCAGTAATGGCCTCCCTTCCGTGGTCACTGTGTCTGCTGTGCGCCAGGCTGGAGCTTCACTTTAATGGGACTCAATAATCTTCTCAGTCACTTACAGAGTCAGGGAGGGGCAGCCGACTTGCTATATGAATGAGAAAACATCAGGGGGTACAACTATTTCTTACAATGTTTCAGTTCATCTCTCTGGGGTCAGGCACCCTCCTACTTTCTCCTTCTGAGCTTCCAGGTGCCAGTCCCAGTCTTTTTAGGGTTCTGTGGTTGCTCCTGCCTTCTTTCCATCAGGTGTGCAAATTTCTAGGATATACCACTTGCCCATGATGTATCTGCTTTTTGGTCTGTTCCTCTGCCCTTTGCGCTTGTCATCTGGTGGATTCTGGGAAATAAGAATATGCGTTCAAACTGCCACATTTAGTTAAAGTCTGTTTTATTGTTTCTTTCTAGTCATTTGCTGTTTGTTCAAAATATTTTCTCTTCAGCTCATTTCATTCTTCCCAGTCTCCAAGTATCCCAAAGCGGTGGCTGTGGCCTGCTACTGGTCTGAGGAGTGAGCAGGAAAGTCATGGCAGGACTGTTTTTCAAGAGGGTGAGGAGTGAGGGAGACACTGAGAAAAGTGGCCTGACCTCAGGGACGCAAACTGTGCTCAGCCTAGGCTGTGGTGTGGGTCAACTTCAGGGGAGACTGGGCTCAGCTGGGGATGGGAGGCAGCTGGTCGGCAATTATGAGTGCCCGGCTGGGGGTCATTCCAGCTTTTCTAAAGAGAAAGAGGTAGGCCCTGTAGGGATTGTCTGGACTTAATCAGGAGACCTCCTCAGAAACGAAGCAAATCCAGAGCTGGTTGTGGTCACTAGCCCCTGGTTTTACCACCAGTGGATATGTAAACAAGACGTTGGGAAAAACAAAAAGCAAGAATGGTCTCTGGAATCTGTTGGCTGCATGCATGTCCCAGCTCTACAGTTTGCTAGTTGTTCGCCCCATGGAAAAGTTGTTTGACTCTCAGTCTTTCCAATTGTAAAACTAGATCATTAACCTTACCTTCCTGCCAGGGTTATTGTGAAGATTAAATCTGCTAATATACATAAAGACCTTAAAATAGCTTCAGGTATTTAGTGATGACTCAATAAAAGAATGATCAGGGCCTCGTCCAAATCAAGCTTCCTGTATGTAACATAGTAGGTGCACAACAAGTCTCTTTTTCATTTTTAACTAAATGAGTGAAATACACCTAGAGATAATCTAGAGGTATAGGACTACCTTTGTCTCTGAATTGTATGGTCAGTTTCTGTGCTTGACAGCAGGACTTTCAAAGAATAACTTTCATGGTTGCTTTGAGTTGGAATAATTAGCCACATAGCTCTGCAATCAAAGAGACATGCAATTTGAAGTCTCCTTCAATAACACCACCAGACAGACAAATCATGACTGATTAACCAAGAGCTACGCTTTGTTTTGGGACAGTAACAACTCTGCCCCAGGCACGTCGGCGCAGCCTTTCAGGGCTCTTACAGATCAGCGAGGACCCAAATGGCTGGTAATTTCTAATTTATAAACACTGCTTGACGCAGGCAGTTGGGCACTCTGCCACCCTGCTATGACCTGAAATGGCCTTGCCCCTCTTCAGTGCGCTGAAAGCAATTCCAAGTGACTTAATAACTCTTCACCCCCCTCCCTGTTGGGGTCCACAGACGCCATTGGATGGAGAGGCCTTCGAGTGGCCTCAGGACAAGGGGTTCAGGTTACAGCTTCCTAGGGTTTCCAGCTAAACAATGAGTATATTGTGAAGGTCCCATCTGTCAAAGTAATCATAGTATAAAGAGGGAAATAATACAATTAAACCTTTAAGATGCATACATTTATCTTTGGTTTTTCAAAAGTGATCTCCATTTGGCAGGAATTTCTTTGGCAAAGAAGTAAAAAATTGGCATTCTTTGATGCAAATTGAGATCTTGCCTAAAATGAGTCCCTAGATACAAAGATGAAAATAAGAAGAAGTAACTAGTATTCTGGGGGGGAAAGGATCCTGTTTTCTAAACTAAGTGTTCCGATAAGACAGATAACTAACTAGCTTGAGTTAAACACAATTTTTATTGTTAAAAACAATGAGACATTTCCTCCTGCTGATGTATGGGAAGGCTTTACAGGAGGAAAGGAAAAAACTGAGGTAATTCTTGGTGGTAAGAGAACACTGTGCTCTCTGGTCACGGTGACCCCTAGCAGCCTCACCGCTGGAACGCAGGTTCCCTCAGCAGTTTTGCTCTGTTCTCAGCGGCTCATGCAGGACTTGGATTCTCACTTTCATCCTACTTGGCAGCTATAGTCACCTCTTGGACCGCTGCTGTCTGAGTCTGGTGGGAAGCTCCTCCATCTGTCTGATGCCTTCTCTCTGGTCACCCCAAGGTCATTTTGCACTTTCTGCCATCACCCATCTATACAGCCGCTATACACGAGACCCACTTCAGAACAACCATCTTCCCTCTGTGACCTAAATCCAGCTTGCCACCCTCGGTGAGCCATCCTTAAACCTTGCCAGAGTGTGGCCTCACGATACTGGTTGTGATTTCCCCACCCTGGTTTTTCCAGTGCATTGCCAGGAATCATTACCTTTTCTTCAGGAGAACTCCACCTCTTTTTCTATCTGCTCCATTCCTTTAGAAAAGGCCAAACGAGACATACCATCCAGGTGCTATGACCTCTTCTTGCTTCTCTGGAGAGTAAATTATTGGGTATTCGGGGCACCTACAACCTTGTCTGGGTCTGGAAGGGCATTGAATGAAAGGCAGACACCCAGACATCCCTTAGTAACTCTGAAAGCCATTAAACTCATGTCCTTCCTGCAGCAGGTACCTTTGATTAAGGGCTGAACATCATTTGTCTAGACAAGATCCTGATGTGTTTAACGAACTGGCCTTATAAGAACCTCAGGATCAAGGAATCATACCATTCCAGGCCCAGTTCTAAAAAATGCATGTTCAGGAATCCAAATGCTCATTCTGGGCCATGTTTTGTGTGATTACCATCATGGTATGAAAGGAAAGAGTTTTATCCAGTCATAGTCACATCTGTAACATTCTGGCATTTAAAATCTGGGTTAATATTTACTGTAGTCCTGGTCTACTTTCCCTACACAGAGAGACACTAAGGCTCCTGACTTTGAACGAGGCAGTTAAGTTCCTTCCCAGCATTGACATCTTGAAGAAACAATACTGCCGAAGTCCATCACCCAACCTGGAGCTAAACTTTTAATGATCCTGTCCTCCTTTGGCCACCTAGACTGCTATGGCACTTCTTAGAAGAGCAAAAGCAGACTTTGAAGCTCAGCTTTCAAGGGATCAGATCAATTATTTAAGGCATTTCACCTACTTATCAGGTAAATTAGAAGCTGAGAACCAGGAAAATAATTGTGTCATTCCAGGTGGACTATTGGGATGATGGGGTTACTGCAATCCAGAAATATTCTGTCCCTACAACTTCAAGTAATAATTAATGAAGTGACAGTAAAAGCAACTGATCATTACACTCTGTCCTAAGCCCTTTAAATGAAACTGATCCACTTACTCAGCATGATGTAGAGATCACAGTATCCCAACTATGAGCACCAGACTCATCTCAGGCTTTCCAACTTGACCTGTTATTTTCAGCTCTTCTGCCACTTCGGGATCCCAAAACCTGGCTTCAGGGCCTCTTTCTATTTTAGTCCTGCACTGGAAATCCTTTAGTGTTTTTTAACTTCAAGTTTTTGCTTGAAAGACCCCTTGGGATCTCAGCAGGTATATTTCTCTACAACTTTTGGCTTCATGGGTCACCAATTTTCACTCCCACCCAGTCATCATGGCCAGGGCAGGTAAGCTCTTCTTTTCTTGCTAGAGGAGGGTGATTATACATTAAATGCCCAAGAAAATGTTGCAATATAAATGATCTTTAACTTAGCTTTTAAATTTTTCGCTGTTTCCCTCCCACCATGCCCTCCCAAGCACACAATGCTGTGAGCCTACCTCACTTCATTTTGGGGGCCTTCATTTAGATGTGCTATTATAGTCTCTTACCTGCACATCCACAGCTGTAAACATCCTCAAGCTGTGGGCCCTGAATTGAGCAACCCATAGACACACACAAACACACTCACAAAAAGTATCATTCTGTCCTCCACCTCTAATTCCTGTTTGCAACTGTATTATCTTTGCCATATCTTGATGACATGATACTTGGCCACCATTTTCCCTTGGGACAGGTTAATTAAGTCACTTTTTCCCTTTTCTGCCATTTTCTTCCACTGATTACCTAACCACCTTTACATAGCATGGAATTTCGAAACAATCCTAGGAGCTAACACTGTGTTTGCTCTGGAGGACAAAACTAGGACAGATAAGGGAAAATTACAGCGAGAGAGGTGGTATGTTAACACAAGGAAAATGTAGCCCTGTGGGGTGTCTTGCGATGAAGTTGGCTGTTGCAAAAGTGATAAACTCAACACGAATATATTTAAGTCAAGGCTGAATAAGTAACATTATAAAAAAGATTTTTCATTGGAAAGAGGTCTACGAGAGAGCACCAAAGAGTCTTTTTACCTCTAATAATATATAAGAAAATACATTTAAATATTTATGTATAACGACATTAAATTCAGTTTTGTCTGAAGCATCAAAGACTGAGAGTGAACATACCCAGGTGAGGTGAGGGGACAGACCATTCGTAAAGAACCTGCTAAGGGAGTAAGACTGGTTCTGCCAGCATAAGGAAGCACCCCAGCCAGCCAGGAAAAGAGAATTATTGAAGAAGGAGGGGTAATGAGTGTTCTCTGCTCCCCGCTTCTCAAACCAAGGCTGAGCTTTGAGTGGAGAGCTAGGTCTGTGTCCCTGTAGTTGGAGAAAGGCATAGAATAAGGAATGGGGCCAGACACAAACTTGAGACATTTAAAAGTGACAGGAATGACTGAAGCTGCTGCTCATCTGGTGGCAAAGTAAGGCGAGATAGGAGAGTCCTGAGAGGGAGCTGCACTTTCCCCAACAGGCTCAGTTACTCCACGGGGCAAATGGAGCTGGCCTTGAGTCATCCCGGAAGAATCTTCATCACCTGAGAGCGCTGCCTAAAGAGCAATGGGATCCTCATGGAGACTCCATGTGTGATGGAAGTGCTAGCATTCCAGGGACAGAGGGAAGAAATGGAGATTGATGACTACAAAGCACCCAAGCATCCATAACACTCCTTCAATGACCGCGCACCCGTGTATGTGAAGGCCCTCTGTGTTTTGATAATACATGGGAATAGATAGCCTGGAAAGATAGGGAGTTTGGGGTTACGCCATTGGAACATGACACGAGCAGTGCACTTGGAGGGGCACGGACTGCTGGCCTACAAGCTGCAGTACAAACTGGTGAGTGGAATTCAGAGTCCTCATTGGGCTGAGAAAGGTCAGGGTGTTAGATGAGGAGGACTATTCTTCCTTGGGCCCAGGTATCGCCCTTGTGGACCAGATTTTCCCCAGATCAAACTGAACTGATTTCTGAGGTTTACTCTTTATACTCTTTCCCCTTCCAAATTGTTTATTCACAAGCATCAAAGTCGTATTTAATCTTGTTTTCAGTGCCGTATTAGCATAGTGTTACTTAGCCTGCTAAAATCATACCTACTTCCTGCTATGGCTATCAATATTATCAGAGATTCTTTATTCCACCTCTCATCCACCAAACCCAAACTTTCTGTCTGATGTTATCCTCACTTTCTTAGAACTTTATCATGTTTGTCATTTTACTGTAGCCTTTGCAAACTCAACTCAAAACTCAGTTCTTCTGTGATACTTATAAGACTTCTGCAGAATCATGGACATTGTCCTAAAGGAAAAATTTCAAATTGAAGTCGTCGAAAATTATATCCACTCTGAAAAATTTTGCTGTGACCTCCCTTCCTCCCAGCTTTTTGTTATTCTTATCTCAGCCTGGACCCTTCTTTAAAATAAGGCCACGTTTCGAGGGAGATGTACAGTATACCTGGGCAAATGTCTTGCTACTTAAAATTGCTCATAATAACAGTAATTAATTAGGTAAATGCTCTTGGCAACTTTCAACCTCTGAAAGTGTTTCCTGACAATAACTATTGATATTAATGGATAATCATGAAAAGAATGAACAACTTCTATTATATATCTCTGTAAAACTGAAAATGTCTCTGGTCTCTAGTGTCCTTCCTGATTAATCAAAATTTATTAGAGAAGAAAAGTGACTATCTTGACAATAACTCATAGCATTTTGCTGCATATGTTTTATTTTTAAGGCAAATAACACATATTTGAAATAAAAACTTATATTTATACAGTACTAGTTGTTCCCTTTATTTCACATAATAGCACACTGTGGTGTGTTTTTAAAATTAGTATATTGAGAAAGATTTATTTTTGCTTTTTAGTTTTATCTGTTGAGCCTATATGTTTGTGTGTACTTTAAGGATTCCTTTAGGTTTATTCAACTTATCCTTTTTGTTTGTGTAAATTAAAAATCAATGGTAAATTTATTGCTTCGTGTTAAATAGTTCAGATAAAATGCAAAAACAAGCAATTGCACCTAATATTGGAACGTCGCTATTCCTGACAGCACTTTATCTTTTCATGCCCATGCTGGCTTTCCTCCCGGCCCATCCATTCCTTAATGTAAGTGTTATAAATTGCTCTAAAGTGCCATAAAACATAATAAACATAAATCAATATTTCTTGGTTAAAAACTCAGAAATGCTGATCCAGCCCAGGTTGATTATAGATGTCCTAAAGCCATCATGTCCCTTGGTTATTGTATCTTACCAGAAGCCATTTCTGGATGTGAGAGGACCACTTCTTTGTTTTTTTCTCTGACCTTAGTCACTCGGATACTTGCAGTGACACGTCAGGACAGATTGTGGGGAAGATATCGTCCAGCAGTCTTAGAAAAGCTCCATTCTTCTTCCTTTTGGCCTCTGATCTTGGCAACTTGAGAAGAGCGCACTGACATTCTCAGAGTTAGATCACAGGTCGGCAATATGTCAGGCTCATCTGAGGAAAATTCCAGTTTGTCATGGGGGGAAAAACGTTCATTTTCTTCTAAGATTCCATGAATTAAGCAAAATCCCGCTTCTTCCTTCTGGCTTGCAAATGTGGCATCTGATCTAAATGGAACACCTGCAGACAGCCCAATGACAAAACCGACCCATTTGAATTTCTGCTATCTTTGGAATTTTTAAAATATGATCATATGCTGTACCCTTGGATATAAAACCACATCCCTCATCTGGAAATGACAGTTTGCTCCCGCAGCCAACTGATGCTATTTATGTGGCATTGTTGTTATTTATTCTCATCTCAAAGGAAAGGATTGAATGGCTTTGTGGTTTCTTCCAAGAAATTATGGAGCTATATAGTACAAAATCTGCAAGCTCAGGTGATCATCTTTCTTGAGTTTTTAAAAGGTGCCTCTTTAGAAATTGCATCAGAAGGTTGGTAGGACACTAGAAGTAGTTTTATTAGACTTACTGACTCAGGGCCCACTTTTCGTACAAATTATGATCTAGTGCACATAGAGGGAAGACTGTCTTCTCCCCAAAACCTCATCTCCCTCCAATCAAAAATAACACCTCTCTCATCCACCCCCAGGATATCTGAAAGCAGTTCTCTTCCTAGGAAAAGGCAACTATCCTGATAGTGTGTCATGGGGATGAGGGTAGGGAGAATTAAAAATTGGATGGACTCCATTCCCTTAATATGCTCTCTTCTACTTGCCCCACGTTGAAAAACTGCCATTAGCCATTCATTTCCTTGAATTCTGGAAAGTTTGGATTAATAAAAAAAATAAAAATAAAGGACCTCTAAATATATGAAAAGACAAACTGTACTCATAATAAAGGTAATATAAGTTAAATATATACTGATAACATTTTTTGCTAATGAGATTGGCAAAAACAAAATTTAAACTTTTTTGTGTGTGAATATTTAGACAAATAAGCATCCTTATAACATTGCTGGGGAGTGGGTACAATCCTGGTGGAAGAGGACTAGAAATAGTTTCAAATACACAAAAGCAATTACTCTTTGATTTTAATAATTCAAATTTTGGGAACAAATCTTACAGTAAAACTGCACATATGAGTGAAAAATATGTGAAGTTCTACATTAAAAAACTCTAAATATCAAATTGAAAACAGCTCAAGTTCCATCAGTAAGGGACTACTTAAATTAATTATGGTATATTCAAACAATGGAATATTATACAGCAGTATAAAATAATAAGGCAATTCTTTAAATGCTGATATGGGAATATTTCTAGAATGTATCTTTAAATAGATAAATGAAGACATAGAATGAATGCACATATGTTAATACATTTGACCCTTGAATGAATACCATGGGGGTTAGAGGTGTTGATACTACCACAGAACATCTGAGTATAACTTTTGACCCCCCAACACTCAACTACTAATAGCCTACCATTAACTGGAAGCCTTACCCATAACATAAACAGTCAATTACAGTAAAGCAAATTAGGAAAAAAATGTTATTAAGAAAATCCTAAGGAAGAAAAAAATACAATTGCAATATTTATTTTAAAAAATGTGTGTAAAAGTGGATATACACTGTTCAAACCCATGCTGTTCAAAGGTCAACTGTATCTATACATCTCAAATATGGAGTGGGATATAAAGAATTCACTTTTATTCCTGTTGGTATTTGCATAAAGATATACTGAAAAAATACTCAAGTAACTAATAATAGCAGTTACCTGTGGAAAGTAGTGAAGGAAAGAAGATGGATGGAATCAGGGAGAGGAGTAAGACTACTCAACGTTTGTGGCTTTTATTTTTGAAATAAAAAATAAAAATAATAGGTTACACATTCGCCACGTGAATGTGTAACCTATTAATTTTTTTAATTGGAAGTCATATGTTTATATATTTAAGTATTTATTTTGTAAATAAATTTTTATTTTGGTAAAACATAGGTAACAAAATTTACCATTTCCACTCATTTTAAATGCACAATTCATTGCCATGAATTACATTCAAAATGCTGTATATCCCTCACTGTTATCAATTTCCTGAACATTTCATCACCCCAAACAGAAACTTGGTTAACCATTAAGTGGTAACTCTCTATTCTCCCTTTCCCCACTTTCCCGTAATATCAACTCCACTTTCTGTCCCTATGAATTTTTCTATTCTAGAAATATTATGTCATTGGAATTATACAATATTTGTCTTTCAATGTCTGATTTTATTTCACTTAGCATAATGTCTTCAGGGTTTATCCATGTCATACCATGTATCAGAACGTCATTCCTTTTTATGACCTGTATATAACCTCACTATATGTTTGTAACACATTTTGTTTATCCATTCATCTGTTGCTAGACATTGTTTGCACCTTTTGTCTATTGTGAATAATGCTGTAATAAATGTTAGTATAAAAGTATCTGTTTGAGTCCCTGTTTTCAGTCCTTTTTGGCTATATACCTAGGTGTAGAATTGCTGAGTCATATGGGAATTCTGTGTTTAGGGTTTTAAGGAACTGCTAAATTGTTTCTGTAGTGGGTGAACTCTTTTACATTCCCACCAGCAATGTACAAGTGTTCCAATTTTTCTACATCTTCCCCAACACTTGTCATTTTCCAACATTTTTATTGTATTCATAGTAGTGGGCATAAAATATATCCCAACAGAATTTGACCTGCTCAAAATTTTAAATCAATAAGAAAACCAATTCAAAAATATCTTTTATTAAACTACAATACCTATGGAAAAATGTCATCTAAAGTCTGCTATTATATCAAACAGTTGGACTTCTAGTCAAGATGGTGGTGTAGGCAAATATGGCTCATCTCTTTGCACAACCATATGAAAATTACAACTAAAATGTAGAACATTACTCAAAACCGTCAAAAATCAAGTTGAATGGAAATCTGACAACTACAGAATTAAAGAAACCACACCCATTGAAACTGGTAGGAGGAATGGGCAGCCCTATGCCCACGTGTGGTGGATAAAAATTTGAGAGGGGTATCTAGGGACCAAGGAGTCTGAGCCCCACACCAGGCCCCCCAGCCCAGGGTTCCAGTGCCAGGAATATAAGTCTCTACAACTTCTGGCTGCAAAAACCAGTGGGGACAGAGTAGGTGAAAGAAACTTTTGGAGCCCCAAGTAGTTCCTCTTAAAGAACCTACGCATGGATTCACCTACTCAGGCTCACTTCCTCTGGACTCCAGCACCAGGGTAATAGCTTGAAAGGTACCAGTGGTATACAGGGAGACAATGAAGTATCTGGCATCAGGGGAAGCAGATGCCGTTGTCCCTTTACTGAACTCTCCACCCCACAGAACAAGCAAGGTGATACCATATCTGACACTCCATCTAATTGGCTAACACTGTTTGACCTACCTTGGAGATCCTCAGAGACTCTGCTCCACCCTGTTTATAGGTTCACCCAAGCTGCTTTTCCGTGTGAATGGTTGATCTGGGCTCATGCTCCACAACTTCCTACATCCTCTCAAACAAGGAATAGCTGGCCTCAGTGAGTCTCAGGCCTAGCACTACCAGCAGCCAGCCTAGATTCACAGCGTGGCTATGACTGGGAATCTCCAAGTCCAGCACACATAGCAGTCATCCCAGATTGCTTTATAGCTCAGGCAGGGTGAACCCAGGCAAAACACAGGTGGGCACTGAGCTTGGCTTGCATCTTTGGGGAAACCCCAGGGACAGTATGCCCAATGGAAAGCTACAGACCACATTGGAGCACCACCACCCTGCCCCTGCATAACAGATCCTCCATGGAAGGCAGAGGTTGGTGGTCAGTGGTCATAGCCAATCCTTGCAACTGACTGACCTGGATAAATCCCTTCCATTGATCTGCCAACAGCAATCAAGACTCAACTACAAGAGGAGGGTGTACTCAGCCCAAATGAAGGGTATACCTCAAGTACTCAGCTTAGGAGAGGCTGTGCCACTGGATCCTACAAGGCACCTACTACATTAGGCCACTCTATCAAGACACAGAGTCAAAGAAGCTCTATCTAATACATAGAAACAAATACAGGGAGGCTGACAAAATGAGAAGAAAAAGAAACATGGCCCAAATGAAAGAGTAGATCAAAACTCCAGAAAAAGACCTGAACAAAATAGAGATAAGCAATCTATCAGATGTAGAGTTCACAACACTGGTTATATGGATGCTCAAGGAACTTAGTGAGGACTTCAACAGCATAAAAATGGTCCAAATAGAAACAATTGATACACTCGTTGAAATAAAGAACAATTTACAGGGAAACAACAGTAGAGTAGATGAAACCAAGAATGAAATTAATGATTTGGTACATAAAGAGGCAAACAACAACCACTCAGCAAATAAGAAAAGTGAATCCAAAAAAATTAAGATAGTATAAGCAGCCTCTGGGACAACTTCAAGAGGTCTGACATTTGCATCATATGGGTACCAGAAAGAGAAGAGAAAGAACAAGAAATTGGAAATCTATTTGAAAAAATAACGAAAGGAAACTTCTCTAATTTGGTGAAGGAAATAGACATGAAAGTCCAGGAATTAGAGAGTGTCCCAAATAAGATGAATGCAAAGGGACCCTCCCCTAGACACATCATAATTAAAATGCTGAAGGTTAAAGATAAAGAGAGAATCTTAAAAGAAGCAGGAGAGAAGTTAGCTACCTACAGGGGAGTTCCCATAAGACTGTATGCTGATTTCTCTAAAGAAACTTTGCAGGCTAGAAGGGATTGGTGAGAAATATTTAAAGTCATGAAAATCAGGGACCTACAGCTAAGGTTCCTCTACCCAGCAAAGATATCATTTAGAATCGAAGAGCAGATAAAGAGCTTCCCAGACAAGAAAAAACTGAAGGAGTTCACCATCACCAAACTATTATGATATAAAATACTAAAGGGACTTATTTAAGAAAAAGATCAAAACTATGAACACTAAAATGGCAAAAAAAAACCCAAAACCCACACAAATCTATCAACAATTGAATCTAAAAACCAAACTAAGCAAATATGCAGAACAGAGACAGAATCATGGATATAGAGAATGTTTTGATGGGAGCAGGGTGTGGGGGATTGGGTGAAGAGGTGAGGGGATTAAGAGGTACAAATAGGTCATTACAGAATAGCCGTGGTGATGTAAAGTACAGCATATGAAATGGAGTAGCCAAAGAAGTAATATGCATGACCCATGGACATGAACAATTGTGGGGGAATTGCCTGAGGGAATGGGGAATGCTAGTTGGAGGGCAACCAAGGGTGAAAATTCAGGACAATTGTGATAGTAAAATCAATAAAATATATTTAAAAAAAACCAAAAAACCATCAGTTGGTTGACAGCTTGCAGACCTCAAGTGGTTGAGAAGCTAGGATTGGGCAGGCCCTGTTTTCTGAGTGTACGTAAAAGCCATTCATAATTTTGATTATATTACTGAATATCTACAAAATCCTAACTGCTTTGTGCCATTACTCTTCCCCTACAGTCTTGTGAGGTAGACATTTTTATCTCTTTTTACAGGTGAGGAAACTAAGGGCCTTCAAGGATAAATAACATAGCTGAAGTTAGACCTCTAGCAAATGTCAATGTCAGAATTTGAACGCAATCTGTCTGATCTCCAGTCCTGTGCATTTTGCACCATACCAAGGCTTTGGAGGGATGTAGTCCATGAGAAGGGACAGAGGCCATCAGGTAAGATTTTACCTACTTCCAATTTGGCACAAATTAGCTTTGTCATTCAGTATTTTTCTTTTCCAACATTTCTTTCATTAAGCCCAAGTCTTTTTTCCTTTTTTCTGATTCGATAATGTGGCATCTGCTCCAACTTACACCATTTCTCTGAAATCTCGGACTCACAAGATACTTTGCCAACGAATACAGTCCTTCCTTTCAGGTGGATACTTAAGGTTTTCTCCTTTGTCTGGGGCCTGTGAGTGTCTCAGGTCTCAGGCCACAGTTTCAAATACAAATTAGCTCAATGGTAGGTTCCTCCACAGACAGGAGTGAGGAATAATGCAGAAGAGAACTAGTTTGCATTGGAGGCTGGAAGGACACAGGTGAGCATACCCAATGGCCAATGCTTTCCATCCCTGATTTGACAGGTGGAATAATCAGCCCCTCCCATGGATATCATGCCTTGCTCTGGGTGGAGTGCCCTCATCTGTGAACAGCTGCTCCCAAATGCTGGTTGGAGGTGGCCTAACCAACCCCAAGCAATCTACAGCAGAGCTAACCAATCACCTCTTTACCAGGTCCACGTGTGGGTGGGGTTGTTAGTAGGACCCAAGACCCAGGCAACCATCAGCACAGAGAGAAATTTCAAGCCCTAGCAAACTCATATCTTGCCAGCTAGGCTCTTTTCCTATAGAAATACCAAGCAATTTTTATCACTTCATTCTAACACAAAGAAGTTTTTAATGAAATATATTGCAGTGAAAGCATTCCATCTGGTGAGGAGTGCGTCAAATCGAGATTTTACTTCAGGATGGATTTGTGTACCTTTAATGGTGATGTTAACAATAATCTTTTTCAAAAGTGGCCCATTCGTGAGAAAATCTTTTGTATATATATCAAAACTACTCATTTAGAAAAAATGGTTTTGACTATGCTGGGTAGGCCATATACTTGAATGTAAAGGGAAAGTCAAAAGAAATGGAGATCTAAAATGTCTTTGAAGGGTCTGCAGCACCTACACCGCCCTGCTTCCTCCTTCATGCTACGTGTAGCACCACGACAGTCCACTAAACCCAGGGGCTGCAAGACATGTTCTTGCCTTATTTTGTAGGTCTAATTTTCTTAAAGCTAGTTTTAAATGATAAAATTAAAATGTGAATTTATTCTCATTATAAAGTCTAAGAAAAAGTGAACCTCTCTTAACTCTCCCCGATCTTACTGCACACGAGTATTTTCTATAACCAAATTAATATGTATCCTTTCAGGTCTACATAAACATTTACATTCACCTAAGTACATTGTGAACCAACTCTTTAACCAATAGACATCTATTCAACAAATACTCTTTGAGAATTTACTATTTGTAAGGCTTTGTTTTAGGCACAGGGGATCTGGAAAGATGAAGTCATAATACATTGAACACTGAATTTATGACAGGAATTTTGCTGAGGAATTTACCTGTAATGTTGGATTTAATTAGTACACCAACCCTGAAAAGATGTGCAACTCTTTTTCTGTTATAGGTGAGAGAGCTGAAGTCCAGAGAAGCTAGGTAATTTACCCAAGAGCATAGATGAGAGAGATCAGACTAAAACTGAGGGCTATTTGGCTAGAGCCATGTCTTAATAACACAGTGTGACAGTGTAGTGAAATGACCATCAGCGTTCCTCTAGTGTGAGAGTTCTTCTTCTCAGGGCTCTACACGTACCAGCTCGCTTAATTTTCACAATATGAATATATATTGCTGTCATGCCCATTTACAGATGAAGACACTGAGGCTCCGTGGGGTTAACTTACTTAAATTATGCTTGTAATAGGTGGCAGAGCTGGCCTTAAAATCCAGACAGTCTGCTTGCAGAGCTTCCTCTCAGGACTCCTACTCTATGCTGCCTACACATTCATGTGCATAAATGTGTACTCATGCTTAATCAGTATGCAGTTCTCGATCATGTTGGCTTAGGGTTTTTAACAACATTGAAAAATGTTTAGTTGTAATGTAAATAAAATATAGAATTCAGAATTGATCCCAGTAATCTAGGATCAAATATATATGACAAAAAAATTTAGTAAGAAATTAATTGTTTGGGTTACTGCTGGATGTTTTGTTCTTGTCATTTCAAAAAAGATCACCTAGTCTCTGTAATTTTTTTTTTGTCTCAGCTGATATTTTATGGGAGAGCCAAAAGCAGAAGTTACCAGAGAATCAGTAGATCCCATTCCTACCTCCCCCCGGCCTGCCAGAAGTTATGCCAACTTTTGGGATGTGATGGTTAGAAGTCAAATGTTTTAAGAAGAGAGGAAGTAGAAATAGGAGAAATGGCAAGAAGTTTAGGGAGCTTCTCCCATCTCTGGAAAGTAGCTGAGTTTATTTTTTCCAGGTTTTCTTGGTTAATGGAGACAAATTCCCACAGTGAGAGTGACACTCAATCACTAGTAATATGACTTGCAGGAACAATGCAAGTGTGTGGTAAGGAATTGGGACAAACAAGGGAGATAGGGGCTAAACCTTAAAAAACATGGTCCAAGAGGCCATATCAGAGATACCTATGCTGGGCTTTAAAAAGTTAGATAACTGGGATGACCAGTGTGGAATGAAGAACAAAGTCCCTTTCCAAAATGTTCGTGAGTGCAAAAGATCACAGAAAAAATTTTTTGGAAGACATCCCTCCACCCAACTTCCATGCACTGTAGGGGTTAATAATGCAAGAGCTTTTCTACTAATCCTGCTGGTGGAGCTTTGATTAAATTTGAAGGAAAAAAAGAACATGATGTTTCACACAGAGGAAAAACAGAAAAATCTCAACAGTTGCTGTGTTCGAGTAGTGCAATTGTGGGTGATTTTTTTCTTTATAATTTTCTATATTTTTAAGTTTTCTATCATCCTTACTTATTACTTACAAACTCATAAAACCAATTGCTCTTTAAAAAACTCATTAGTTATGTCACTTCACTGTCCATCTGGCTTAGTCATGCTTTATTTTCATCTGAACATTTTTATATCGCAAATGTTTGTCACAAGTAGGACAGCTATGACTTTTCTCTAGAATTTAGTCTTAGAATTTGCATTTAGATATATGTAAATTAAAGCAATTTAGGCCAACATTATTCTATATCCTACTTGAAAAGAATTTTTAAAGTGTTAAGGAAAGCTGAGGATTTAATCGGTTTGTTCCATGCTAAACTTTAAGTCCAAGATCAGAGGCATAAATGACAACGGGGGCCAGGTCGGTGTCATAAATGAAAGAAACAACACCTTGACTAATGCTCCTGAGTGGTCATTTTAGCAACTAATTCAAACTTCTCAAAAATGAAAATTTGGCTAAGTGCACTGGCCTATAGGAAATCCCTACAGGCTGCTTGCATAATAAGAACAGCCACTTTGCAACTTCTTGAGTCAATCACTGGCATATAGTTAGTTATTCACTTCAATTAGATGTGAACTTATACCAAAAATAGATGGACTACATCAAGTTACTTTATCCCAGACTTTGGTAAATATATTATAATTCCATAAAAACTAGAGCTTTATTTTTTTCCTAAATATTTTTACCCTTGCCCAGGACATTTTTTATTGCTTTTAGAGAGAGAGGATGGGAGAAAGGAAGGGAGAGAGAGAGATATCAATGCAAAAAAGAAGCATCAATTAACTGCCTTCTATGCCCCAACTAGGGTTTGGATACACGAGGACCAGAGATCAAACCTTCAACCCAGTTATGTGTTCTGACTGGGAATCGAACCCACAAGCTTTTGATTAAGGGACAATGCTCCAACCAAGTGAGCCACACCTGCCAGGGTGAAGCTAAAGCGTTTTAAAGACCATCTTGAGACAGATTTGTCTTTACTTGGACCCCCAAAGAAACCTGGATCTTTATTCAGCATCGGGTCAATGTGTGGCTTTCCAGGTGCTCCCTGTGGTAATCTCCTACATCTGAGATTATTGGAAGAATTCCAGTTTCTTATTACTGATACTTTCTTTTGTGTCCCACAATCTTGCCTGTAATCTGCCTTCCAGTTTTTGCAAGAACTTTTATCTCCAGAGCACAGTTTTTCCTTGAGCCACACCAGTACGTTCTTGAATTTATCATCCCATTGTAAGTTAGCCAGTGTAAACTGGGTCCTGGTGCAGCCTTGCACGATTTCTCTGAGCCTACTTGTCTCCTTCCCTGAGACAGTAAGGCACACCTTTAGAGGTATGCTTGGGGACCTGCTCCATTGTATCTGTGGACTTGAACCATCCCTGCTGAAATATCTGTCCCTCAGTACTATCTCCTTCCATCCCATCCCCACAATAATGGAAGAGTCCGCCTTTTTATCATCCTCCAGCTTTACTCTCCAACCAGTCAGCCCGTGCCTTGTCGTTCTTCCCCTCTCATATAATTAAGCTTAATAAACCATTCTTGAGTACCTCCTGTTTGAACTATCTCAGGTGATAAGACGATAAATAAATTTAGATATTTATCCATAAGAAATTTATAGCTTAGTGGGTGTATTAGTTTCCTAGGGCTGCCTTAACAAACTTCCACAAACTAGGTAGCTTAGAACAACAGGAGAGTATTGTCTTGGAGTGCTGGGGGCTAGCTGTGAAATCAAGGTTTTGGCGGCAGTAGCTCTTTCTGAGGGCCGTAATGGAGAATCTGCTCCTGGCCTCTGTCCTAGCTCCTGGTAGCCTCAGGCATTCCTGGGCTTATAGATGCTGTTCTCTCTGTGTCTTTACATTATCTTCCCTCTGTACTTACATGTGTCCAAATCCCCCCACCCCACCCCCCCACCCTGATTTTTTTTGTAAGGAAACACTTTATACTGGATTAAGAGTATACCCTACTCCACAATGACCTCATCTTTTCTTAACTAATTACATCAACAACAGTCCTATTTCTAAATAAGGTCACAGATTGAGAGAGTGTGTGTTAGGATTTCCACATGTGAATTTTGAGGGACACAATTCAATCTGCAACAGTGAGCAAAACACACACAAATGGAATTAACTGGAGTGTAAGAAGCTGGATACTGATGATAAGCACTAAGGGCAGAGAGGTGTTGCACAAGATGGAGTAGACGGTGCAGAGCTGCTCATGGCAGAATGAAGCCTCAGTGTGAACAGCAAGTCAAGGGTTCTCATGGTTCTGCACAGAAGAATATCCCGTTGTAGCTCAGCATATGAAAGGAAGCCTCTTCCTTCTGGGGGCAGCAGTGACTGAGTTTCTTGGGACACCCCTTTGACCCACCTGTGAGGCCACTGAAAAGAAAATGGCTTTCTCACAGCATGACTGTATGTCTAATATCTGGGTGTCAGAGTCTATTGCGCTTACCAGATTTATTAGATAAAATTGCTGGAGGGCGGAAGTATCAAAAAGTATGAGTAATTAAAACACTAAGCTGCAATATTATTAAAGGTATATTAAAATCAATGACATCCATTTGAAAAGATATATTTCAAGGCTTGTCCTCCACAGTGGGAAATGTGGCTGAGCAGAAACAGGTCATGCAGAGAGTATTGTTAATGAAGGTCCTTGTGGAAAAGGCGGCCAGAGACAAAATGAGTTAAAATCTTTATTGTGTCTTGACAGCCCACATGGATCTATGATGATGATAAATGTTCTCATTTAGAACTTTTTCTTTTCCTGAGACATTTTACATGCTATCTCCAATTTGCTTTGAATTTCTCAAAAGACATATGTTCTCAGAAGCAAGTCTCTGCTTGCTTTTCATTAAGTAAGATCTTATCAGGGTGTTTGCATGTGGCATCACGTTTGAGCTATTAATCTTATGACAGGATATTACAAAGAGGGGAGGGGATGCCTTAACAGGTTGAGGGCCATTACCCTTGAGAAGCAGCCCTCAGCACCCAGCAACAAGCACCAGCCCAAGAACTGCTACCGCAGTGATTAATAAGCACTTTCCGGAAGCAAACTCCCCAGGCGAGAAGGTTTCTCCATAGAAGGGTGCACATTGATAGTGGAAGGTAGAGCAGCTGTGTGCTGCTGGGCTGGAACTCAGTGCTGCTGGATTTCTGACCTGCAGGATCCTGGCTGGGCGCCAAGGGGCAATTGTTAATTTTCAGTGACATTTAGGTTTCTCTGGTATTAAGACACAAACCAATGGGTCAACAGCATGAATATAGGGTAAAAGAAATAGGTGACAATTTTCTATGCTTACTGTAACAATTTTATAAAGTATACAAACACATATCCACATGTGTACACAAACACACACAAATACATATAAACAACACTCTAACAGACCAACAGGAAATTGGCTTAGATGAGGCATTAGAGGTAAGTGGAATCTAGACCTGCTGTGTGCCAAGACTGTGATTAGGACTTTGATATTTGTCCTAAGAGCAATGTAAAGTCACTGATGGACTTTAAGAAAGAAAATCCACAAACCATATTTTCATTTTTCTAATGTTATTTTGGCTGCACTGTGGATAATAGATTTAAAACAGGACTACAGGCAGAAGAACTATGGTGGACCATCTTGACCTAATGCAGGCCTGTGGAGAGGCAAAGTGTATAAATCTCAGGATATTTGGGGGATCAAATCAAAGGACTCAATGGTGGCTTGAATACTAGGGATGGGTAAAAAAAATGACGTTAAGAGAGACTTCCAGTGTCTGGGCATGCAACCAGATGACTATAAGGTATTCACGGAGACAGGGAGATGTGGTGATAGTCCAGACATGATGGGGCATGGGAGTTATATTTTAGACACATTAGGTTTACAATGCTTATAAAATATTTTAGTAGGGTTGTTAAGTTGGGTATGCCCATGTAGCTCAATGTAGCTGCATATCTAACATACTCAAAACTGTCTAGATATCTTTCATTCACATTTCTACATTAGTCTTCAAGTTTTTTTTGATTACCAACATTTTTTTAATTAGAGAAAATGTGAACCTAGAGTTGTGTCAAATTTGTAAATGAAATGTACACAAAATTTTCCAGGAACCTTTTTTGTTTCCTTTTTAATCCTTTAAATGTGTTCTCATTTGAGGGAGCAGAAATTACATAGGGGTGAAGGGTCTACCAGCCCACCCAAAAAGGTCACAAAGTTGGGTCACATTGGTCAGTTTCTAAGAGAAATGAGGCGATTAGTAGGGAACGTATGTGTTCTTGCTATACATTAACCAGCTCTTTCCAGTCTTCTCCAGACCATGTCCATTGGCATCTCCTGTTAGGGGAAATAGGGTGTAGCCCCATGGTGCAGTTCCACCTGTATGTCAGGGCACAGCCTGCATCCAGACCATTCACTGGCGGAGAAATGCGTCCACTCCATGTTCCTTCCAACGAGCTTGAGAAACATCTCAGAATTTCCCTTACTATTGTTCCAAATCACTCTATCAGTAAATGTCAAGTATCTTATCTCCATTTCCCTGAGAGAGAGAATGGGTTGCTGGGGCAAATGCCCAAGTCAGTCATGAAGCATTTCCGAAGGGAGGGCATCTTAAATGAAAACAATGTCTTGTCTTGTTTAACAAGCTCTCATGGCAGCTCCCGGTGGTAGGAAAATTTATACTCCTATCAGGACAGCCCCAGAAAAAGATATTGACATTGGTGTGGGATGGAAGGCAGTCCTGAGAAAAATGAAAAGAGTGCAGTTGCCCTTTAGTTGACTGAATAGTTTGTCCACATTGTGCCTCCTAGGTGCTGCACCACATGGGGTGGAGATGGTGCAACCATGGGAAAAAAATTTACTTAGTCCTTTTTCAGAAAAAGGCTGACTGTTGAGTGTGAACTGAATGGAGTGGACCAAGTTTGCAATCTGCAGTAACTTAAACCTCGTAAATCTAGACTGAGTTCTGCTAATGGAGTTGTACCCTTTGAGCCGCCATGGTCTGAGAGGTACAGATGAGCAGCCAGTGAGACCCCAGAGGGCTTTGGCAGCATGGAGCAATGCAAGCCATTTTACTGCCTCAAAGAACACAAATGCTTACAGGAGCACATCAGCCTGCAGCAGCACTGTGTTTACCCAGATACTCATTCTTTCTGGTTTTCAGTTTTCTCACCAGTAAAATGGGAGATTAAACGAGTGAAGGATGCAAAGTGCTGGACCAGCACTTGACACCTGCCAGAAACTCTATACAGAACAGAAAATTACAATGAAGGCTAGAGCATTACTGTTAAATCATCACAGGACATAATTTTTATCAGTTATTATACATGAGATTCTCATATGAGAAAATTTTCATTTAAAAAATTAAAAATTGCAACTTTTGTCTTTTGCCATGAGTTGTGTTAATTCATGTTAGAAGAAGAATAAATCAGAATATTCTCTTTCACCTACAAAAGTGGGCAAGTATTCAGGCCATGCCTAAGAATTTATAATGATATTTAAGGCAAAACTATAATTTTAAGACCTTGAATGTTGCCTTTATTTAGCAAAAGACTTTGATGACTGTTTCTGACTGGGTCAAGGGAAGTCCAGAAAAATTCTTGAAGGAAGAAGAGTGAGGACAAGGAAACTGCACTGTTTTGCAAAGCAAGAGGAATTTTTATTTTAGTCCTGTGTTTGTGGTTACACTGGAAAGAACATCATAGTGTTCTTTGTTTCAGGCTATGGGATAGGATAAAACAATCCAGTGACAGGAGGGGAGTAAGAAACTGGAGTGAGAGGTAAGAGAAAAAGTAAGCTTTCTGTGAATCCTTGAAAATATGAGAAGAAAAGGATGGCCCTCACACATTATGTGGGATCAGAAGATTCTTTCTATTATCTGCCATCTATCTATCTATCATCTATCTATCTATCTATCTATCTATCTATCTATCTATCATCTATCTATCTATCTATCTATCTATCTATCTATCTATCTATCTATCCATCCATCCATCCATCCACCTACCTACCTACCGATATATCTATCAGGTAACCTAATCCCAGAGCCAGGTAAAACTAAAGGAGTCACACAAGACTGAAGGACCCTGAGTAGCTCATACTTGGGTTACATTGTGTCTGCTCCTATGTTCTTCTTCCAAGATCATTATTAGTGTTTGAACATTTGACACATATACATTAAAAGCATTAAGAGATTCAGAGCTGGAACTATTGCTCAATTTGTAAGTATTTCTGAACTATATGCCTAGAAACAAAATTTAGGTAATGCTGAGGCACATAATGAGGCTTACTCTGAAACATTCCAAAAAAGTTTCTCATGGAAATAAGAAACTATAATCTAAGCCAAAATTTTGCCGTGTATATAACTTCATTGGAACAAGGCAAAAACACTCCTAGGGGCAGCAGGGTGGATGGGCCTGTGTGATAGCCTTGCTTACAGAGTGTCTTTCACTTAGATCAAACAAAAAATAAAAATCTCTTCATCAAACTCCAGATATTCAGTGTCCATGTAAGGAAGCTTCCAGCACTGGTCTGGCCTAAGTGAAAGCCTAACTACTTACGACTTCTTTAGGTATCCTTTACAATATCGTAGATGTTGGAATTGGAACTGGTGTTTACCATTTCTTTTTTTCTATCAGTAGGAATTTTGCTGAAGACCGGGAACTTCTTGGCCCTCTGATGACTCAGGTTGAGAACACTCCTTATAGGACTTCTCCATCTCCGCCATGTCCATACCATACTGGTATTTATTGTTGTTTTCTATTTCTTCTTTTAGATGAGAAATTAAATATTAATTTCCTTTTTATATGAAAAATTGCTATTTTATTCCCTATAGTTATCATTCCTCTTAGTAAAAGAACCCTGATTTTTATAGCTGGGCACAGTGCCACCCATGTAAAGATACATTTCCCTTGCAACTAAGTACGGCCAGGAAAGTGACTAAGCTGTTGCCAACAAAATGTAAGCTGAAGTACAGTGTGGCATTTTTGGAAAGTCTCTTTTAAAAGGCAAATGCACCATCTCTTTTACATTTTTTCCTTTCTCTTTCTGCCATTTGAAATATACATATAATGACAGGTGCTTCTATAGCCATTTTGGGCCACTAAGTATCTTTAATGGCAATCAAGTGAATTAGAGCAACAGGGTTGAAAGTTCTGTGATAATAGATATCAGACGCCTACTATGTTAGCCTTGGACTGCAGTGTTAATTATGGTGAAAGTCATTCTTCTTGGGGAATAAAGAGCCTCTCAATATGAAGACTCAGACAAGTCAGAAGTTTATCTCCCTTTCACAGGCTAGACAAGCAGACTGTAGGCCTCAAAACCACCCGGGACCCAGGCTGGCAGGCATTCTACCATCCTCAACACATGGCTTCTAGCTTGCCTTAGCTCAAGCCACACGGAGCACACTTCCAATGATGAACAATACTTACCAATTCTTCTCATATTGTTTTGGTGAGAATGTAGCCTCTTGGCCACACCTAAATCTGGGGGAGCTAAGAAATGGAGTTCAGCTGGAATTCAGCTCCTGAGCCAAGCAACAACTTTATTATAACAGAAGAGGGTAGAATACGTGCTTATGAACAAAGAGCAGTCTGCACCACAGCTGCTAATCTTCATATTATGTAGTTGATAAAAAAAATACCATGCTGTCTCATTTAACCTACACCATCTGTAACCTACATCTAGCTGTCTCATTTAACCTACTTCACATGGGGCTTTTATTGTTCACAGCTGAACATAATCTTAATGATACACTCCTTTCAGGTTTATTCAATAAATTTCTTATCTATGCCTCATAAATTTGGATTGTTAGATATTATCTTCCAGATGTAAAATTCTAAAAATCATCAAAACTTACTTTCTCACTGTTCTTAATGAACAATGAGCAGGTTAAAAAATAAGCAAAAAAAAAATATTTTCTGCTTTGTGGCATTGTAGCAACTGTTTCTAGAGGGTGCATTGTGAGCTGCTGTCTGGGGAAGGGAGGAGAAGGTTTGGTGGCTGAGTTCACCTCGTCAGGAGCTGGAAGGAGCAGTCCTTCGCCAAGGGAAGATGCTGACAGAGGCAGTCACTAAGATTTCTGACCAGAGAGAACAGCAGTGGTCAGAATAGCAGGTTACAGAGTCCTTTGTGCTCAACATACTTCATCTTCTCATCCGTCCGAGCAAGTCACTCCCACAGGATAAGGAAACTATATTAGTGAGAACACTTTCGTTTGCAAGTGACTGGAAACTTAAGCCAACATAACTTAAGTAATGTATGACTGATATGTCTAGAGATATATTTGTTTTGAAGAAATAGAATTAGTTGGAAAAGAGCTTGGTTCTTGGTTCAAAATACATTACCAGATTAATTTCTTGCTTCAACTTCTTGGATATGTCTTTCTCCCCCCTGCCCCACCTCCCGATATGCACACCCCACCCCATTTTCTTTTATTTTAAACTATTTTATTTATTTATTTTTTGAGCAAGGGGAAAGAGGGAGGAAGAGAGGGTGAGAAGCATCGATGTGAGAGAGAAACATTGATCAGTTGCCTCTTGTACACACCATGACTGTGGACCGAACCTGCAACCCAGGCATGTGCCCTGACTGGGAATAATCAAACTGGTGACCTTTCACTTTGCAAAATGACACTCCACCAACTGAACCACACCAGTCAGGGCCCACCACCTGCTTTTCAGCTCTGTAGTTGAACCAGAAGATTCAAGCCCAAGCAACACAACAGAGAATCTGCTTTCCTAATCAGCAGCCCCAGAATTGAGTCTCATCATCATAACTGAGCAGACTTGGCTTATATCCCTGACCATGGCCCAAACACTGTGATCAGGGAAGTGGAACAAACGAAATGACTCAACTCTGGTCACACACTGCACATCTGGAGATCAAAGTGGAGTCAGCACATCGGCTGCGTGTTCGGAAGTCAGTGCACTGTGACCCTAAGAAGAGAGAGTAGTTAGTTAGTGGCAAGAACAACAGTTAAAACCTCCATGCATTCTCAAATGGGAAACCTCAGAGAAAGGTCAAGGTGTCATCTTGTTAATGTACCCATCTTCAAGTATAAAATCTCTGGGTCATGTGCAGTCCTCCGAGTCACATAAAGATGTTGGTCCTCATGGTCCTTAGACCCATGGCTAATGAGTACGTGTAACTATCCCAGTGTGTTCAATGTGCAAGGGCAGCTCATCATCCCATGGCTAGCTAGTAAGTTTAACCATCCCAACACACCCAATGAGAAATGGTGGAGAAAGGGCAAAGTAACTGTAATCAAAACATTTATTCAAAAAGCAGGGGGATATTTATCTGGCTAAGGGAGACGCCATGATCATGAAGGTGGTTTTCCCAGGGCAAGGCTTACTCATTGCACTCCGTGTGTGCTGACCCCTGTGACCTCCCCAAATGTGGGGAACTCGACTGCATAATTTGTGACAGTGGGGGACTGTATTCACGCTCTCCTTCAGGAAAACAAAATAAAAATAAAAAGCAGGAGGATGGAAAATAATGCACACTAAATCCCAGTTAATAGTATGCATCCTATTTCACAGGCATAGAAAACAATGATACACTGTCTTGGCAGAAGAAACTTTGGTCAGTCAATCTGGTTGACCTTGTCTTCAGTTCTGTTCTCTGAGATCATTACCCATCATTACTTTTTTCTCATAACTCTGCTTCTACTCCAGGGAAGGATCTCCCTTGCGGGCTGTCCTGCTCAAGAGGTGGGTTCTGGGGAGGATGTCCTTCAGAGAGCCATACCTTTCTTGGAGGTCACTTCATCTTGGTATCTTTCAGGGACCTGGGGATTATTTTAGGTGTTGACCAGAAACCTTTATGGACCTAGCTCTTTTCCTCATCCAATTTTATACTGTAGGTTCTAATTTTTACAAAACACCATTGCAGGAATTAAATTTAATATGTACAGTACACTTTACTTGAAAGCAATAAAAAGCTCGATTCAAACTGGCTGAAGAAAAAGGTAGAACTTAGCAATGCTGAGAACTGTGAAACCCAAGGACAGCACTGGCTTCATTCGGGTAGAATTTGTTTGCAGACACTGCCAATTTTTATCTATTGACCTACTTCTTCTAGGTCTGTTCTGTTCTCAGATCTCTATGTGGTGTCTTCCAGCAGCTTCACACTTACATGAGAAGTTTACCTAGGAACCCTTGGTACGCACACACACACAACCCAATACACAAACCTACACTTCACATGTGGATGGAAAAATGGAGGTTGCTGGAGTTTCCTCATATTCTCCATTTGGGAAGAAGCTTGAAAGCCTGGATTCGCCTCATGGGGTGCTGATTCATAGAAAATGTACAGTTTAACCTAAACCTCACCATCCCAGCAGAGGGTGCAGTGCAGGAAAAGTATTGTGTAATTTGTATTTTTGGCTTCGTTCCTCTGAATACTTCTTGTGCCTGAGGATACTGAAGGACGAACATTTACATCAGTGCAGCAATAACAGAGTAACCAACATAACAGTAGCTAGCACCTCTTGAATGTGCTGTGATGGTCCATTTGACTTATCAGTTTAGCGAGGCCACAGCACCCAGATACATGTTCAAACACTCATCTGGAAGGCATTTATTTAGATCAGATTAACATTTAAATGAGTAGACTTTGAATCAAGCAGATGAATATCATAATGTGGATGGGCCTCATCTAATCAGTTGAAGACCTGAAGAAAAAAAGGCTGACATTGCCCTAGGAAGAAATTCTACTCACACTGTCTTTGAATACATGCTGTAGCATTCAGCTCTTCCCTGGTCTCCAGCTTTCTGGTCTACCATTCAGAATTTTTTTTTTTTTTTTTTTTTACTTGCCAGCCTCCACAATCATGAATCAATTCCTTAAAAATCAATCTCTTTCTTCATACACACATGCATGCACACACGCAGTCTGCTAGTTCTGTTGCTCTAGATAATCCTGACTAACACACACACTAACGTGGAGGTGGCTCTAATACACAGGGCGGAGCCAACTGAGTCGTTGGGTTAGTTATCTTGGATTAGTTTCCTATTGCTGCTATAACACATCGCCATAAATATAGTGGCTTAAAATAGCATACTTTTATCATCCCATAGTTTTGGACATCAGCAGTCTGACACATATGTGTCACTAGGCTAAAATCAGGGGGTCAGTAGTGCTGCACTCTTTCTGGATGCTTTAGGAAAAACATGTGTCCATCATCTTGCCCTTTTCAGCCCTAGAAGTCACCTGAACTCCTTGGCCTGTGGCCACTTCCTCCATCTTCAATGCCTGCAGTGTGGCATCTTTCAACCTCCCTCAGAGTCTGACTCTCCTGCCTCTCTCTTCTAAGAACTCTTACGACCATCTTGGCACCTGGATAAACCAGGATTACCTCCCTCAGGAACTTTAATCACATTTGCAAAGTCCCCTTTACTATGTGAAATGACATATTCACAGGTTCCAAAGGTTAGGACATGGACCTTTTTTTTGGTGAGGGGGGATCATTATTTTGCCTAACACAACCCTTTAAAAAAGATTGTCATTTTGTGGTGCATTCAATCGCCCATTCACCAAGCACTTACTGAACGCCTGCCCCTCTCTGTTGTGGAAGTTGGTGTTTCAGCCAACAGTCAATAAGACAGGTCTGGTTTTCATGCTCATGGAGCTTATATCTAATAGTGCCAGACACAAAACTGGGAAGTAAACAAATACATATAATTAGGTAATTACAAATAGTGATAAGAAATCTGAAAAAAAAGAAATAAAATGGACTGGTGTAATAACTGGAGGTAGGGTGAGGTAGCTTCTAAGGTCAAGGTTTTTGAGTTGAAACTTAAATTAGGAGAAGCTACCATCCATATCAAGATACATGAGAAGAATAGGTGCATTTCAGGCCAAGGAAACAGCCATTGCATAGGCTTCAGGCAGGGATTAGTGTGATTGATTGGGAAAAAGGTCACTCTAGAGCACAGGAGACACCTGCTACATGATAGTGTCAGGTATCTAAGCAGAATCGGTCATGCAGGGCTTCGTGGGTCATAGCAAAAAGGTTGGGTTTATTAAAGAGCTTGAGGAGCCGTCATTTTCCCCTATAGGATGTTCCTTGGTACAGAAACATATGATTGCACCAAGGACCTGCTCCTCAGGTAAGCTGCCGATAGACTTTTTCTGACTAAAATTTGTCAAGAGTCCTCCCATTTAGGTCCTATCCCTGGTGGCAATTTTACCCCATAGAATCCTTCCTACTGCATCAGCAAGGTGCCACTGTCAGTCAGTACGACTGCAGAATTTGAAGAGCAAAATATTTTGAGCTTACATATAAATATCTGAATTTCCTGAATCATTTTTCAAGTGTGTTTTGCCTATGTGGAAACATCCACAGAATATTCACAGGAAAAGGAGAAATTAGAAGTATTGTCTCTTAGCTCAGTGATTACCCATTAGCTTATTACTATCCAATAAAAAAAATAGCTGCCTGCCTCTCCCCCGCCACAATAGGTTTCTATAAGATCTATTTTAGGTTTCTTCACTTCACAACAGGAGAAAGTCTCTGTGTCTCCCAGCGCACACAAACCTGCAGGAAAAATGCTGAAAGTAAAGGAGAAGCTTGCTTTGGTAACCTTGCAGTGTAATTCATCTTAGAAAAACAATATTTCAACCTTATTTTAAAAATACAACTTAAAAAAGTATCCTTTGCAACATGGACAATTAGACCAGGAATCAGGAACCTTAGTTAGGCAGCACTTTGGGATTCATAGTCAGGAAATAGCATATTAAACGGAACGCTTTATGCAGCTGACAACACACGAGGATTGGCTGGATGGTCGGTGGATATCTAGCTTCAGCTCCAGCTTCCCTTCTGCTCATAGCTCCATCCATGTCTGAGTTCTCCCTTCCCTTCTATTCTCTCCCACTTCATTGATTCATGGTTTATCCTTTCCGTGTTTCTTTTAGCAAAAATAAGCAAACACATGCACATTGTCTCTTATATCTTTCCAAAACAGGAAGCATATCACCTTGCACTTTGCCTCTCCCCCCAGCCCCACCCACATATCTTTGAAATAATGCCAGGTCAGTTTCTTTCTCTCTCTTCCACTCCCCCTCCCCTTCTCCTTTTCCTCTAAATTGTTTCACACTACTTCACTTTATGGTTATACTATAATGTTTTCAGTCTCATATGAATGCCTGTCTGGGTTGTTTTTACATAATGCTATTATATGTATATGATGATGCATATAACTTTGGTTTTGTGTCTGGGAGTGCAGCTTTAGGCACGTTCCTAGAAGTGGGATTGTTGTGTCACAGGGTGTGCATGTGTAGTGTGGTTAGACATTGCCAAACCCCCTTCTCACTGGACTGTACCACTTTGCACTGCCTTTAACGATTTGTGGCTGCCTGCTTTTCCATCGCCTCACAAACAGAACAGGTTGTTAGGCTTTTAAGGACTTGGGTCACACAATACATTTCATTAGCATTGCTTTTGTTATGAGTAAAGTTGAGCACTTTTCTCATATTTAAATATCAGAGGTAAATCTTCATGAAATTGTGTATTTGTGGTTTTACCCACTTTTCTATAAGATTTTTATATTTTCCCCTTTGATAATAAAAATTTCTTTCTGTATTAAGAAAATCAGCTTTTTATCTGTGACATTCAGATATTTTTAGTGCCATTTTCTTTAGATTTTTATGAAAGTTTCATTGTCATATAATTTGTTTCTGTTTGGTAAAATGAACCATTCTTTCATTGCAACTGGATTTTGAATCCAAGTTTTAAAAAATTTCCCCACTCCAAGCTTGTAAAAAATTCACCCATGTTTTCTGCTAATACTCAAGTGATCTCATTTTTACACTTACATTTCAGATTCATTTTGAATTTTTTCTGGTGCACTGTGTGAGTTATGAATCTAATTTTATCTTTTTTCCAAATGGTTGTTCATCTGTCCCAAATTTATAAAATGTCCATGTTTTCCCCAGTGACTTGAGATATTACTTTATACAAAATCTTTGTATGCACTTGAGCTTATTTGTAGGCTTTCTACTGTGTTTCATTGGTATATGTATTTATGTGCAATTTCACTTTTTTAGTCAAGATTTTGTAGCATATTTTAATGTCTAGTGGAGCTAGTTCTCTTATATTTTTCTTCTTTTCTGGAGATTTCCAAGCTATTTTGCATGTTTATTTTTTCATATAATCTTCAAAAACAATGTATATTGATCCAGGAAAAAACATTTTGTATTGAGATCACACTAAATTTGTATATTAAATAGAAGAAAATTGATCTTTATGATATTGAATCATCCTAGCCAAGAACAAGTGTGTGTTACATGCCATTGTGTCACCTATGACTCCTGGGATGTCCACAATGTCATGTCCTCAACAGCCCTGCTTATCTCCTGTATGCTCATACCTATGGCTTCTTTTAGGGAATCAATCCAGGTCATATTCAGTCACCTTATATTTAGTCAAGAACGAGTGTGTCCTTCTATTTGTTATGTCTTTGTCTTCATCAGAAGTATTTTCAATATATATGCTTTGCCCATTTCTTGTTAAGTTTATTCCTAAATACTGGGAAGGGGGTAAGAATCATGAGAGAAATTTCTATGACAATGGCCAATTGTTTGTTGTCTGTATACAGTATTCTCCCTTTATCTGCAGGGCATAAGTTCCAAGAACCCAGTGGATGCCTGAAATCATAGATAATACAGGAAAATACACACACACACACACACACATACATATATATAAACACTTTTTCCTATACATACATACATACCAATGATAAAATTTAATTTACAAATTAGGCACAGTAAAAGATTAACAACAATAAACAACAATAAAACAATTATAACAATTATCTGCACTAAAGGTTGCATGACTGTGATCTCTCTTTCTCTCCGATAACTGACCTGATAACCCAGATAGCTTTTAAGTGACTAATGGGTGGGGAGCACACATAATGTGGATTCAACAGACAAAGTGGTGATTCTTATCCCGGCTGGATGGAGCTGGGTGGCGTGAAATTTCATCATGCTACACAGAAAGGCACACAAATTAAAACTTATGAATTGTTTAATTCTGGAGTTTCCATTTAATATTTTCAGACTGCTGTTGACCACAGGTAGCTGAAACATGGAAAACAAAATCACAGATACAGAGGAACTACTATAGATGTTGTCATGGCTAAGTGTTGCTTCTGTTAGTTATGAATCCACTTACATCTTTCTTTGTGACATCTGACTAAACTCAGTAAAATTTCCATGTATATTAGAAAAAAAGCTCTGTTCAACTTTTAAAGCAGAAACTTCAATATGTCTATGAATTGAGGCTTAAGAATTCGACTAGTCAAATTATCCATGTCAATTTCTGTGTGTTTGATTTGACACATTATATTAATATTTTAAATGTTTCCCAATCAAAAAAAGTTATATTTCTCTAAATTGTTCCTTGTGTTTATAAATAGAGTTTAGTCTAATTTGAATTTATGTTACACGGCATATACTATTTTATCTCTAGTATATCTTATTGTGTACTGTAATTATTGTGAAGGTAATTATCTGTTTCATATTTTTTCTTAATGTTACCATACTGCTTTATATTTTTCTATTACAACAAATATTTGTTCTTTTTAGTTTGTTTTCCTTTTACTTTTTAAGTTGTAAATTTAAGTTTTACTTTTTATATTAAGTATATTTATTTTAAGGAGACTCCTATTTCTATGGCTATAGTGTAATTTTACCAGATGTTTACAAATTTAATAGCTATCACTAAACTTTTCCCCCAAAGTGAATACAATGATTTATATCCTCACCAGCAGCTGATGAGAGTTCTGGGTACATAACATTTTTACAAAAGCCTATAATTTTTGCCCAATTAATGGCTGCAAAAAACTCTCATTGTGAGGTATTTTTAAATATCTTTTCTGAATTTGGGCTGGGGTGAGGGACTATGTCTACCACTTCTACAGACTGCTTGTTCAGATACTTGCTTACATTTGCTTACATTTACTTCATTAACATTTAAGAATTCTCCAAATATTCTGAATGCTAATTCTCTGTCAATTATATTCATTGATAATATTTCTACCAGTGTTGGTTCATTATAATTTGTAAATTGTGCTTTATAATAAAAAGTGTAGTATAAATAAATCATTGATCTTTAATGGCAATAGATTATGAATCTTTTTTTGATGATGTGTTTGTTTTAATATTTTACTTAAAAGTCATTCACTGAGATTCTTAAAGAAAATCTTCAATATTTTCTTCTGATATTTTACAATGTTTGTTTTTTGTTTTTAATTTTAATACCTCTGGAACTGACATTTTTGCAAAATGTGGAGTGGACATAACATTTATTGTTTTTTTTCCTGTAAGGACGAGTTTTACCAGCGCTTTACATTAACAGTTCATCACTAGAACATGACCATGTTAGCACCTCGATCTTGGACTTCCCAGCTTCTGGGACTGAGAGAAACACAATTTTGTTCTTTATATACTACTCAGCCTGTCATATTTTGGTATCACTGTTCAAATGGACTAAGACAGAAAATTGGTATTTAGAGTGGGGATGCTTCTGTAAAAGACATGCTTGATGTAAGAACATCCAAACCTGGAGGGAACGTGTATACAGCTTTACCGGAGCCAAACAGAGGATGTGCCCAGAATCAGACCTCAACAGACTGAGAAAACGCTCCTAAGAATGACAGTGTGCAGCTTCTTTGGTGCGTTTGGAGTTAAGGGGGGAGTTTAGGGAAGGCTCCGTGAAGGTGGAGGAAAACAAGGAGAGGATTAGATTACGGTACAGTTGACAAGATAATGCGCTGTTTTGAAAGTGTTTTTTTTCTTTTGAGGACTCCAAAAGGATGCATTTCAAAGGTGTGCTAACCTGGACACACAGAAACAATGGACAGGACTTGCTTAAGGCAAAGACAAAATTTTTACTGAAGAAGTTATCTGTCTGGGGCATGACTATCTACCGTGACCTGCCAGGTTAGGAATTTATGATCAGATCACCCTGTACAGTTACTTTCTATAGAACCCCCTTTTGTCCATAAATACCTAATAATGAGGAAGTGGCTTTGGAATCGTCAGTGTCAGAAATGCTCAAACTGGTAGAGAATTTTTATGAGTTTGAGTCAAACTGAGGACAATTTCTGGGAAGCAACATCTCAGTGGATTAAGAAAATGCTCCAGAGAATAGAAGTTCTGCACCTTATTTTTTTATACATTACAGTCAAAAGAGGAGGCATAAGGAGGTTACATGAGCTTCACTGGTGATAGATTAGGGAGGCAGGAGAAAGCAAAGCGAGGAAGCTTCTGGGATTGGATAAAAAGTAAAATGATAGACATATACATCTTTTATATAGGTGGGTGCAGAGCAGTTAGATAAAAAATTAACATGATAACAATAAAAATGAGGGGATTTATGTTCTGTGCTCTGGCACTAACTCTAACCCTAACCTTAACCTTAAGTGGTTGTTGTGCCTGGATGGGTCTGGAAAAAGGGAAGTTACCTTACATTCCAAAAATATGTTATCTAGATGCAAAAGGCAATAGGCAGGCTCAGTTAAGGTAAATGTTGACTTTTGTCAGGGAACATTCTAGCCTACTAAGGCAAGACTACCCACCATAAATTGCTTTTCGTTAAAAAGTTTTTATTACAGACCATCCTGTGTGGTTACTTTCAGTCTCCGAGTTTTTAAGGCTGCCACGCAGGCTTCCTCTGAGCTTATCAGGTTTAGTATGTGGCCCTTTTTCATCCATAGAGTGGGTAATGGGTAGAGGCTGGAAGAGTTGGAGTACATTTTAGAAAAAGCCTACATTGCTGTGAATGAACTTTGAAGGCATTTCTGACCAGAGCCCAGTAGGAAAAGAGGAAAGCTGTAGAGAAAGCTCGAATCTCGTTAGGGAATACCTAAGTGGTCGTGAACAGAATGTTGGTAGAAATACTGATGGGAAAGGCCATTCTAATGAGGTATCAGAAACATATGAGGGGAATGTTATTGGAGAGTGGGGGAAAGGCTATTTTGCTATAAAGTTACAGACAAATTGTCTGAATTGTGTTCATGCCCCAGAGTTCTGTGGAATGTAGAACGTGTGAGCAATAAAATTGAATATTTGGTTAAGCATAGTGTTAAAGATACAGCTTGACTTTTTTTGGATGGTTATGGTAAAATGAGAGAAGAGAGAACTGACTTCAAGATGGAATTGTCAATCAAAAGGGAAGCAGAACTTTAAAAAATTGGAAAATTCTCATCCTATTCATATTGCAAAAATGAGAAGGCATTTGAAAAGATTATTAGGGGTGTGAACCACAGGTATTATCAGTCGCCCCAGCAGGAAAACAGCCAATTTGAACTGAAGAGAAAGCAGCCTGGAAAGAATGAAAGAAAGTCGTGAGACTTCTTAGATTTCACAGGACAGAAACTTAAAGCTATTCAGCTATGAATATACAAAACTCTTTAAAACAAAGAAAGAAGGAAGCCAAGTTGATCCAGAGATCATAAGGGCTGTCTCCTTGCTTTCCCAAGGGAGTGGTGACATTCAACAGGCCACATGACCCCAGCCAAAGATATGGGAGCCCAAACCCCTGCCCAGCAGAGATGTGCAGCACCGCTACTTACACTTAGATTTTCAAAGATGCAGCTGCCTGAAGCCATGAGCATTTGACTCAGACAGAGGGCCTTGGGGAAGCCAAGGCCACTGCAGAGAGGCCATGCTAAGGAAGTTCCCAGTAAAGTCAAGGCAGAAGACCGTCCCTGAAAAGCTGGAGATTCAATTCAGTCTGGGAGAGCCACAGGCACAGGACTCCAACCTTGAGAGCTGCAAAGTGAGCTGTGCCCAGCAAAGCCACAGAGGCAGGACTGCCACTCCAGTGGGTCTCAAGGGCAGCACCTCTGCTCCAGTGGGCCTTAAGAAGTGGGCCTAAAGGTTTTTTTTTTCCCCCGATTTTATTTATTTATTTTGTAGAAAGGGGAAGGGAGGGAGAAAGAGAAGGAGAGAAACATCAGTGTGTAGTTGCCTCTTGTGCACCCCCTACCTGGACCTTGTCCACAACCCAGGCAGGTGCCCTGAGTGGGAATCGAATTTGCGACCCTTTGATTCTCAGGCTGGCACTTGATCACTGAGCTGCACCAACCAGGGTTTCAATGTTTTAAACTTGCTCGGGACCATCGTTAGCATCAGTATTTAGCTAGATATTAAGGAAAGAGAGCAAAGGGAACTAGACATTAAATGGCTTAATAAACTGCAAAGTACATGCCTGTTTGCTCAGTCAGGAAGCTTCACATTCCCAAGGATTACAGCATTGTGCTCTACCAAGAGGATTCACACTCTTTCATTCCCCACTCTGGTACCAGGTTGCCAAGTGTGAGCAGGGGAAAGCAGGCACATGCACAATAAAGAGTCTAAAAGGTGCATGGTGCCAGGATGGGCAGGGTAGGGCAAAACGGCGGCCGAAATACAATCCGGAAAAGACGGCTGACGTCAACCCAGGGAACCGAAACGGCAGGCTTTGCCAAAACAGATATCCGCATGGCAACCGGAGCCCGAAGAGAACCACGAATAATATATTGCCGCTTTGTTTAAAAGGGACCAATCCCCAGCTCCCACGGAGAGAGCCAACCCAAAATAAAACCCTGCCATATTCCCTGTTTGGGCGCGACTTCCTCGGCACCACCTTGCGGACCAGGGAACCTCGCTCGGGTGCGCAAAACCCAATAAAGCTCTATACTGCCTAACTTTGTGGCTGATTGTCATTTATTCCTCGGCAGAGCCTAAGAAAACCTTTCACATGGGACAAGGTATTAGACCCTGGAGGCCTGCCAGTCTAGTCTGGGGAAAGAAGGGATTGATTGAAAAGGGGACCCATTTGAAGTGAGCAAAAGTTTGGGATGTTAATTGGTCCTTTTGAGAAAGCAGCTGATCCATCTCAAACCCAGGCTTCTGCTTGGAACCCCAGGGGAACAAAGAAACTCTCTCTTGCTCATGACCTGCCCTCACATGATGCACTCAGCTGTACTCTCCATGTGGCCCTAACAGCCACGTGGCCCATGGCCGTGAAACTCCACATGCAGGCTCCAGGAGGGAGCCTGAGATGCACTACAAATGGAAACACACACTAAGCTATCTGGATGCTGGACTGGTCTCAGCTTTAATAAAAGCAGAAACTCTGGGCAGTGGCCTTCATCCTGATCCAGCTGAAGACAAGACTGGACTTTTCCCAGGACAGGGCACAGGGAGATGGGACACTGGAAACCCAGGGAGCACCTTCTATTGCCACAGGGATACGCCATGCTACACCACAATCTCCCATGGGTGGGTCTTTGAAATGCTTTTCTCATGATCCTGTGGAAGAACCTAGTTCCCACCTACAACACCATCACCCCTGCCCCGCCCTGCCTTTTTTTTTCATATTTGGAATAAGAGTGTTTATTCTATTGCTGTTGCAACATTTTATTTGGAAGCACATAACTCTTTTCATTTCACAGGTTCACAGCTGGACAGCAATTTCCCTCAAGAGTAATCCTCTTCCTGTATCTGATTCATATAATATTTAGATAAGACCTCGACTTAGATTTTTGTGTTGATGCTGAAAGGAGTTAAGACTTTTAAGACTACCGGGGTATACCAAATGTACTTTACATGTAAAAAGGACATAATCTGGGGGGACCCAAAAGTGGAGTGTTATGATATGAAGGTTTGGTTTCCCCCTGGATTTATACGGTGAAATCCCAATGTGACGGTACCAAGTGGTGAGTATTTGAAAGGTGATGGGGTCACGAGGGAGGAGCCCGCATGAGTGACATTTATGCCCTTATAAAAGAGGCCTGAGAAAGCTCCCTAGCTCTTCTGCCAGGAGAGGGTACAACAGGAAGTCTTTCACCTGGAAGAGGGACCTCACCCAACCATGGTGGCACTCTGGTCTTGGGCTTCTGACCTCTAGAGCTGTAAAAATCTTCCATTGTTTTATAAGCTACCCAGTTTCTGGTATTTTGTTATAGCATCCCATTATGTCAGCATAAGAAACATCCAAACCTGTAGAGAATTTTTAGAAAAGTTTATCTGAGCCAAACTGATGCTATATGCTGGGTAACAATATCTCAAATGCTCCAGAGAATAACAGTTTTTAAGCTTCTTTTATGCATTTGAAATTAAAGAAGAAGGTAAGAAGGATTACACGGAGGTGAAAGAAGACAGCAGAACTGTATTGCAGCCTAGTTAAAATTGAGGCTTGTTATGGCTGATTTCAAAGTTGTGTTAACCTAGATGCACAAAAACAATGAACAGGGCTTGCTCAAGGCAAGGAAAAAACATTTACTAAGAAGCTATTCCCCTGGGCGTGACTACCAACCATGACCTGCCCAGTTAGGAATGTATGACTGTATGACCAGATGATGGTTACTTTACCTAGAACTCTTTATTTTTTTTCATCCACAATTACCTAATACTTTTTCTTTCTCCAGAAGTTTTTGTTCTGTTTTGTAGTATGTCACCCTACACAGTGCAATGTACCATTTTCCAAAGACTCAAGGGATCCCCTATGCAACTTTTTGGAGATCATTGTTTCATCAGCTCCACAGGTTCTAGTTGCCTAACCCTCCTGTCCACATAAGAAAACCTGTAGAGAAATTTGAGCTGAACCGGTGACGTGCTGAGGAGCAAGCTCTTAAATGCTCCAGAAAATAGCCAATTCTGCAGTTTCTTTTATGCACTTAAAATTAGGAGGAAATGTAAAGAAGATCACATGAGGGTGGGAGAAAGAAGGTGGGGACTGGATTACTGTCTAGTTAGATTATGTGCCCTCTTGAGGATGGTCACACCTTCAAGGGGTATTACTTCTGGCATTTCAAAGGCATATTCACCTGGGTGCACAACAACAATAGAGAGAGCTTGCTCAAAACCATTCGCTAAAGAAGTTATGTGCCTGGGAGTGACTACCAACCATGAGCTGCCCAGTTAGGAATTTATGACGTATCACAGAGCCCCTTTTTTGTTCATACTCTCCTAGCTGTGATATATGTTTCCTCAGTTCAGGGAGACCACTGTGTTCTGCAATGAATTCCCACTTCCATGCACCACAGCCTACAAAGTGCCTCTCAGGATAAACATGGGAAAATCATAGAATTTACCTTATCTGTGATCTTTTGAGGTCACAAGTTGTTTTTTTTTTTTCGTTATTTGTTTTGTCCAAAGTCTAAAAACAGTTGTTTCCTATATTTTGTCCACTCTTCTAATGGGTTATATCAGAAGGTCTAGTCCAAGCCTAGTTACTCTGCCATGGCCAGAAGCAGAAGTTTTCTGAATAGCCCTTCGCTCTTCAATGAAATACAGATTATCATGGTTAGAAAAAAAATCCCTAGGACCATCAACACATTGACCCACCCCACTACCATAGGACTTGAATTTTGTTTTCTAAATATCTGATAAATAGCTGTTCAGACCATATGAGGTCTGTCTGGAAAAAGTCCAGCCGTGGTTAATATAACAACAGTTTGCACAACATTGACGTAACCTGGAGCCAAGGAGAGTCAACTGGAATGTGCATGTATGAACAATGATAACTTTATAACTTGTCAGTGGGGGCCAATAGACTCCATTGAGTGAGCATGTGTGGCCATCACATTCAAAATGACTGAGTAGAACAACTAATTTGCATCAAATTTTGCATTAAGCTTGAATATTCCTCCACAGAAAATATACAGATGATTCAGAAGGCTTTCAGGAATGATGTAATGAATGCAGCACAAATAAAAGTGTGGCACACACGCTTCAAAGATGCTCAAGAATCTGTTGAAAGTAATTCATCTTCTGGAAGGCCTTCAACAAGCAGAACACCTGAGACTGTTGAACTGTGTGTATGGGCTGCAATCAACAAGGATCAGAGAACTGTGTGAGGTCCCAAGGTACTTACTTTGAAGGGGACTGAGGTTTCATTGTACTATGTATGATGTTTCTTTTATCTTCTTCAATAAATATCTCTATTTCACATGCTAGGTACTTTCTAGATAGACCTCATACATAATCACCTTCAGTAATGATAGGACTACTCTTTTTTTAACATCCGCATCCTCCTTGTTTTAATCTCTCAAGTCCACACAAGGTCTGCTCTTCCCCTACTGAACAGACCCACGAATAGTTGACAAGATCATCACATTCCCACAGAGCCAGCGCTTCTGTAAACTAAATGCCAAGTGTCTTCAACTTGCTCTACAAGTTTGAGTAAGTAAGGTAGAAAGACAATAACCTTACTTCTACAACCTTGCCTTAAGTATGTGCCCCATGACTTTGAAATCTCTGGCGAGAATTTGCTTTGAAGCCCTCCTTCACTCCTAGCTTGAATCAGATTGATACCAATGCGGCTCAGGGAACAGAGGGGTGTAGCCCTGAAGCAGCCCTCGAGGGGCTTAGGCCCTGGGTAAACAAGCTAGCACAGCGCCTGAAGACAAATTCTGTGCCCCCAGGTGGAGACCCAGCAGGAGGAAGTCGTTTCACAGTGTAGCCTGAGGCTAGCAAGAGTGATTGACAAAGGGAAAAGCCCTCCTACTGTCTTTCAGGCATTGATTGAAGGTGAAACCTTAGGACACTGAGGCACATTTACCTAAAGGTAAACGTGGCAGCAGCTGGCCTGTCAGTCTAGCCTGGGAAAAGGATGGGATTGGCCCGGGGAGCTAAACCCTTTCGGAGTGCCTGGAAGTTTGCAATAGGAGATTTAAAGCAAGGGCAGGCAGACTCTCTTCCTCTAGGGTCTTTGGCACTGATAGGAGGGTGGTGCTCTTGCAGACTGGTAGGCGTGGAAGCTGCGTGGCCAAGCAGTGGGTGCCAGGTCCTGTGGATGGAGCCTCTGCATAACCTGCTACAACGTTGAAAGTAACCCCAGGGCCCCAGCGCGAGGAGCTGCAGTGTGGCTCCAGCCACGCGGCTGTGCGCGCAGACTCTAGGGAGAAACCTGAAGCGGGAGAGCCGTCTGCTTAGCAGCCTTGGGTTCCAAAAGGACAGATAATTGTGGAGGATTTCTGTGCATGGTTTTGGGTTTCAGTCTTTTGGTGAACAAATGGGTTTTGCCTGTGTGTTGCTGAAGAGACTGGCCTGCAGTCATGGAGTCTCTCGTTCCCCCAAATTGCGCAACTATTAATGAAGAACTCTTTTCTTTCCCACTAACTTTTGTCTTCAGAATGTGCCCGCGTTTAATGGCAGGCAGCCAAACCCCATTTTTGTTTAGTAACAAGATAACCCTAATTTCACCAAAGGATCATTCAGCCATTGCAGTCTATGTAGTTAGCATCTTTAAAAACCTCCTAGGGCTATGTCTAAAGATCCTTTTCCTAGTTGTGTGACCCAGAGAAACCACTCCTGACTATGCTTTCACATAAAGCCACAGGACAAAAACATAATGACTTTATTAATTGGAAAATGGGAACTATAAGAGAGGGAGGGAAATATAATCAATTGAAATATGTGATTCCATTTCCTAACTGAGGACATAAGAATAAAATGGGGCATAATATTTTAGACCTCTAAAAGTCAGTTAAGGCCCTGGTCCAGTAGTGCAGCTAGTTAGAGCATTGCTCTGCTATGCCAAGGTTGCGTATGTCCCCAGTCAGGGCACATACAAGAATCAACCAATGAATGCATAGCTAAGTGGAACAACAAATCAATGTTTCTTGCACTCTCTTTTTTCCTTCCCCCTTCCACTCTCTCTAAAATCAAGAAATAAATAAAAATACAAATAAATTTAAAAGTCAGTTAACAAATCTGAAGGTTAGGGGAACTTTTTGGTCCCAACATTTTGTGTTGTCTGACTTTAGTTTCCTAATATGGAGATTTCAGGACTCTGCTTTTCTACTAAAATTAGGATTAATCTTAATAAATGTCTTACAGTCAAGCTTAAAAAATATGTTGTGTTGCCAAAAGTGTTCACCTGAACCTCCTCAATTCTAATAAGGACATGTTTGGGAGCAGTGGGATTCATTGACTAAACCTGACAGTTTGTTTTAATTGGTTTCTAATTCATTTCTTTAGGCTATGCCTTATTTCTCTCAGTTCCCGGGTCTGTACAAATCTGCATAACAGCATGTACAGAACATTGTGAAACATAATTCTCACTCATTAAAAAAATGCAGATGCTAAATGTCATGCATTTACATTTTGAAACAGTCATTTCCTTCAATCTACTTTATTTAACTTTGAAAAAAATAATTTCCCAAAGGCTAAAGTATAGGAAAACCTTGGTAAATAACCTTACCTCAGGCATTTAAAAAAAATCACATATAGAAATAGCAGTTCCGCCCTGGCTGGCATAGCTCAGTGGATTGAGCGCGGGCTGCGAACCAAAGCATCGCAGGTTCGATTCCCAGTCAGGGCACATGCCTGGGTTGCAGGCCATGGCCCCCAGCAACTGCACATTGATGTTTCTCTCTCTCTCTCTCTCTCCCTTCCCTCTCTGAAAAATAAATAAATAAAATCTTTAAAAAAAAAAAGAAATAGAGTTCCACCAAAGTGCCTCCTTATTTGCATGTAATGTTTCATATGATTGTGATGGGTTCAGTAGCTGAGTACCTGTGACCCTTTTTTGTTGTCTAAGGCAGAGTAGACAGAATTTGGTGGCTAATACTTGCTTTCCCTTTAAATATTCTTAATGATATTTGTCTAATAAACTTTCTGCTTCTTTATATAATGATTAGGTTCTAGGATTAGATCTGATGTTGGAGTCAGATATTTGGTTATTCGGTTTTTCTACTCATACAGAGAAAACATTTCCAGTGACTTATGATGAAAAAGAGAAGAAAAAAATAGGCTTGAAGTGTCTTACTTTTTGCAACCTATTACCGTTTTCTTGTCACTCCAAGGCATAGCGGAAAAAGAAAAGAAGCTGGCCAGGAGACAGGCCTAGGAGATGATCCCAAAGAAGGGTTTGGATGGACACTGCAGGCTTTGCCAGGCAAGGGACCAGAATTTGAACAGCAAAGAGTAACCTGCAGATTCTATCATTTAGCCTTCGCCTTCTTTTTCTAATACTTGTTGAGTGGAGGTGATTGTGGATCCACAGGCATTTATCACACTAACTAGAGGTGATAACTAGCTTTGTAACCTTAGTTTCTATTAACTTTTTTAGCTCCTCTGTATTTCCAGTTTTACTTTTGTTTTGTTTTCAATTTACCAAAATGCATTGATGACCTACTGGGCCTAGCCTCATGCTGAGTGATGAAAATGCAAAAATAAATGTCAAGATCCCAGCTTTAAAGGAGTTAACAGACAAGGTAAAAAGCAGAAAATTGAAAGAGAGTTTAATAAGGTTTAAGACTAAGATACGGTGAGTCCAAACCTTAATTTTAATTGGTCAGAGGGAACTCCTAAAAGAGATAGTGCATTAACTGAATCTTAATAGGTTAGTAGACAATGAATGGGTAGAGGAGATGAAGGCATTTAGGAGAGTGAGGAAGGAAGCATCGGGTACAATGATATGGAAATGAGGTATTGATTTCAGATAATGCTAGGTGGTTTAGCATGGTAGGGACACTGGCCTTTTTCATCTAGCGACATTGCTCAATGTCGTGAGGAAGTGACTGAGGCATGATCATAACCAGGTTTTCATAAACCTAAAATCTATGCCCTTGACTCTAACCGCACATATCATATGATTTAAAAACATGTTGCTAAAATTACATATTTGGCAATATAAACAGTACTTGTTTCAATGATTCTGCTTTTGCCAAAATACAGAAGTTACATTTTAATTAAGCAGATATTCTCAGACAATTTTATTTTGGATGAAATAAATGGACTTGAATTTGCTGCTTTTATTACAAAAGATTTTTAGTACCATTTCTATGATTTCATGCTTAGCATTTAAAAATAATAAAAGATGTCACTTGGAACAAAGCTGAAGGAAATATGCTACCTAATATCAAACTAAACTATAAGGCCATAGTAATCAAAACAGCCTGGTACTGGCATAAAAGTACACATACATTAACAGAATAGAATAGAGAGCACAGAAATAAACCCATACCTTTATAGTCAATTAATATTTGATGGAGGAAGCAAGCACATACAATGGGCTAAAGATAGTTCATTCAATGAATGTTGTTGAGAAAATTGGACAGATACGTACAGAAAAATGAAACTAGACCACCTTCTTATACCACACTCAAAAATAAATTCAAAGTGGATCAAGTACTTAAAATGTTATACTCAAAACCATAAAAATCCTAGAAGAGAACATAGCAAAATCTTGGATATTGCTCGTAGCAATTTTTTTTTACCAGATATGTCTCCCCAGGCAATGGAAACAAAAGAAAAAATAACCAAATGGGACTACATCAAGCTAAAATAGTTTTGTACAGCAATGGAGACCATCAAAAAATTAAAAAGACAACCCACAGAATGGGAGGACGTATTTGCTAGTACATCTGATAAGGGGTTAATATCCAAAATTTATAAAGAATTTACAAAACTCAACACCAAAAAAAAAAACAAGAAAGAAAGAAAAGAAAAAAAAAATTAAACATGGCCAAAAATTAAACATTGCCAATTAAAACATGGGCAAAGGTCCTAAATAGATACTTTTCCAAAGAGGACATACAGATGGCCAATGACATATAAAAAGATGCTTAATGTCACTAATAGTCAGAGAAATGCAAATTAAATCCACAATAAGATGTTACCTCACACCTGTCAGGATGGCTATCATCAGTAAATCAACAAACAAGTGCTGGCAAGGAAGTGGAGAAAGAGGAACTCTTTGCACTGTTCATGGAAATTTGGACAGGTGCAGCCACTGTGGAAAGCAGTATAGACACCTCAAAAAATTAAAAATGGATCTGCCTTTTGACCCAGTTATCCCACTTCTGGGAATTTATCCGAAGGATCCCAAAACACTTATTTGAAAGAACATAAGCACCCCTATGTTCATTGAAGGGTTATTTACAATCACTAAGATGTGGAAGCAGCCCAAGTTCCATCAGTAGATGAGTGGATAAGACAACTATGGGACTTTACATAATGGAATACTACTCAGCCGTAAAAAAAAAAGAAAAGAAAATTTTACCCTTTCCAACAGTATGGATGGATCTGGAGAACATTATGTTAAGTGAAATGAGAAAGAGAAAGATAAATACCATATTATTTCACTTATAAGTGGAATCTAATGAGCGAACAACTACTAAGCAAAATAGAGACAGACTCATAGATAGAGAGCAGGCTGACAGCTCTGGGGCTGGAGGGAGGTTAGGGGATGGAGAAACTGAGCAAAAAGGAAAATGGACTTACAGACATGGACAACAGTGTGGTGATTGCAGTGAGGAGAAAGGTATAAGGGGGTTAAACAGTAATGGAAAAAATACAATAAAAATTAAAAAAAATAACAATGTCACTTGGGTAGCTTTCAATCAATGGCAGTTTAATTGCAAGGTTCTGTTGAAACTAAGGTAAGAATAGGGTTTACCTCAGGTAAAGAGAGAATTTGAGCTTTCTTTCAAATACAACTCTCCTCTGAACAGAAATAATTTTGTTATCAACTGTCTTAATCTTTTTACAGATTACCTCAATTACATTTTGTGTTCATGCTATTATCAGGTTCTTCAGAGACTGAAAAGCACAATTTTATTATCATGTTTTACTTTAAGTGTATCAGATTTGTAGACAACTGGTGGCACAAACATCAACAGGATTATTTTAAATATCAAATAAAGGATGATAATCTCAAGTCTTTAAAGCTTATAGCAGAATAGTTCTGAAAGCAGTAATAAAGTTCAGGGAGGGCTGAGGTGGAGCTGGCAAAAAGCCATAGCTTTCCCAGAAGTTTTCTTCCAAAACCTTAGACCTTGCACAAATATCCAAATGCCATTAGCCACAAGTAATTGCATTATTTGCAGCCTGAGCACTTTTTAAGCCAGGTTATTTGTTAATTTGCTTGTCTGCTCTAAAATCAGTGTTTTAAATAAAACCATGTTTATGCTAAGATAAAACAAATTCACACTACTCTTACAGAGCTTAAAATTTCTACAAAACCATTCGTTTTTACTTTTTAGAAAATAACAGATATCAAAAAATATCATGTATATGACACTAGCCTCATACTAATCAAAACCCAAGATAGGCCCTCCTGCCAACTTGGCTCTGAGAAACAGCACTATACTCAATTAGGATATGTAGGTGTTAGTCCTAAACCTGTCACTAGTAATTGCAGGGACTCGAATAAGACATTTATCTTCTGGATTTTATTATTTCTTTTATTACAAAGACAGTGGATAGGGAAAGATGTCACTAAAACACATTCTAACATTAAATGTTTAGAGTTCTAATCCAAAAAGAAGGGATTTAAGTGTAAAGTTTCTCTTTTGTTTCGTTGAAGATCAGGTGATACCCGCTGACCATGCAAAGTCGAGGGGTTCCATTGGCCTCATACTGTTGTACAGAACTTTAGACTTCTTGGCCTTATCTAGTTACTTGACAAAAGGATGGCTTTTACATATGTTTTGGAGGTTTCACTGACAAGATATGATGGTGGTCTGACTATGGGAATAAAGGAGAAGGAATAAATGTGTCAAAGATGCACTCCCTGTTCCTGTCATAAACCACCGGGTGAATGCTGAAATCAGAAACATACTAGAGGCAAAGATAAAAAATTTCATTGTGGACAGTTTAAGATTCTTCTAAGAATGAAATGTGTATGCAGTTAAGTACATAAATCTAGAGCTTAGCAGGGAGGTCGGTCAAGAAGATAAAGGTGTGGAAACATTAGCATATAAATGGCATTTTGAACTGGAAACACTGATGAGATTGACTATAGAGAGAGTATAGATTGTAAAGATGAGGGCTTGGGATTCTACCCAAGAAATTCCCACAGTTAGAGTTTTAAGAGAGGAAGATGGACTTTCCAAGGATCAAAGAAATAGCCAGAGAGGGAGGAGAATATTAGGATGGTGTGTGTAACGCAAGCCATGTCAGAGAAGTGTTCAACTGTACTAGATGCTCATGAAGAGATGGGGTAGAGGCTGAGAGGTCAAGGTGGAGAGTAAGTTCGCTCTCTGACATACCTTTTCTGATTCAAGCCCCTACACAAATAAAGTATAATGTGAAATATAATTATACAGCCAATCTCACAAAGTATTTATTTTTATGAAATTAAATGGAAGAACAATGCAAAATGATTAGCAGGCCTAAAGCCATGAGTAGGTAAGTGGACTGCAAGACTAACAGTGCTTCTATGAAAAGGTTTTACCAGACTGGTCAAACTCACTTAATTTAGGAAGAGCTGTACAGTTGAAAATATTACCCACTCTTATTATCTGGGACTGTGACTTACATTAGCATTTAATTTAGAGTTGTATAAGGACACAAATATAGTCATGTGCCTAGGATTAAAACAAAATCTTACTGTACAGCAGAAAATCCAATCTACCACTGTAAAGCCTAACTCTGGGCTACTTTCAGGAGCAGGGTGGACCTCCACACACTGGAGTGCCACAGGGCCTGGTCTTCCAACCTACTCCCCAGCTCTATGCACTCTGGTGACATAGTCCATGCTGTGTTTTTAAATACCATCAATATCCTGATGACTCCTAAATTTCCATTTCCAGTTTGGATCTCTTCCTGGAACTCTACATTCACACATCTAGTTGTCAATTTGATATCTCTACTTGGATGTTTCAAGAAGGAGCTCTTAATTTCACCCCCAAACTTTGCTCCTCTCATAGTCTTCCCCATTGCAGTTAGTTGCAACTTTATCCTTTTCATTGCGGTGACTGAAAACTTTGTTCTCATCCTTGGCTCTTCTCTTTCTTTTTTCCCCCACATCTAATCTACTAGAAAATTCTGACAGCTTCACTTTCAAAACATATCCAAAATATGACCACCATTCTATCTCCACAATTAATACCCATGCTATCATTTCTCACCTGGTATATTGTAGTTCCTTAGTTTTCTTTTTGTTGAATTTCAATATAGCAACTTGAGGGAGCCTTTGAAATTAGTCATTTCATATTACATCTTGGTTTATAATGTTCAAAAATATTTTTATTTTTCCACAGTAAAATCCAAAGTCTTTATAATGTTCCATGTTTTAGAAAATGAAGAATGATGTTATATATTGTTTAATATGGATGCATAAGTAGTAATAGTATAAAAACATGCATAGGAATGATGTACCTTGAATTGTTACCTATAGTGAGAGAGAGAGGGACCTGGGTTTCTAGACAAATATACAGGGTGTCAGTTCACTCAGAAGGCATTTTTAAGAGGGTGACAGTTGTGAGGACTGTGCAATATCAACTGAATATACCCAGGAAGGAAGGAGACATGAGGAATGGTTCAGGAGAGACCTATCATTCCAAGGTTATGCAAGCCCATGGTCAAAGAGTGACTGACCACTTGAGCTGGATGGATGGGGTTGTGGCTGAATCACAGGTCTTTTCTTGAAGATCTCCTCCCTCAAATGGTTTCACAAATTTCATAGAAAACTTATTAGTGTTACTAGCAGGTCCTGGCCTCTGTATTTTCAATGCACAGAACTGATTATTTCTCCCAGACTCTCTAACCACCACTGAGCCAGAGTTGGGAGAAATTCTGAAGCAGCTGAGCACATACCTGGAAAGTCCTTCACCAATATCTTGGTGATATGTCCAGCCTTTTGAATTAAAATTTCTATTCCCTTGTAGTAAATTTTCTACTAAAGTCTGCATTGCTCTTTCTGGCTTTGGGGCAAAAACTATCTATCCCATTGACTTGGTTTGTGATCCCAAGTTTCAATGTTGGTCCAATTGTTTTACCTACACATGACTTCTTAGGTTCTTGGGTTAGTTAATAAAGGATGAGTTTAACTCCACCGTGGCAGCATCCAAGCCCAAAAACAAATGAATGCATTGGAGGAAGAACAGGCATGGATCTCCAGACATGGAGCCAGAAGAGTCCTATAACTGTCCGTGAACACTTTTTAAAAGTGGCATTTTTCAAATATTAATAATTTAAACAATTAAAATGCACATTGTAGTGACTATGATAAAAATATGGAAGCAGTGAAAGCAAGAACCATGCAGTGTAGGTAGTCAAAAGGCAGAGACTTCTTACAGTCTTGCTGCCTGTCTGCCACTGGAAGGACTGTCTCTGCACATCACCACTGGGAAGCCTGCATTGACTCTGGAGAGTGGAGATGTCTTAAGTTACCTGCCAGTCATAGCTGTGCCATGGGCAAAATGTCTTATATTACGCCTTCATGTCTTTTCTTTTTTCAAGCAGAAATTTCTTCCTTGCGTTTCTGAATTAAATTCTTTCCATCCTCCAGAAACTAATATAAAGATCTTAAACCTCCAATAATCTTCCAGATCCAAGTTGCCTTTCTCTCCTCTGAGTTCAAATAGTCTTCATTCTTCTGTACTAATATGGTAGCTTCTTCTTATAGGATTTTCTTTATCAAACTGTTGTGAATGAAAAAGGTGCTCTATAATATTTTTGTATGTTTATTGATTTTTGAGAGGAAGGGAGAGACAGAGAGAGAAACATTGACATGAAGGAGAAACATCAATGTTTTGCCTCTCATATATGCCTTGACCAGGGGTCAACCACAATCTAGGTATGTGCCCTGACTGGGAATCAAACCCCCAACCTTTTGGTGCACAAGACAATGCTCGTACCAGCTGAACCACACTGGCCAGGGTTGAGTTGTATAATAAATCTACCAAGTCCAGTGACTGAAAATAACCTCACAGGGTATTCTGATCATAAATTCCTAACTGCACAGGTCGAGGTGGGTAGTCACATCCCAGACATCCAATTTCTTCTCGTAAGTGATTTGTCTTGGCCTTAATCAAGCCCGATTACTTGTTTCTGTGCTTCTAGGTTAACACACCTTTAAAATGCCAGAGTAAGAGTCTTTTTCTGACCCCTTGGAGCATAACCACCCTCAACAAAGCACACAATCTTGTTAACTATTCTACAATCCAATTCCAGCTTTGCTTTCTCCCAATTTTGTATATTCTTCCTTATGTTTCCGAGATCCCAAACACATAAAAGAAACTACAAACTTTAATTCTCATAAGCATTTGAGAGCTTTCTTCTCAGCACATTGTCAGTTTGGCTCAAAGAAACTCATAAAAATTCTCTACTGGTTTAGACATTCTTATTTCAACACTATCAAATGCTTCATACCAGGAACCAGATCCCATTATCTTTGTTTTTAGCAAAATGTTTTGTACTAAGTAAAGAATTAGTAGGTATTTGATGAGTTGACATGTAATATTTATTGCTGTGGTACAAATTACTCATTCTTTATAGATTTGTGGTTCTCTCCTTTACAAAGTTAGGTGTGGTCGTGTGACTGGCCAACAAAACATGAGCACAAATGAAGTACATCCCTTCTCAGTGGAACAATTTAAAAGCTGTTGTGCACTTTTTCACTCTGCCTTTTCACTTGATGTGGAAGTCTACGTAGATATGGTGGTGCTCCGAGAGCAAAGCTGCCTGCAGTGTTGAGCTTCCATATTGAGGACAGTGTCCTGGAGAGTTGCCCAAACTCAAAGAGCACTTTGTGTGAACAAGAAATTAGCTTATGATGAGTTAGGCTACTAAGACTTTGGGAGTGTGTATTGCCATAGCATAACCTAATTTATTCTGAGACATATAGTAGTACCATGGAAACAAAATCCATTAAAATATACAGTGTGTGTGTGGGGGGGGGGGTAGGGGGAAGACAGACAGAGGCAAAGAGATACCTAAATCAAAATTCTAGGTTTTCCACTCAATAGCAACATGACTTTTGCAAAGTTAAGAAAGATCTTACATCTCAGTTTCCTCATGTATGAAACAAAAGTTACTACTACCTACATTATAAATTTATTATGTTTATAGAAAACACGTAAGGATTTCTCAAGTAACAAAAGCTTAATAAATAGTAGCCTTCATTTCCTAAATAGCTTGTGATCTTTTTGATATTAAATAATAGGTAGAGAATTTTTTGGTCAAGATGACAGCACAGGTAAATGTAATACTTACATCCTCCCACAACCACATTAAAGTTACAATTAAACTACAGAACAAGCATCATTCAGAACTACCTGAAATCTGGCTGAATGGAAATTGTCCAACTAGGGAAGTAAAGAAGCCACATCAAGACTGGTAGCAGGGACCAACACATGAAATCAGCTGGTCCCACAGCCGTGTGTGATGGATAAAAATCAAGAGGGATATTGTGGCTGCAGAAGTCCCCTCTGAGGAATTGGAGGTCCTGGACCCACACCAAGCCCCCTATCCCAGGGTTCCAATGGCATAAATAGAAGTTTCCATAACTTCTGGCTGTAAAAACCAGCAGAGATTAAGGTTGAGTGAGACAGAGGGATTCTGGAGTTTCAGGCATTTCTTAAAGGGCCCATGCGGGGATTTATGTGGATTCACTCCCTCTGAGCTCCCACACTAGGGTGGCAGCTTGAAAGGTATCAGAAACATATGCAGAGGAACTGAATTATCTGGCATCAGGCTGAGAGCTTGGGGAAGCTTTCTTCCGGAAAGAAGTGATGGCAGAGGCCACTGTGTTTTTTGTTTGTTTGTTTTTGTTTTGATGAGCCTTCCCGCCACAAAGTCAGCTGGTGAGCACCATGTCTGAGGCTCTACCAACCTGACTCACATAGTTTGCCCCACCTTGCCATTCCCTGAGGCCATGCCCCACTCAAATTTCAGGCCCACCCAAGCTGTTTCCAGTGGCTTTTCCATACCAATGGCTTGTCTTAGCTCATGCTTTAGAGTCCTCTGAAATACCTCAAACAAGCAGCATCTGGCCTCAACATGCCCTGTACATTGCGCTAGGTAACCCCAGGCCTGGCATTGGTGGCAGCCAACCTTGGATCATAACTTGGCCTTGCCTGGGCACCTCCAACCCCAGCACAAGTAGCAGCCATCTGCAGTTCTATTTGTAGGTTATGCTGGATGGCCCTGGAAAGAACACAGACAATGACTGACCTTGGCCTACTTCTGCCAGGAGGCCCCAGAGCTAGAGTACCAGGTGGATGGATTCAGACCATGTTGAAGCACCACCACTCAGTTGCCTCCACAAGTGACACACTCAAGGGGCAGACTCAGTGGGCAGCAGAGCCCTGCTGAAGTAAGTCCTGCTCTGTGGTCACAGCCAGTCCTTGCAGCTAATTGGTCTGGGGGTAAATCTCGCCTGTTGACTTGTCAAAAGCAGTCAAAGCTCAACTACAATAGGAAAGTGTACACAGCCCACATGAGGGATACATCTGGAGTGCCCAGCTAGGGTGACCAGGGAGGCTGTGCCACTGGACCCTACTGGGCCCTTATACTAAGCCTATGAGACATAGAAACTGAACCTAATACATAGAAACAAACACAGGGAGGCAGCCAAAATGAGAATACAAAGAAACATGGCCCCAATGAAAGAACAAAACAAAACTCCAGAGAAAGAACTAAACAGAATGGAGAAACGCAATCTCCCAGATGCAGAGTTCTTACACTGGTTATAAGGATGCTCAGTGAACTTAGGGGAAGAGTAGATGAACTTAGTGAGAACTTTAACAAAGAGATAGAAAAACATAAAAAAGTAGGTAGAAAATATAGAAAGAACCAGTCAGAAATAAAAAATACATGAACTGAAATAAAAAATACATTACAGGGAATCAAAAGTAGAGTAGATGAAGCAGAGGATAAAATCAGAACTTTGTAAGGCAAGGAAGCAGAAAGCACCCAATCATAACGGCAAGAAGAAAAACTAATTAAAAAATAATCTGGATAGTGTAAGGAGCCTCTGAGACAACTTTAAGTGTACTAATAATTATATCATAGGGTGCTGGAAAGGGAAGAAAGACAGCAAGAAATTGAAAACCTATTTGAAAAAATATGACAGAAAACTTTCCTAACCCAGTGAAGGAAATAGACATACAAGTTCAGGAAGCACAGAGAGTCTCAAACAAGGTGAACCTAGAGAGACACACATCAAGTCACATCATAATTAAAATTCGAAAGGTTAAAGACAAAGAGAGAGAGAATCTTAAAAGCAGCAAGAGGAAAGCAATTAGTTACTTACAAGGGAGCTCCATAAGACTGTCAGCTGTTTCTCAACAGACACTTTGCAGGGAAGAAGAGACTGGCAAGAAATATTCAAAGTGATGAAAAGCAAAGACCTATAACCAAGATACTCAGCACAGATACCATTTAGAACCTAAGGATAGGTAAAGTGTTATTCAGACAAGAAAAAAGTAAAGGACTTCATTGCCACCAAAGCAGTATTACATGAAATGTTAAAGGATCTTCTTTAAGAAAAAAAGGTCAAAAATATAAAAAATAAAATGGTAATACAAATCTATCAACAACAGAATCTATAAAAAACAAAATAAATGAAACATCAAAATGGAAACAGACTCATATATACAGAGAACACTTTGACTATTATCACCTGGAAGGGAGGTTGGGGGAATAGGTGAAAAAGGTGACAGATTAAGAAGTATAAGTTGGTTGTTACAAAATAGTCATGGGGATATAAAACACACCATTGGAAATATAGTCTGATAATATTTGAATAACTAAGTATGTGTTAGATGGTTATGAGATTTTTTGGAATGATCACTTAGTAAGTTATCTAATATCTGATCACTGGGGCATACACCTGAAACTAATATAACAATATATTTTAACTATAATTGAAAAATAAAAATAAATTTAATAAAAATATAGACATACATTTATATATATACATACATACACATATATATGTATCTTATATTTATGTACTTTTTGTATCACTTAGCACAATGCCAAGAAATACCAGGACCTAAGTAAAATTGAATAATTAATCTGAATATTTTCAATAGAGTACCTATAGGCTATATAATGAGAGGCTTAGAGAGGTACTCAAGAGACCATTTCTAAATTAACAAAGAATGAAAATAAAGCCTGAGTTCCAAATGACCCTGACCTTTTGAGAATTCGGATGACAATGTGTTCTTAAGCAATGAACGGTGCTTGCACAGTATGTCCAGTGTGTTGTCCCAGCCCTGCAACATACGTCACGTGCTAGACCTCCTTGTCCTCACTGCCTTGTTCCTAGATGTTCCTTCTGTAATTAACCTTTGAAAAGTCCCACAATTCATCTTTAATCTTCTTATATTCTTCCTAATATATTATTTATCCAGGTCAGGGTCTTGGCTTGATTTAGTGTCTAAGATTTTGATTTCTCAGACTCATTACACACTGGCGATATGCCATGACCCTCAACAGTAGCCATGTCTACTGAATAGAAAATTAATTATTCTACTTAATATAATGTATGGTTTTTTTTAACCTTTGTCTCTCTGCATTCCGAGAAAGATTTAAGATAAAAAAAAATGCCCCTTCTTAAAAAATGATAGTTTATTTTAAAAGTCTAAATAAATATCAGTCATAAAGATTTAAAGAATGATTTCGGAGCCTTTTGGTGATATCAGGTAAAGATGATGGGCTTCAGAGTGGGAGGTAGATCTGAATGAGTTCCAGCTTCTGCAGTTAATAGCTATTTACTTTGTGAAAATCTGTGTTTCTTTAAATCTCACTTTCCTTATTTATTAATTTGAGATACTAATAATATATACATCCTATAATTGATGATTAAATGAAATAATCTAAATAACCCATGTAAAACACAGAGCCAAGTACCTACTACAAAGCTAGCAGTAGATGAAAGTGTGGGTCCCTGACTACACAGGAATTACAATTTACTTAGGAGAAGAATGGACAAATTTAAAATTGAATAGCTATGTACAACTGAGCTCGAGTGAGCACCTTTATTCACAGGAAAAAAAAAAACAAAACAAAAACAAATAAGGGTTGATCTCTGAGATAAGGACTTTAGTTATGCCAGGAGGCCAGAGGATGAAAAGGCCAGAGTAGAGAACTGTTGCACTCCGAGAACGGTAAAGAGCAACCAACACTGCAATGCAGGATTTGAGATATTTAAACCCTGAACTATGGATGCATCTTGGGTACATGGAGATACTAGGTGGACAGCAGATGAGACGACATGAGCCGTTATGTTATGGCAATCAAAATAATTTTTTTATATATGGAAAAGAATGAGTTAGCCAGCTGACAGGAGCCTGTGGACCAGCATGAAAAGAGATTGGACAGAGGAGTGGCATTCATTTAGGGGAAATTGGAAATGTGCAGAAGTACTTTCACTTTATCTTGGAGGAAATTTGGAGATTTTTGCAGGGTAGTAACAGGGTGGGACAGAGTTTTAGTTTAATTTTCTCTAGCTGTTGTGTATGTCAGGTGGCATCAGTGTTGGATAACACTGGGGCAAAGCAGGTTGTTAAGAGATGATGATAGTGATAGCAGTGTGAGGGATGGAGACTTGGAGTCATGACAAATGTGAGTAGAGGAGAAAGGGTTATCCTCAGAGCTACTCTCAAGAAAGCTGTTGTAGGGTATGGTGGAAGATTCTGAATAGGAAATGAAATTAATAACAGGTAATTGTCAAGGATGACCTAGATGAGCATTCTTGCATCAGACTCACGAGGTTCACCCCACTCACCAAAAAAGTCTCTTAAAAACTTCCTTTTTGAAAACACTCAGTGAAATCTCAATGACAAATGAGACTAAACAAAATTGTTGAGCTACCTGGCCGGGGATGTTTGTTATTTTTAAGATGCCTATGTGTTGACTGTTTTATCAGGATGGACAAATGAAATATTAATGCCAGTCTGTTTTGTCTGGTACCTAACGGACCTATGAACTCAAAATGGGAAGATGCGGATACCTTGCATTTTATTTGTACCTTGTCCACTTTTGCATCATGGAGTCAGAGACTCAGAAGAGATCTTTGAGAAGTTCTTGTTTGTTTCTAAATGTGGACATGGCTTCTGCAGCAAGAAAACACTTGCTTTATCACATCCACCATCTGTGACCTGAAAGTTCCCCCTGTGGCTGGCTTTCACCAGTGGTGCATGTCAGACCCTACTCTTTCCCTTCACCAATGGTGGTTAAAGCATCAACTCATTCACTAACAACAGGCTTACATCAGGTGATTCACACCAATGGGAAACCGCAGAAATGCCACGGAATCAAATAAGGTGAACTAAATTAAAAACATGTTAAGTGGAAAATCTGCACAAAAAATTATATCTTTAGCACACTCTTTAAAATATAAATTGCATCAAGAAAACAGATCCATAGAGATCATTTAATCTATTCAACTGTCTTTAGCTAGAGTAATGGCTCTCAACTCTGACTGCCTAAGTTATATAGGAAGCTTCCAAAAGATATGAATTGCTGGATCCCATTCCTTAGGGTTAGTTAGTTAGTTAGTTTGTTTGTTTTTTCAGAATTCTTTTTTCTTGTTATGAGATTTTTTAAGGTCTACTATCTTGGTAACTTTTCAATATACAATACAGTATCATTAACTATAGACACTATGCTGCATATCACATCCCTAGAACTTAATTTATGTTACAACCGGAAGTTTGTACCTGATTTGTGGCATATAGTGGGGCCCCAGATATCGTATGTTTTGATATTTCCCAGGTGACTTATAAAGTACAGCCAGATTTTTTTATATAAGTCTATCTTTTAAATTTTTTTTTTTAAGATTTTATTTATTTATTTTTAGAGAGGGAAGGGAGAGGGAGAGAGAGAGAAACATCAATGTGCGGTTGCTGGGGGACATGGCCTGCAACCTAGGCATGTGCCCTGACTGGGAATCGAACCTGCGATGCCTGGTTCGCAGCCCGCGCTCAATCCACTGAGCTATGCCAGCCAGGGCCTTATATAAGTCTATCTTTATTTATAAATAATAATATACAACTAAAGCTAATTTGATTTTTAAATCAAAGTTCAGTTAGTGATAATGTACATTTCATAATTGAATAGCAGTGAACTCATATTTGGTAGTTTAAACAAAGTATCATCCATGTAAAAATTATGTTGTCCCATGTATAATTTAAAAATTCATAGTTCACAAAAGTACATACATTTATTGGTAGCACATAGGAACATTATCATAAATTTACATATATAAATATCACAAAATTCACAATTAGGCTTGACATTTATTTAGTACTAGAAAATTTTATGCTGAATCCACTGATATCGTTGTTAATAATATACACTGGAAATAATTGATTCAGACTACCAATGAATTGACATTTTATTGTATAACCAAGATCTCTTGGTTTTATAGTATGTCTAATAATCAATTATATTACCAGTAATTTAAGTGAGATCTATCTGAAGGAGACAGATTTGAGAAATACTCTTCTGTACCCTGACCTGGCTGCTCATTAGGATCATATGAGGAACTTAAAAAATATCAATGTCTCGGTTCAATGCCAAAAGATTCTTATTTAAGTGTTTTTGGGTAGAACCCAGGCTTCGGTCACTTAAGAGCTCCCCAGGTTATTGTTATGTGAAGCCAGTTTGAGAATCAATGAGCTGATCAATGGCTCTCAACATCAGAATCCTAAGGATAGCTTGTTAATGCAGATTGCTAGATCCTGTCCCCTGAGACTGATTCAGTCAGTAGGTGTGGGTGGGGCCAGAGAATTTGCAGATCTAACAAGCTCCAAGGTTAGGTTGCCATGCTGGTCTGTGAACTACACCTTGAGGATCACTCAAGTAAAAATCATTCTTATTGAAAATGTCTCCAAACCGATGATTACACAGTTTCCTTGTAAATATGTTCCAGTACTTCAGTCTCACCTTAATACAATCTAATTGGTTTCCTTCACAATGTTGTGGTAAATTCAGGTCTCAGTTATTTGCAGTTGAGAGGCTTAGTGTCTGTAGTTGAGATGATTGGCGAAACCAGAAAGGGTAGGGCAAAAGTAGGTTTACAGTTGTGAGTATGTGAAACACAGTTTATTCATATATTATTATTTATTAATTATTGTATTGTTTTCCATATGAAAAACTATAAACCTACTATTGCCTCACCCTGCAGTAACCCTATTAGTTACCAATTAATTCCTTCATTTTTTATCTTTCCTCTACAAAAGAATAATTTTGTAATTTTAGTTCAGAACAAATAAGCAATTAAAATCTTAAAAATTGCTAAGAGTTCAAAATTTTATTTTCTGCTATTAAGAGTTAATTTCCACTCATCAACATTGATTCTTTAATGATTATATAAATACAAAAAAGTAGGAGGCACTGATAAGATACTATTCTAGATACATAAGAAAACTAAAGTTAAGGTCGTGCTGACCCATAGTGTTAGAGACTGCTATCTACTAAGCACAAAGAAAACAAATTGTCACATTTTATTCTTTCAGTGGTTGTAAAGGGAGGAAAACATTTTGAGGAACAGAGTTAATAAGACATTAAAATAACTGGGAAGAAAAGCTGATAATTAAAGATGTACTGTAATGCAAACCCAGCCTGAACAATAGATCTTTTTTGATTCTGTTTCTTTCTAATTACAGAAATAACAGTTTTTTTTTTTTTTTTCTGGATCAGCCCTCTCCTATCTGTCATCTGCAATAGACACGAAGCCAGTTTTAAAAAGACCAAATGTGAAAAAATGATTCATGCTTTCTGCCTCCATTTTTCCTTCCCACTTAGTTACTCTCCAGTGTAAAAGGGCAATTAAACCAACTACTAGTACAATGACTTCTGCAGGGCAGGCCTCGGCCATTCCACAGTCATTGGATTATTCCACTGTAGATTCCTTCAACCATGGTCAATGGTCTCCAAGGGACACACGTCACAGAAGGGCTGGAAGCATTGCAGTAAGGGAGAGAACCAATGGAAATCTTTCCCCTGAAGGCAGATGATGATTGTTAGGTGAAGGTTACTTAACTGGCCAGAAGTTTAAGTTTAATAAAAGAAATCTTTTGGAAAAATAGAAAAAGCAACTAGATCTAGATCTTAATTATACAATAGAGTTTATTCAGGGGACCAAATGTTGGTAGTAAATCAACTGGAGGATGTCTTCAGCCAGGACAGTGTGACTGACATCTTTTATGCTAATGGATATATATTTGGAGAAGATTTGAAATTTGAAGGCAGACATTTGGCTAAGTCAACCCTCTACCTAAAAATGCATTGCATTTTGTTTGTAAATTAAGGTATGGTTATTCAATCAAAGGGCTCTCCAGCCCTAAATACCATATTCCACAATTGTGCTTAACTAATCTTGGGCATCTTACATTGGGTTTTTTTGGGGGGAGATATGATAAGAGAAATCCATAAAAAAACATTCAAAGGATTAAATAACAGACATCTTAAAAAACCAGGAGTAAAATGCAAGGAAATTTGGGTAAGTATGAAAGTTTGCATGATTCTTTAAATATGAGATGAATATATACAATAGTAATCATTGTGGTACTCCACAGTTGCATAGCAGTTTATATTTTAAAATCTTATTTTATTATTAAAACAAAAATGTAAAACAGGTAGAGTACATAATTATTCCAGTTTGACAGTTGCATAAATTGAGTTAAGAAGTTAATTATCTGTTAAAGTCATACAGCTTGTTATTTATGGAATTGAGACTTGAAAGAACATTGTCGAAAACCTAGATTAGTCATTTCTTTTCCAAAGATAGTGTCAGAATATAGAAAAGAGAACATAAACTACTAACTGTGTTCTGCATTTCATGTTAATTTTCCCCCAAAAGTAATTAAAAAAACACTTCAAGGTAATGCATATAAAGCACCTTTCTAAATGTCTAACACATAAAAGCATTTCTACTTGCATTCATTCTTCTTTTTTTTATTTTAAGACTAAACTTTTTCATATTCTGTTAACTCACTTTCATATTCAGGGTGTGACCTGAATATCTGTGGGCCTCAAATGAGCCTTTGTTTCATTGAACAATTTATTGAGAGTCTCCTACTTCAGGACAAGGTCCTAGGTTCTGCAGGTAGAAAGGTTAACAAGAGAGATGAAGGTTCAGTTTTCATGTCACATCCTTAAGAATAACGAGACTGAAACAGAGTAAACAAATAAATTTATACTTAAAGATAATAATAAGCACTATAAAGAAAATATAATGGTAATGTTGTACCTTGGTAATATTATAGAGAATGACAGGAGAGGTAGTTGAGAGTCAAATGTTGATGGGGTGGTCAGGGAACGTCACCTCTGAGAAGGTGATATTTGACGTAAAACTAAATGGCAAAAAGGAAGTAGCTATTTAAAGATCACTAGGAGGAGAATATTTCAAGCAAAAGCCATACAGAGACAAGGTGCAAATTCCTAGGGTCAAGATAGTGAGGGTGGTGCTTTCCAAGGAAAGGATTCTGTAGCACTCAATTAGAAATTCTTTTAGAAAATAAGAAAACTCACCTATAAATACTTATTCAGCTATGCCAAAATCCCATCAATTATATGCTCAGGGTGTTAATAAGATTGATAAAAATATCTTTCACACCCTGGCTGGCGTGGCTTGGCTGGTTGGAGCATCGTCCCATAAACTGAAAGCTGTGGACTCAATTCTCCATCTGGGCATATGCCTAGGTTGTGGTTTAGACCCTGTCAGGCAGTGTAGAAGCAACCAATCAAATGTCTCAATGTTCCTCTCTCACATTGATGTTTTTCTCCCTCTTTCTCCCTCTCCTTCCCTTCCCTTTTTTCTAAAAATCAATAAGCATGTCTTAGGGTGAGAATAAAAGAAAAGATCTTTCCCTTAGAATTTTATAAGCCAGTCTTCATCAAGACAAAGACTTGTTTGAACGTTCATTCTGGAGCCTGAAATTTGGGTAGCCTGGGCTCTGTGAAGCAACAGCAGGCTAAGAAAACATAAGAGCCTTCAAAATAATCCAATTAAAAATGGGCGAAAGATATGGATAGACATTTTCCAAAGAAGATATTTATGGCCAATAAGCACCTGGAAAGATGCTCAACATCATTAGCTACTTTGTAAATGCAAATCAAAAGCATAGTCATTAGCATGACTATAATAAAAGAATCAGATAATAACAAATATTGATGAGGATTTGGAGAAATTTGAAAACCCACACATGGCTTGTGGGAATATAAAATGGTACAATCACTTTTGAAAACAGTGTGACAGTTCCTTAAAAGGTTAAACCCAGCCTTACCATATAAACCAGCACTTTTACTCTAGATATACATGAAAGAGAAATGAAAATATATAACCATATAAAAACTTGTACATGAGTGTTCATAGCAGCAATATTCAAAATAGCCAAAAAAAGGAAACAACAAAAATGTCCATCAAAGATGAATGTATATATAAAATGTGTTATATCCATCCAATGGAATATTATATGGTAATACAAACAAATGAAGCAATGATACATACTATAATGTGGATGAACCTTAAAATCATTATACTAAGTGAAATAAGCCAGTCATAAAGGAACACATGTTTATTTTATGAGATTATTTATATAAAATGTCCATAAATGGCAAATCTATAAGAAATAGAAAGTAGATTGATGACTGCCAAGGTCTGGTAGGTATGAAGGGACTGGAGAATGATATCTAAGGGACACTGGGTTTCTTTCTGTGGTGATGAAAATGTTCTAAATACTGAATGTGGTTACAGTTGCACAATTCTGAGAATATACTAAAAGCCACTGAATTGCACACTTTATTTTTTTTAAGATTTTATTTATTTATTCTTACAGAGGGGAAAGGAAGGAGAAAGAGAGGGTGAGAAACACCAATGCATGGTTGCCCCTCATGCACCCCCTACTGGGGACCTGGCCTGCAACCCAGGCATGTGCCCTGACTGGGAATGGAACTAGCGCCCCTTTGGTTCACAGGCCAGCAGTCATTCCACTGAGCCACATGAACCAAGGCTGAATTGTACACTTTAGATTGAGAAATTGCCAGGTAGATAAATTTTACCTCAATAAAGCTGTTTAAAAACAAGCAAGCCTACATTTTTTAAAAATGGTGTCATGGTTCAGCTCTGTGTTCAGAAGAGTGAGGAAAAAAACTCTCTTTTTTCTTTTTCTTTACTCTTTCCTCAGTGGGTCCTCCCAGTTCTTAGGACACAGAACTCAAGTTATTGTGATGAGTAATTTGGAAGGTAAAAGATGATTTTGATCAGCTTTGATTTGCCTGGGATTCTAAATTTAGATGAAATACTTTGACAGGTCAGGTTATTCTGAATTTTCAAAGTCTTACTGAGTTAAAGACTTTGGACACCATTCTTTTATACAAAGGACACTTACTGTTCTTTAATCTTACATTCATGTTTGTCTATGTCCTCTCACCTGGTTTTTGTGCTTCATCATTCCACACTTCCACACAGCAATTCATTGTGAACTTCAACTCCAGACATTTGATTGGTGGATTGAAAAACATTGTAACCAGTATGTACTCAATGTCCCATCTTTCCTTTTTTCTATTCTTTTTAAAATTTTTTTTATTTTAATCATTGTTCAAGCATAGTTTTCTCCCCTCTACTCCCATTCCAGCCCACCCATCCTTTTTTCTATTCTTTAAAGAAATGACTCTGAGTATCTCTCTGATGTAACTAATTATTAGCTTAAATGGGCATGATAAAATAAAATGTATATGAAATCATTCCCCTAGTAACTATCCACAGAGTTAGATACAATGGCTCTATAATTTTTTTATTTATTGATTTTTGGGGGAGGGGGGGAGGGAGAGAGAGAGAGAAAGAAACATCGACTTGTTGTTTCACTTACCTATGCATTCATTGGTCAATTCTTGTATGAGCTCTGACCAGGGATAGAAACCACAATCTTGGTATATTGGTTCGATGCTCTAACCAACTGAGCTACTCAACCAGAGCCCATGGTTCTATATTTTTTAAAGTAACTACAGTGGTACCAAAGTAGTTATTGTTTATTTCTTCCAGAACTTGTGAAAAGTGTTTAACTGATGAGTAACTGGACTCATACAAGTTCTAGCAGGTGCGATGAGTCCCAAGCAACTGCAGAGTTCTGAAACCTTTTTTTCTCATCAAAATGCAATGAGTAAAGGGTTTGACAAGTTCTGAAGCCAATGAGTACCAAAGTATGACTGTACTGTTTTCAGTTGCAAAGGTAAGCTGGAAGAGAGTACAATTAAAAAAAAAGACATATTAGGACAAATCTAACCAGGCATATTAAACTGTAAGAGGAGGTGACTCCATTACATGGACAAGGCCAACTTATTTTTTTAAATGAGGTTCTTTTTTAAAAATATATTTTATTTATTTATTTTTAGAGAAAGAGGTTGGAAGGGAGAAAGAGAGGGAGAGAAATATGGACCAGTTGCCTCTTACATACCCCTAGATGGAAACCTGGCTTGCTACTCAGGCATGTGCCCTGACCAGGAATCAAACCACTGGTGACCTTTCACTTCGCAGGCTGATGCTCAATCCACTAAGCCACATCAGCCAGAGCAACTTATTTTTTTTTTGTTTAATTATTAAAAAATTGTTATCTCCTTGATAAAAAGGCCTCTCTTTTATTCATCTTTATAAATGCTTAAATATCTTGAATATCTTGAATAATGCCTAGTGTATAACAGATACTCAACAAGATGAATGAGTGAGTGAAAGACTGAATTAGTCACACTTTGTTTTGAACAGACTGGAGTCAGATAGTTCTGGACCTGAGACATGATTCTTTCCTTTACTGTTTGTATGACTGTGCACATAAAGTAAGGTATCTAAGACTCAATTTGCTTACCAGTTACTGGGGGTTGCTGATATTATGAGGGTGAAAAGAACACAGGGCTTGGAAAAGAGGTAGTATTAAAAACCATGGAGGCTATTACTTATCTAATCATTGGTGAGCTACAGAAAGAAAGTTAGAATTATGAGTAATTGGGAGAGAAAAAGAACAAATGAAGATAAAACCAATATAAATTTGTCAGCTGAATGGAATCATGATCAGCCTGAGGATTTTGTTAAATTATAAGTAAAGAAGTCCAAATTCATTGCAAACCATCATATAGCATCATGTTTTCCACTACGTGAAACAGAAACATTTTTTTGTACTGCTCTGACAACTTTGATGGTGGTAATTTGCAAAGATATAAATTATGATTTAAAGAAAGGTCAAAAACAATCTATTCCAGCTGTGGTTCGAGGAAGCTAATTTGAATTTAGAAGTAAAGTCCTTTCTAATTTCCCTCTTGTCATAAGACTTTTAATATTGCTGACTCCTAACAGATACAATAGCATGACATCAATAGAGCACTCCAGGGGAATATTCAAAGAAAAAAAAATTACCAACTGGATGAAGAGGAATCACTAATGAACTCATTGGGTAAACAAATGATACATGGTGGGCCCCAGACCCAGACAAAGGTTGGTTCTCTCCCAACATGGCACCCGAGCTTCCTATCTCAGTTCCACAACCTCATCTAATCTCCCATGGTGGTCACCTGTGGTTTTTGGTTAACATGATTTTTTTTGTAATGTCAGTCCTTTAGAGTCCACGGAGAACTAAAATATGTTTTTTAAAAATCGTATTTTCTATTATCTTCCCATTTTATCATTAAGGTTTTGGGGAATCTAATATAGTGCTCTCCCAACCTCAAATTGTTATTTTTAGGTCATTCTGGTGAGGCAGGAATTTTCAGTTACATGATTGATGATGTCCTTCAAAATTTCTTTCAAGGTGGACAGAAAAATTCAGTACATATTATATGAAATTAACATATTTGGCCAACTCTCAACTATTTTGGTTAGATTAGCTTCTGCTTGGGCTTACATGTCTAAATTATCTGCCAAATATTTGGAACACTTTCAGAAAAATTTTTAAAAGAGAACACAAAGAATTTTTAAAAATTTGTTGATTTTACAAAGAAAGTGGAAGGAGAGAGACAGAAAAATGATTTGTTGTTCCACTTATTGATGCATTCATTGGTTGGTTCCTGTATGCACCCTGACTGGGGATTGAACCCCCAACCTTGGTGTATCAGGATGACATTCATATCAATTGAGCTACCTGGCCTGGGCTAGAACACTCTTTTTATTTTTTTAATTGTATTTTTTTTTCATTACCATTTAGTCTCCTTATTGGAACACTTTTTAAAAAGAATTATATGAAAGATAGGTTACTTAGTAAAGTAATATTATTATTAAAAGTTAGAAGAAAAATAAATTTGAATCTGAGATTTGACATGAAGTTATTTTTTTGATTTCTTGGAATTATGATGGGATAAATCTCCAAATATTAACATGTAATTTGCTATTTATAGATCGATATATTTATCTATTTTCTGAGAGAGGGGAAGGGAGGGAGAAAAAGAGGAAGAGAAACATCAATGTACAAGAGATACATCTATCAGTTGCCTTTCATATGACCCCAGCTGAGGTCCTGGTCAGCAACCCAGGCATGTGCCTTGACTGGGAACTGAAACTGTGACCTTTCAGTTCTCAGGCCAGTGCTCAATCCACTGAGCCACACCAGCCAGAGCAATAGATCAATTTCTTATTCCTAAATTTACTATGTATATTCCTGGAGAAATTTTAATTTTGTGCTCTGTTTTTTGACAATCAACATTTCAGATTGAAACAAGTATGCATATTATAAAGTAAAAATAAATATTGATATTTCTCTGTTTCTTAGTCTCTTCCTTCTAGATCACATTCCCTAAGATAGATCATATATAGGGCCAAAAAATGTCTTACTATTTCAAATGGCTGATACCATATGGAGCATGTTTTCTAACTACAATAAAATTAAACTAGAAATTTAAATAAAAAAGATATCTGGATAATCCCCAAATATTTGGAGTCCTAAAATCTCACCGTTACATTAGCCAAGAATCAAAGAAATCAAGAGTAAACTCCAAAAACTAAATTGAATATAAATTTAAAAAACATAAATTTTAAGAGACACAGCTGAAGTATTGCTTAGCGTTTCTGCCAAAACTTCTAGCATAAATACAGGATTAAATATTTATATCATTGGGTAAGCAAAATTTCTTAGGACACAAAGAACATGAGTCTTAATAAAAAGAAGATAAATTAGACTCCACCAAAATTAAAAACCATTTAGAAATAAAAAGGCAAAGCCACGGATTGAAAAAAATACTGGCAATACATATTTCTGACAAATAATTTATATCCAGAATATATTAAGAACTCTAACAACTAAACAGGACAAGCATTTAATTGGCAAAATATTTAAACTAGAAACTTACAAAAGAAAATGCATAAATGACCAATAAACACAAGAAAAGCTGTTCAACATCATTAGTCATCATGGCAATGCAAATTAAAAAGCAAAAATAAAATGTCACCACATCTCTATTAGAATAGCAAAAATTAAAATAATGGACAATACCAATTGTTTCTAGAGTTTGGGGGCAACTGAAACTGTTATAATTATTATAGGATAGGTAAAATATTACAATTACTTTGGAAAACTATTTGGCAGGTTTTTATATGGTTAAATATCCAGCAATTTTACTCTTAGGTATTTATGAAAGAAATGAGAATATATGTCTACAAGAAGACTTGTGATGAATGTTCATAACAATTATATTTATAATTGTAATAAAATAAAAACCAGAAGTTTATCCAGAGGTGAATAAACAAACACATGGTAATATATCCATACAATGGAACACTTCTCAGAAGCAAAATAGAACAAATCTCTGATACATACCACAATCTAAGTGAATATCAAAAATATGCTGAATGAGAGAAGCATACATAAAGGAATATATACTTTATGATTCTGTTTATATGAAATACTATAAAATGGAAACCAATTTATAATGACAGAAGGCAAAATGCTGATTGCCTAAGGCCAACATGGGCTATAGAATTGGTTTCCAAGAAAGGAGGGAACTTTTTTGCCTAGGTAGTGGTTGCTTTGATGTTTATATTTATTAAAGCCCATTAAATTGTACATTTGGAAGTGTGCATTTTGTTATATACAAACTATGTCTCAAAATTGTTGACTGTTTTCAAAAAAGAAGACCAAAAACCTGGCATGACCAGTTTTGTGTAGATAAACTAGAGTATGGGATTTTTTCCCCTTCACTTATATTTGTTCTGACATTCCTAGTTTTTTAAGTGTGCAAGTATTTCTTCTATATTGGGAAAAAAAAAACAGTACTTTTGAAATGTTCTATACAAATTCCATATAGGTTTGCTCTATTGTATTTTATCTTGTCTATAATTTCTTTGCTTTTTTTTCCAAAGAAAAAAAATAGAGAGCTAAAGGAGTTTTAGAGAGAATAATATATTTCCTACGTTCAGAGCAAACTGTTTTAAAGTAAAACAAAACAAAACAAAAAACCCTCACATAGGATCTTCTACATGGTTTATTTTTTAGAGAATTACATGGGCCGAAGATCTCAGCAGACTGATTGTTTATGATCACTCAGCTGCCTCATCCTGACCTCCCTGTAGCAAAAGTTCAGCTTCTTTGGAACAGAAGGGATAGTGTTTCTTTTAGCATTTCCCCAGGGGACAACCAACCTCCCCTTGTTCTTTTTGTTCTCTGGTTTGAAGACACTTTAGAAAACTTAATATTGAAGGCACTTTTACAGGCAGGCTGATGAAGCAGGTTGTTGAAATGGTATGAGAGTAATCTTGGGCACATTAATTAGAAAATAAAAAGGAATACCCTGGCACAAGGCCATGCTGCCCTCCACTACTTAGTAAATTTAATTAAACTGGCCTGTTTCTAGGAGAGGTTTTCTGCTTGACTTTGGATGGTTAGTGCAAGTAAGGTTTACAGAAGTTCTTTGGATAGGTGTTCAGTTAGATTTTTCAGTTTGGGCTGCACTGAGGTGATATACATTTTTGAGTGATTCAGTGCATTTTTTTTTCAGTTTTCTGGGTCATTTTTCAATTACTGTGGAAGCCAAAGAAACAAACTTGATGAATGAGTAGAATCAAAGAGGGAACAAAGCATTTCTAATAGAGTGATAGAATCCAAAGAAAATATTTACAGTTTCCTTCTTTCATTTATCTTTTAGTAGCAATTCTGTTATAATTTATCCACTTATTCATTCTTAAATTCTCTATCATTTATTCCTTCATTTGTTCATCTATTAACAAATGTATATTGAGTGCGTAGTAAGCGCCCCAGGCCTCAAAGATTCAGTGCAACTTAATTACCATTTTCTGAACCTCTTAAGTTTGTGGCACTGTACACACTGTATTGGTAATCCTCAAATTTCTGAAAATTATACTTATTTTCTAGGTGTAGAAAATGAGACTGAACCAGACTTTGAACTTAAATATCATTGACTCAAAAGCCGAGTTTCATTCCATTAAACCACTCTGTCTCCAAAATCATATTTTAGAAACAAACTAAAAAGGTCTATGAATGATCAAGATAGTAAGCACATCTGGAAAGATCAGAGGACTAGAAAGTAAGAATTCTAGTCCTGGCCCTGACAAACTATTCACAATCTTGTAGAGATCTTGTAGGAGATTTGTGTATAAGTCCCCTATAAAAGAAAAAAGAAATGTATTAAATTATTTTTATGGTCTCTCCCTTCCAGTTCCAAATATTTCTAATGAAAGCATTTTTGCTTTGAGAGTTATAAACAGTTGACTTGGTAGTTCGATTTTCATAGATTGTATGATTTTTAAATTATTATTTTGCTTTTTGTTTTCTGTCCTAACTAGCTTGTCAATTAGGCCCCAAAATGAAAATGAGAAATATTGGGTGCCTAATTTGGGGGAAAGTCAGATGTAAAACTGTCAACAGATTCCAACTAACATCAAGCAACTTGTGAGACTGATGGCTCTGCAGCTCTAGTTTCAACCTTCCCATTTGGCATTGGTCCTCGAAAATGACAATATAATGATGTTCTCAATTTGATCTTAAAATATTTTAATCTTAATTAAAGAATAAAGAAAAAGTTGCATTTGCTGAGCTCGAATGCTCGCCAAGGATGAGAAAACTATATCTCTGCTGTATGTCCTGTTACACAGTGTTCTTGGAACTTCTCATATGTCATTCTGTCTGTGTGCAATCTGATAACTAACTACAATTAGCAAATGAAATATTTATATGTGCTGCCACAAAGTCAGTCCATATGTGCAAAATAATGCAAGTTCCTCAGTAGCATTAAGCATCACTCACTGTTATGTTTCTTGGAATGGGTTTTATGATGCTTTAGGAAATAGGCCCCAAAGCATGCAATTTTCTTGTTTTGCATGTTTGTAGTAGAGCTCAAGTTAGCCTTCAGGAGGTGACCTGTTGCTCTCTAACAAAACTGAGCACCATCAACACAGAAATCTCTTCCTTCTGTGCCACTCATGTGCTTGATGTACAAGCTATACCGTGTCCCAAAGAGCAGTGCTCATCCATGTGGGCTAGCCAGTTACCAGTTTATTTATAAAAATTCCAGTCATCGTCTGAGCACAACTGATTGAGGCCACAAATTGAGAGCTTAGTAAAGGAAATTTAAATCTTCAGCAGATACACAATCTATAATCAGCACACGAACAATAAAAAAAAAAGCTTGTTGATACCTTAAAATTTTTTAAGAGGAAGAGAGAGAAAAAGGAGAGAGGGAAGAGAGCAGAGAAGAGGAAGAGAGAAGAAAAGCATGAATTAATGCATATGTATGCCCCTGGAGCTGAGTTCTGGTATTTATGCTACTGAATTATCATTTGTGCAATGATACAGCCAATACAAATAGCTGAAGTGTAATGAGCCAGAGAGAGGCTCTGGTTATCAGACTAATAGAAATAAGAAAGTCTCTAACCAAATACAGCTAATGTCTAGTTCCAGGGGATATCGATGCCATTAACTTATGACCTCTACGTTTTTCTATAATACATACCTTGTTAATAATGCAAACTCACTTAAAATGTACAATTCCACAGCTCTCAAGAGCAACTGTGAAGGTACGTTACAGTACAATAATGATGTCGTGTCAGTTGAGTTTGAAGTAGGGAGGGACGCATTATTTTCTATCTTTTTATATTGTAATACATGTGTGGTGGGGTGGTTTAAGAGACCCCTTGCTGTCTCAAACTGTGCCCTTTAAGTGCTGACCAGGAACTGGGCTCAAAGATGATTTGGACACTTAATACTCTCCAGGACAAAACTTTCTCCTAACATGGTAGAGAGAGCAAAAAGGAAGAAGAAATTAATTCTATCTTTCAACTTTATTGTCATTAAGGCACACTTAAAGACAGGAGAAAGACTGAAAAATGGAGATTCTCATACTGAGCTTGCAGTGCCTAATTGTGTATTGTATAAATTAATGACATAAATGCCTACAAAGGAATAAAAATATGCAGTGCTATCTAAGCAATGGTTTAAACAAATACAGTTGATCCTGAGTTAAAAATGCTAACTTGGATACTCACAGCCATGTCTCTTTGCAGGGCCTGTTGGATTTAGTTGAAAAATTGTTAATTTAGAGCTCTCCTGAAAACTTACTTGGTTAAATAAAATCATCCTGGTGATTGATTGTCCTTCAGTCTACTTTCACATAACCTCTTTATCATAGTCCTCATTTTTTTTTAGGAAATGATATGAATATTTCTTATACATGTCAAAAATATTTAAGAAGGGGAAGTGCTTTCTATTACTTAAAAATATTCAAAGTCTTGAAGATTATTACTGTTCCTGATTTTTGCTTTTGCCATCAATAAACTTTGTGTATCCTATTTCCTTGTTTATGACATAGGATAGTTTTTAAAAAGATCTTATTTATTTATTTTAGAGAGAGGGGAAGGGAAGGAGAAAGAAAGGGAGAGAAACATCAACGTGTGGTTGCCTCTCGCGTGCCCCCTACTGAGGACTTGGCACACAACCCAGGCATGTGCTCTGACTGGGAATCGAACCAGCAACTCTTTGGTTCACAGGCCCGCCCTCAGTCCACTGAGCCACACCAGCCAGGGGACATAGGATAGTTTTTTAAAGAGCTAACTAAAATCTAGTTAGCATGCCCTGAAGATGAGGGGAGCTGAGAAAACTTGAATAAATATTCTATGGGTGAGAGAATTAAAGGTAAGGTGAAAGGTTGGAAATTAAGGGGTTAATAAATCTAATTGTCCCAGTTAGGAATTCCCCATTGCCATATTTATTTAAGTAGTTTGACCTAGATTTATATTTCAATACATACTACTGTTAAAAGATAAACTAGGCATATTAAAAGTTTTAAGAGTTTATTTGAGCAAAAATCAATTTGAATCAGGCAGTATCAAATATAACTCCTAGAAAGGAGCTCTGAGGAGCTGTACAAAATAAAAGGCTTTTATAGTCATAAGGAAGTTATACTAGGTGAAAAGATGGGTTGGTTACTGCAAGGTCACTTACCTTTAGGGGATAGAAGGGGTCTAATGGGCAAACTACCTAACTAGTGCTGTTAAGGCAATTCCTGCTTGACTAGTTTAAGGTTTCATTTCTGGAAGAGTTGAAACTGTAAGTCTCAGTTTGCTGAAGTGGAGCTTAGCATAAGTGACTCCATTTGAGTCCTCTTATCATTTTAATGTTACTATATGGAACTTTGAGTATCTTAATAGACAGAATAGGTATTAATGAATTGTAATCTAATGGTAAAAATTCCTTCAGAAAATTTATTGGGTGATTTCTATGTTCAGAGTCACCCTATACCCAAGCTTTATGAGACTTTTCAAGAGAAATAGAAAGGACATGCAGAAAGTAATAACTTGTCTGGATTTCAGTAAATATTAGTTAGCAATTATCATAGTGACTGAAGTCCGAGGGAGCCAAATGACTTGCTACTCAGACTTTGCTCCAGAACCAACATTATCAATACCACCTGGGGGCTTGCTGGGAATGAAAATCATTGTACTCCTTCTCAGACTTACAAAATCTGGTAAGACTCTTTATCAAATTAACAAGACTCCCCTCAGTGATTTGTGACTTGTATGCTATTAAATCTCCAGGAGCATCTCCCCCCATGGATATATGTGGGACAACTGGTGAATTTCCTTGGAAAATTCTTTGGGCCTAGAAAATATTCTCTATTTTTGTTATTCTAATATTTAAAAATATTTTAAATTTTTTTCTATTGTATTTTTCCCATTACCATTATCTGCCTTATACCCTCTTCCACCTTCACCCACCTTTCTCCTCCCCACAATTACCATGCTGTTGTCCATGTCCATGAGTCCTTTCTCTTTTCTGCTTGATCCTTCTACCCTCAAACTACCTCCCAGAGTTGTCAGCTTGCTCTCTATCTATGAGTTTGTCTCTATTTCACTTGTTCAGTTTGCTCATTAGATTCCACATAGGAGTGAAATCATATTGTACTTGTTTTTCTCGGACTGGCTTATTTAACTTAGTATAATGTTCCCCAGGACCATCCATGCTGTTGCAAAGGGTAAAATTTTCTTCTTTTTATGGCTGAGTAGTATTCCATTGTATAAATGCCTCACAGTTGCTTTGTCCACTCATCTACTGATGGACTCTTGGACTGCTTCCAAAACTTGGCCGTTGTAAATAATGCTGCCATGAGCATAAGGGTGCTTACATTCTTTTGAATTAGTGTTTTTGGTTCCTTTGGATAAATTCCCAGAAGTGGAATTGCTGGGTCATGAGGCAGTTCCATTTTTAATTTTTTGAGGTAACTCCATATACTTTCCACAGTGGTTGAACCAATCTGCCTTCCCACCAACAGTGCATGAGGGTTCTCCTTTGTGTACATCCTTGCCAACACTTGTTGTTTGTTGATTTATTGATGATAGCCATTCTGACACATGTGAGATCATATCTCATTATGGCATTAATTTGCATTTCTCTGATGATTAGTAACATTGAGCATATTTTCATGTGCTCAATGTGTATAGTGGCCATATGTATGTCCTCTTTGGAGAAGTGTCTATTCAGGCCCTTTGCCCATTTTTAAATCTAATTGTTTGGGGTGTTTTGGTGTTGAGTTTTATAAGTTTTTTATAAATTTTGGATATTAACCCCTTATCAGATGCATCAGTGAATATGTTCTCTCATCCAGTGGGTTATATTATTTTGTTGATGGGTTCCTTTGCTGTGCAAAAACTTTTTGGTTTGATGTAGTCCCGTTTCTTTATTTTTCTTTTGTTTCCTTTGCCTGAGGAAATACATCAGAAAAAAAGATTGCTACAAGCAATATCCAAGATTTTACTGCCTGCATTTTCTTCTAAGATTTTTATGGTTTTGGGTCTTACATTTAATTCTTTAATCCATTTTGAATTTACTCTTGCATGTGGTCTAGTTTTATTTTTCTGCACATCTCTGTCCAATTTTCCCAACATCATTATTGAATGAACTATCTTTAGCCCATTATATATGCTTGCTTGCTCTGTCAAATGTTAATTGACTATAAAGTTGTGGGTTTATTTCTGGGCTCTCTATTCTGTTCCATTGATCTATGTGTCTGTCTTTATGCCATTATGGTGCCATTTTGGTTACTGTTCCAAAACCAGATAAAGACACTACAAAAAAGAAAATTATAGGCCAATATCTCTAATGAACAGAGATGCTAAAATCTTCAACAAAATATTAGCAAACTGAATATAGCAATACATGAAAAAGATCATGCACCATGATCAACTTGGATTTATTCTGGGGATGCAAGGTTGGTACATTTGCAAAGCAATAAATATGATATACTACATAAACAAAATAAAGGATAAAAACTACATGATTATATCAATAGATGCAGAAAAGATATTTGATAAAATCTAGCACCCATTTATGATAAAAACTCTCAGTGAAATGGGAATAGAGGTAACATTCCTAAACATAATACAGGTCACATATGACAAAGCTACTGCTATCATCATACTCAACAGGCAAAAACTACCAGTGTTCCCCTTAAGATAGGGTTTATGGATGTCCACTTTTACCTCCCTTATTCAACATAGTATTGGAAGACCTATCCATAGCAATCAGACAAGAAGAAGAAATAAAAGGCATCCAAATTGGAAAGGAAGAAGAAAAACTGTTTGCAGATGACATGAAACTATACATAGAGAACCCCTCAAGATTCCAACAAGAAACTACTAGAACTGATAAATGAATTCAGTAGTTGCTGTATACAAAATTCTAGAAATCAATTGTACTTTTATATGCTAATAATGAACTATCAGAAAGGGAAATTAAGAAAACAATCTCATTCACAATTCCTTCAAAAAGAATAAAATGCCTAGGAATAAATTTAAGAATGTAAAAGACCTGTACTTGGAAAGTTATAGACACTGAAGAAAATAATTGAAGAAGATAAAAGTAAGTGGAAGCATGTACCATGTTCATGAATAGAAAGAAATTAACATAATTAAAATGTCCATACTACCCAAATCAATCTACAGAGTCAATGCAATTTATATGAAGATACCAATGCAAAAATTTATATGGAACTACAAGAGGCCTTAAATAGCAACAGCAATCTTGAGAAAGAACAAACTTGGAGGAATCATGTTACCTAATATCAAACTATATTATAAGGCCATTATTGTTCTAATTTTTAACAACATAGGTAAACCTGCAGAGCAGATAGTTACACTTAAATTTTTTTTGAAAAAAAAAAGGTCTTGGAAACGCTACCCATTTTTGACATTGGCATTCCCACTATCTAGGTACTTTAGTCCATTTGGGGACAGGAAATAACACCCAAAGAGCAGTGAGGACCATGTGGAATGATGACAAACTCAACTGCACACAGGTGTAGGAGGGTACATTAAATAGCTATTGTGCTGACACTTATTAGCATCAGCTACATAAGCATAATTATTGGTCAAAGGCAGATTGTTGTAAAACAGCTAATAAACAGGAAACATTAACTTTCCTCATACAGGGGCTTTGCAAAACCAATATTAGGCCTATGGACTCTGTACGTGTATTTTCTCTGGAGCCAATTAACCTCTTTATTGGAAAACAAGAGCTTTGTTACTGTTGACGTGGCAGCTAATCCTTCACAGTAGATAATTTCATTGAGCATGACAGGAAGGAGTTGTATTTACTCACTGACTGACATTTCTGTACAATTAAAAGAAAGATTAATTGTTTAATTTCCTCAACATTGGTGCTAGTGAAGGCTAAGAGATACATAAAACTAAAAACTATACTTTTTCATTCATCCAAGGCCAGGAGAGCTGTGGAAATTTATTTTCTTGAGCTTGTAAAAAAGGGTGAAGGTTTAGGTATCTTTGCAGAATCAATTTTTGCTATATTTATTCCATATAACTTTGGAGGTTCAGACTGAGGTATGAGTCTGTAGATTTATCAAATTGCTTTGATGTTTAATACTTGGATTTTTTGGCTGATACACAGCACATAGAAGAAGCCAACAAAAAAGAATAATGAAAATATAGGCAATGACCACTTTGGTAGATATAAAAAGCTGGAAATATATTTAATAATAACAACTTGTTCCATTAAAGTGAGTCCACCTACAGCTTCATGAGTGAAGGTGCAGTCACTGGCCTTGCTGAATGTGCTTGAAAATGAAGTAAAAGCAAATTTCAGGCCAAGGTGACAGAGCTGGAAGATGGCAGCTCTGTGCGTGTTTGCACTGTGCTATTCTTGTCATTTTACATCTATGTCTTACCATGTGGCCATTTCTCCTGATTTCTCTAATTTTTTTATTCTCTTTTGTCCCACTTCTCTCTTTACATTTCCCCCATATAATTAGGTGAAAGCCTATTCATCTATTTCATCCTTAGGGTCTAAATCTCTTTTGTTTCCTTTATTTTTTAAAGTTACTCCAGTGCCTGAGGTTGTAGAAATACAAATATCCAAGGCTCCCCTCTACATTACTATTGTCCATTAGAAAGATAGTGTGAGCTTCCCATGTAATTTTAAATTAAATTATAATTTGAAATTTTCTAATAGCTATATTAAAAAGTGAAATAAGTTAGCTTTAATAATATTTTGATTAAGCCTAATATATCCAAATCATTATCATGTTAACATATAATCAATAGAGAAATATTATTGATACATTTTACATTTTTAAAAAATTGAAATGCTGTATATATTTCACATATACAGCATATCTCAATCATACTAGCCACTCTTCACATATTCAATAGCTGTATGTGACTGTGGGCTATCTATCATCATATGAGAAACTTTGTATCTGCACAAAGAACTTAATTCTTTTCCATGAATGTAAAATAAGATTTACAAACAAGAAAAGTTTACACTTAGATCCAAGGTAGACCCATATTCATCAATGACTATACAATATAAGGCTTTAAAGTATTGAACATCTGTCAGTTTGAAAAATATTATTTAGATGGAAGCTTTTAATTTTATTATCTTGTTAAAAACTTAAAATCTTTGTGTGCACACAACTACAAAAATTTTTCATTCATTTTTGGGTGAGGGTACTATGGAAAAGAACAATGAAGGTGCTTTATCTGAGTTACTTCTCTAAAACAGCTCTAATATATATACATATATATCTTCTCATTTATATTCTCCCAGGAAAGTCAAAGGACTTGGATAATTTATTCTGAAAAAAATCTAACTTCTACCACTTATGTTGTGTCTTCCATTATGGTCTTTCAAATAGTTACAACTTTGGATGTTTTTAGAGTGTCATGGTATCTCTAAAATATTTGTGATGTTTGGATATATCTTCCTTTTAAACTGTTCCTCTGCCTCCTGAGGAGAAATGTGCACAGCACATCTTATAGTCAGATAAGTTCATGGGATACCTCCTCTTTCAAGTAGTTGTAAAATCTCTAATGCTTATTCTGGTATATAGGGCTGCCTTTATCAAGGGAAGGAACATAATTCTTAATGTCAGTTTTGTGGTCTAGGTCACATAGTAAGCTCTAAAATGGGTTCATGAAAGACAGCTCATACTATCTGTTAGGGTGAAATTAGGAAAACAGTAAAGGAATAGAAGGTGCCTTTCCATTAAAGAAGACCTGAAGTATGAAAACTAAAACTTATTAAACACGTCCATTAGAGGGGGTTTCTGTGCATCTCAGAGAGATTTTTCTTTCACCACAGGATTACTTTATATCAGTCTCTCCATCTTCCTTGCATTTAAGTATTTGTTTATAAATTAATAACTACCTGAAGGAGAGACTGGAGAAAAAGGGAAAGCTTAAGCGCTGGGAATCAGTGCCAAGTTGAAATTAATCAAAATGAGGATAAATGATGTCTAAACTTATTCTGTTAATTTAAAGAAAAAAATAAGTTAATCATGAAACATTCTGTTTCTGTTCATTTTCACCTTCACATGTGCCTGAACAAATTGTGAAATGAAACTCCACAATGATCCATACTCATTATTGGTCTATTAAAGTAAAGATCCAGGAGCACCCCTACTCACCCCCATTTCATTCATACAGAGAGGCATATTTCTAGTTTCAGGCCAGACGGCTCCACTATGTCCCTGTGAGATGATGGCCAGTGATTAAAGACCATCTGAGGAGTGTAACTGCACATCTCTAGAGCTGCCAGAGAGCTAGTTCTTACCAAAAACAGCTGCGGGACCAGACTGACTTTTAACCTCCCCTGTTGAATACAGGAACTCTTGGCACAATTACAGTGCACAGAATCTATGGGGTTACCATTATAGAAACAGACTTGGCCAGCAGGAAATGTTTACATCCTGCATGAAACCCTGATGTTTGACATGAAACCAGAGCGGCTCATCCTGGTTTCAGAAAACAAAGTCTTCGTCTTTGAACTTGCCTCATGGCCTAAACAAACAAATATTCCCATTTCCTTATGATCCAAAGCCTCGCTCCCAACTACTCTTTTCATTGAACTGTTTTAATACTCTGTAGATACAGGAAATAAACAGTCCTGCAGTGCTCTGCCTATACTGAAATACAAGCCACTTCCACCAATGAAAACACTCAATATGCAACACAACCAAGAAAGACAGACACTGCATTGGTCCTTGAAATTCCTCAAAAATTTTCTAGGTAAGGCAATTATATAGTGATAAAAAAGAACTAGGCTTCTTACGACCAAAGCAAGATAGCCAAATTGCACTATAACTTACTGAATTTGAACCTTAGATATCAAGAGAGTGTTAATATGCTGCCTTTTACCAGATTCTCTATAATCAAATTCAGCCATTTGAAGAGAAGTGGAGGGAAATAAAATAAGCCTGAGCTGAGATGTTGAGGATCTAGAAGAGAGAAGCTACAGCCCTTTTCCAACCTCCAGTAACCTCTGGCAAATCTACAACCTCACAAAACCACCTGGTCACACTATCTCCTGCCAGGAACTGGACAAAAGAGGAAGGCTAGTGAAGCTCCCCAAAGAACTGTTAATTAGCTTAATAAGCAACTTACACCTGATGCCCCTGATAATTTCACCTTCTCTACCAACAAAAAATTAAAGGGACAGGAAACACAGAAGAGGGCACTGACTATCATCTTTCAACATGGCTGATATATGCATTTTTTAAAAGAGCAAGTCACTTATTTCGCTCTTAGATGAAATGCAAAAACTCTCAGAGGCCAGACAATTTTGTTTTGACGATAGCAGGCTGTTAAGCTTAGACTATATTGGTTTGTACCTTTCTTGTGTTAATATGATGATACAAATGCACCCATTTCCTCGCTGCAAAAGGTCAAAAGGAAATCAGGTAGCCAAAAGGAAATCATTCTACTTCCAATGTTCTTTGGATTTCATGAGCATGTATGGACAAGGGAATGTTGGAAAGCCTTTGAGACGAAGTGCTGGAGGAAAAAATGGGTTGTAGAGCTAGGACATTCTGATTATTTGAGTGATCTTATGGATTTATTTAATCTCTCTGAACTTCTATTCCTTCCTCTGGAAGCTAAATACCATCTTCTCAGGACAGTGGGGTGTAGTAGATAAGCTGAGGCTTCTGTAGACACACCTGATCTTGAATATAAGACAAGAAAATGCTTCTTACTTTTTAAAAGATTTTATTTGTTTATTTGTTTTTTGTTTGTTTAGAGGGGAAAGGAGGGAGAAAGAGAGGAAGAGAAACATTAATGTGTGAGAGAAACATCAATCAGTTGTCCCTGGTAAGGGCAGAACCCACAACCCAGGCATGTGTCCTGATGGGGAACTGAACCATCAACCCTTCTTCTCTTTGTGGCGCCACACAGAATCAAATGGGGCACACTGGTTAGGGCTGCTTCTCATTTGAAAAAACCATCTTAAAAATCACCATTTTGGTTGTTTCTTCACTCAGTTGAGATGATATATTTTTTCAGAATATCATAACATTGTGTATTAATTTTCTAATGCTGCTATAATAAATCATCACAGACTTCATAGCTTAAAACAACACAAAGCTAGTATCTTAATTTTTCTAGGTTATAAGTTTAATAAGGGTCTCAGTCAGCTAAAACACAGTGTCAGAAAGACTTTGTTCCTTTCAAGAGACTCCAGGGAATAAATCTTTCCTTTTTCCAGCTTCTCATGACCACCCACATTCCTTGACTTATGACCCCTTTCCTCTGTCTTCAAAGTCAGCAGAGTTCATCTCTCTGACCACAGCCAGGAAAGTGTTCTGATTTTTGAGGAATCATATAACTACACTGAGTTTTATCAGGATAATCCAGGATTACCCCCTTTATCTCAAAGCCTTTAACTTAATCACATCTGAACAGTCCCTTTTGCCGTGTAAGGTAACATATTCACAGGTTTTTGGAAGTAGGATCTGGACATCTTTGGGGGCCGTTGTTCTACCATAAAAAAGTGGCAGAATCTTATAAATGTTCTTTTATACTTACAAAAAACCATCTTTGCAAGCTTGACCCATTTTTAAGGACATTCATGGACAATTTTAAAACTTCCCATAGTCCTTCAAATAGTTTTCTAGTGTCAAAAGTGGCAATATGAAAGAAAATTGAATAAACATATATACACACACTTTTTGGATCAAATTATGTTTAAGATATCTTCTTGAGCAAACTATTTTAAAGTATCAATTTGTTATGGAAAATTAGGTTAAAAGTTTTAAATAATCTAACTACTAACTTGATAAAACTATCAATTTCAAAAATAGTAAGATAAACAAATGTCAAAATGTAGTCAACTATATTTCTGTCCTTCTTAAAGTTTCCTAAAATAATAAAATATGTCAATGACTTTCATATTCTCCCTGTAACTATAGTTTTTTTTGACCCAGATTATTTTTAATTTATACCATCCAATTATACTCAATGCACAATGCAGTTCTGCTATACCACATTCTAGTCCTTCTCATTCTTCTTTGCTGAATGTTTTCTGTGTTATTAAAATGGAAATAATAGAATCCCCCAGGAATCAGTATTATGGTACTTTTATTCAGTTATAACTTAATTCTTGGCCAATGACATTTGCTCCCATAGCCTCCATATCCTGACAAATGTAGAAGTTATATTCCCAGGCCCAACCATCTCAAAGTGTCTACATGTCCTCTCTACCTACTTGTCTAATAATAGCCTTATCAAACCTACTCCTTCTGAAGTCTTTCTACTCTCAATAAATGGCAACTCATATATTTCTGTTGCCCAGATTCTGGGGTCTTCCATGCTGATCCTAACAGCCAACATAAATAAACTATGACAATTTTACTTTACAAATACACCCAGAACCTCACCCCTCCCATAACACCATGCCCACAATTTGCCTAGTCCAAACCACCATCATTGCTCTACCTACATTATTGCAATAGCTCCCAAATGGTTTTTCTATTTCTATCCTTGCCCTCTCCTCTGCTGAGAAACACTCTGTGGCTTCCCATATCACTCAGAATAAATGACCATGTCTACATTGCAAAGACCACACCCTACATGACCTGGTTCTCTACCTCTTTACTTTCATCTCCAGCCATTCTTTCAATGACACACTCTGGTCTCATTAGGTCCTTCAGAGTTGGATGTGCTGGCTACCTTCCATTTGCTCTTCACGATCCCCTCTTCATATTCCTCCCCTTTATTCCATGCCCTGAGAGAGGAAAACAAAATATGGACTTGGTCAATGTGTGCCTTAGCCCTCTAGTTTGAACAGTAGGGGTCACTGGCAAGAAATGAGAAGGAGAAAGAGAGGTCAGTTTGTAACTGCTCTCTCGCTCTCTGCAGGTTCTCGCTGATGCAGGCTGCATCTCTCATTTAAGGAATCCAATCCTGCAAAGCAGTTCTTTCTAGACGTTTCTCTCTGTTTCTGGATTCCTGCAGCTAATCTAGTGCCTTGGCCCTTTGGGTCTAATATTTGTAATGGAGACCCCATGCTATTAGTCTTAGGTACAGTATTTTTTCATTGACTTCCTTGCACTTTGTCCCTGCTCTTTACACAGAGACTTGTGTTTAAATGCAAATTATTCTGTGGGGCCCCTGACACCAAGTTTACTTCTTTAGAACCTTAGACCTTTGTACTCACTCATTCCTATGCCAGGTATATTCATCTCCTTGATAGTCTTATGGTTCATTTCCTTCCCTCACATCTGTGTCTGTCCAAATGTCACCCCAGTAGGGAGGCACACCTTGTTATTCTATATGAGATGACACCATCTCTTCCATCTCTCTCTATCCCATTGCCTTGTTAGCTTTCCCCCTGCATAACATGTTTTACCCACTTACATATTACATATCTATTTGTTGTTGCCTACTTCCTCCCATTAGAATGCAATGAAGCCTCTATTTGAAAAGGAATTATGTTGTACTCTGTAGCATCACTCAAGCCTAGAACAGGACTGGACATACACACACACACCACACACACACACATATAAACACATACATACAGTAGGCACATATATCATATGTTGAATAAATAAATGAATAGAATTCCATTTTGAATAACATGAGCAAAAAGTTTAGTCAATGAGAGACTGGGAAGGTTCCATATGGTTGCTTGACTCTAAAATCTAAGTAAAAACAATATATCAAGGGCCTAAAGTATCTCCCAAGTGAATACTAGATCTTTTCAAATCATACAATCTCAGGTCTATCTTTTCTCCACTGTTCTTTGAACCTTGCTTGCATAAACCAAATGAAAGAAAACAACTGTGGAGTTCTGGCAGAGATGGAGGTATAGGTAGAAACTCTTCACTTCCTTGCACAACCAAAAGGAGGATAATGACCAATCTAAAATCAATAAACAACCAAAAGTGCCAGGAAATCAAACTTCATGGCACTGCAACAACCAAGAAATTAAAAAAAAAAAAAGTCAACCAGAACAACCAGACTGGTGAGGTGGATCCAGCAGAACAACTCAGAAAAACAGCCTAGGTGGCTGAGGGGTGGGGCTGGCAGCCCAGCAGAGCTGCCCTGGAGGGACTGACTTAAGGGGAAATCTGAGACTCAAAGCTGACTGTGGGCTACAGCTGGGGTTGCTGGGGTTGCCATGGTGAGAGATACTTCCAGTCTGACAAGAGAGTCTGTTGGAAAGTGCGCTGGAGCTGAGTTGCTCCATCTCTGGCCCATCCCCCACAGGCAGTGCAGCAAAGAGGGTTGCCCATCCAGGGTGAATACCTAAGGCCCTGCCGCTTACAACCGATCCGCTGTGCCAGGACAAAGAAATATGGCCCAAATGAAAGAACACAGTAAAACCTCAGAACTAAGAGATGAGGAGATAGACAACCTATCTGATGGAGAATTTAAAGCCCTGGTAATCAAAATGCTCACAGAACTGATTGTGCTTGGTCAAAAAAATGAAAGAACAAATGAAAGATACCCAAAATGAAATAAAGCAAAATATTCAGGGAACCAACAGTGACAAGAAGGAAACCAGGATTCAAAGCAACAATTTGGAATAAAAGGAAGAAATAAACATCCAACTGGATTAGAATGAAGAAACAAGAATCCAAAAAAAGGGAAGAGAGGCTGAGGATTCTCTGGGACAACCTTAAATGTTCCAATATTGAATTATAGGGGTGCCAGAAGGAGAAGAACAACAGCAAGGAATTGAAAACTTATTTGAACAAATAATGAAGAAAAAATCCCCCAATCTGGTGGAGGAAAGAGACTTCCAAGAAGTCCAAAAAGCCCAGAGAGTCCCAAAAAAGCTGGATCTGAAGAGGAACACATTAAGGCACATCATCATTAAGTTACCCAAGGTTACTTAGAGTTATTAAAGACAAAGAGAATATCCTAAAAGCAGCAAGAGAAAAGGAGACAGTTGCCTACAAAGGAGTTCCCATAAGGCTATCAGCTGATTTCTCAAAAGAAACCTTCCAGGGAAGAAGGGGCTGGAAAGAAGTACTCAAAGTCCTGAAAGGCAAGGACTTACATCCAAGGTTACTCTATCCAGCAAACTTTCATTTAGAATGGAAGGTCAGATAAAGTGCTTCCCAGATAAGCCAAAGTTAAAGGAGTTCATCATCACCAAGTCCTTATTATATGAAATATTAAAGGGACTTATCTAAGAAAAAGAAGAAAAATGTGACCACTAAAATGACAACAAATTCATAATATCAACAAATGAACCTAAATGAAAATAAAAACAATTGAAAAAACCCTAAGCAAATAATCAGAACAGGAATAGAATCAGAGAAATGGACATCACACAGAGGGAGGTCAGTGGGGAGGGGAAAGGGAGGAACAGATAAGAAAAGGTACAGAGAAGAGGAAGCATAATTAGTAGGCATAAAATAGATGGGGAGATATTAAAATGGTGTGGGAAACAGAGGACTCAAAGAACCTATGTGTACAACCCATGGACATGAACTAAGGGTGGGGGAATGCTGGAGGGTTGGGGGACAGGGTGGAGGGGGAATAAAGGGGGAAAATTGGGAAAACTGTAATAGCATAATCATTAAAAAAAGAAATTCCCTGGCAAATGTCATAATATCCAATAAGTGTTTAATAACTGTTGATTGAACCATAAAAAAGAAAACAACTCTGAGGAGTTAAATATAGTTTGAAGATAGAATGAGAAACAAACGAAGTTTAAGATGACTACAAGCGGAACTATAGCTGAGGAAGTCTGCAAAAGTGAATCAGGGGAATATAAACAAGGAAAGTGAGCATTAGTTAGATTTAAAGAGAGAAAAGCATTCTGCTCTACAGACACCTGGAGTTGATACTTGATCTATTTTTCCTAATCCAGTTGCAGAAACAAAATAGAAGAGTGGGTTGATAAAGTAAGTGTAGGTTTATAAATGTTACTTACTTATTAATATAAGCTATACTTAATGCATCAATACTGTTTATTGAGCAGTTTCTTCTCAAGATTATGCAGCCAAAGCAGAAGGGAGTAGAAAATGGATGCAAGTAAAATGCAAGAATCAAAATGACTTTTCTCTGCTTATAATAATTAAGAGTCACAGATAGACAAACTGAGTAATACAACCTCAAATCACTGTGTAGTTTAATGGCAATTGTGAGTTTCAGGAACTATATACATCAAGGCCTGTCCAGAAAGTATCCAGCCATGTACTATGAAAAATAGACACATTTATTGAAGAAGATACAAGATAAAAGAAACATGCACATAAGACAATGATGCCTCAGTTCCCTTCAAAGTAGGCACCTTGGGACTTCACACAGGTCTCCTGATGTCTCTTCCACTGTTCAAAACACTGCAAAATCTTTTGTTAGAATAGTCATCACCTGCCTGATCCTATTTTCCTGGATCTCATTGATAGTCTGAAATATCTTCCCTTTCAAAGGTGATTTTAGTTTTGGGAAAAGCCAGAGGTCACAAGGCACCAAATCTGTGCTATAAGGGGGTGATGAGTCATCTGGATGATTTGATGTTTTGCCAACAAACTCTGCATGAAACATGATGCATGAGCGGGTGCATTTTCCTTATGAAGCTGCCAATCACCAGTTGCCCATAGCTGCAGCCATTTCATCATATTGCATCTCTCAGTCAAATTGAGGTAGTACTATTCCTTATTAATTGTTTGGCCTGGAGGGGCTTACTCATGATGGGCAAAACCTTCCCAATCAAAAACCACAGTTAACATGGTCTTCATCTTGCTGCGACTTTGCTGCACCTTCTTCAGATGTGGAGAACCAGGCAACTTCCATTGGAATGACTGGGCCTTTGTTTCTGGATCATAGCGGTAGAACCACCTTTCATCTCTGGTTATGACCTTCTTGAGGAAATCTCATTCACTGGTAGAAGTTTGAATCAAGTCATTAGAAACTGTAGCATGATGTTCCTTCTGCTTTGGTAGTAGGACCTGCAGAACAAATTTTGCCATGACACATTTCACACCAAGATCCTGCACAAAATCTCAAACACAGTAGTTTTTGAAATCCCTAGATCAGCTTCTAGTTCTCACATTCTCAGTCACTGGCTGATCTTTGTTAATTGCAGCCTCTACGTGTTCAACATTCTCAGGTGTTCTGCTTATTGCAGGCCTTTCAGAATGTGGATCAGTTTCAACAGATTCTTGAACATCTTTGAAGTGTCTGTGCCACACTTTTATTTGCACTGCACTCATTGCATAGTCCCCAAAAGTCTTCTGAATCATCCAAGTAATTTCTATGGAGGAATGTTCAAGTTTAATGCAAAATTTGGTGCAGATTCATTGCTCTAGTTGCTCAGTTATTTTGAATGCAATGGCCACACAGTACACATGTGCACTTAGCAGTGTCTACTGCCCCCACTGACTAGTACAGTGAAGTCACCATTGTGCATGAATGTACATTCCAGTTCACTCTCTTTGGCTGCCAGGTTACATCGATGTCACACCAACTGTTCATGTTATATTAACAATGACTGGGCTTTTTCCAGACAGACCTCATATTTTATATTTTTTCAATTTCCCCTTACTTTCATAAAGTATGTATTTTTTGAATGAGAATTATCTAGTACCATAATTTTTAAAAATCTGTTTAGATCTTTAAAATAAATTTTAAGAGTGTAATTCAATTCCCTAAAATTTATTAAGTATCTTCTATGGCTTAACCAGTTATTTATATTCTAAAGATACATGGATGAATAAGATTCCTGGTTCCTTCCCTGAAGGAATTTATAGTTTATTGAAATTTTGTCAGTAGTGATTATTTTCAAAGATGTGTTACTAGTAACACAAACAAAACCCTATAGAAACATAAAAGAGAGAGAGGGTAGTATTTCATGGTGGATAGTCAAACTAAAACAGAATCAGTAAATGTTTTAAAAGGAGTAAATTTGAGTTGAACTTTGGAAATTATATTTGCAATACAATTTTGATAAGAAAAACCATTTGGATAAAGAAAATAACAGGAGCAAAGACAGGTTTTCAGAAAATAGTGAGAATAGACAAAAAAGTGAATAGGCATAAAGGAATTAGTAACATTGAATCACATTAGGTTAGGATGAGTCATAAAAAATGGAGAGGACCACATGCGTTATATAAATAAAATTATGTAAGAATGGATAAAAATAACAGATTTTAAAGACATTTCAAAGTTAGACTTGACAAGACACATGACTGATTTTATTTGGATGAAGAGAATGGAAGAAATCAAAGCTGTCTGAAAGTTTTAGCTCAGAAAAGTGAATGCAGGATAGCCTTCATAACTACAATGTGGAATAGAGTAGGGAGATTAGGTCTGAAGTGTTGGGTGATGGGTGCAGATTGGAACATGATGCACAAGGAACCTCCACAACTTCCTGGTGAAGATGTACAGTAAAACATTGGAAACACAAATCGGGAACTTTGGAGTTCTCAGAACTGGAGATAGACATCTGAGTGTGATTGTACATGAGGTTAATTCATGCAACTGATGAAATTAACCAAGGATCAAGAAAGAAGACCCTATTACTTAGACCAGGCAGAGATTTGAGAGCATGTTTTGGGCTATGCAGATTGTGCCTTGTACAATTCTAGCAACTCCATTCATTTAGACTAGAAGTGAATGGTGCCTACTGTAGTTGCTTAATGTAGCTTCCCTGAGTTTGGACAAAATAAATGAGATAGAATATTTTAGAAGAGAGACAAGAGACTGAAAGGTCATGAGGAACACCAAGTATCAAGATAGAGAAAGGAAAATAATCAAAACATATATCTGAATGAGGATTGTCAGGGAGGTAAGAGGAAAACTAGAAGTGTAGTGTTTGGAAAGAGAGGAGCCATTTTCAAATAGGGCATACTCAACGTATTAAATTATATGAAAAAGCCAAATAAAGTACAGAACTTAAAGAGTTGCTCATACTTGGAAACTAGGAGATAATTGCTCACACTAGTAAAACAGATTGGGTTCCACATCAGTAATTAGAGTGGGGTGGGTTACATAATGACTTAGAAAAGAGAACATGGAAGTAATGCAAGGAGACTACATTCACAAGGACATTGGTTTTGTATTCTTATTTGGGTGTACATTTTATTTTTTCTTCTAAATTCTTTATCCTTTCTATTCAGAGATTATTTCTCTGACCCTCACACAGGATCTAGTGATGCTGTACAAAAATTATACATTTTAAATTAATGAATAGACATTGATTTTTGCTCTTCAAATATGTATATGACACTATAACCTATATTTTACTAATTATGTATTTACATGTGTGTCTGTGCAGCTATAGTGTATATACCTATCTTTATGCTTTCTCTAGTAGATTAGTAGTAGTTTCTTGAAGAGCTGTTTTCAGAAGGATTCTGAGGTTCTGCTCAAAATTGCCAGAAGTATGTGTCACAAAGAAGGAACTGGGAAGAACAGCACATTCAGTTTGAGAACAGGGTTTTTTTCCACCTGTTGTTATAGCTCCAATACTTTGTGTGGTCTCTGGTTCAGGCAATGAGTAATTGTTGTGCAAATGAATAAACCAATGAATGAATATTCTCTGAATTATGGTGGGTTTAAGTTGGGCCCTGATAAATACACAAGATTCCATGTGACTAGGTCAGTGACTTTTAACCACTGTCATGATACTTGGGCCACAAATAATTTGCTCCTAAAAATAACTTGCAAAACTTTGCCAATTATTTTATTTAAAATAATAGATTGAATTTATGGTGTATAATTACATTCTCACTCATACTTCTACTTAATTTTTTAAGTGGAAATTAAATGGGGATGTTTACAGCTGAGTTTCTAAGAAGCATAAAAAATCCTGGCTTACAATAGCTGTGGTGGTATTTACCAAACACAAGCATCATCCTTCATGATGAGGTACAAAGACAATCATGGAAAGTGTTTATTTAGAGACTAAGGAGAAAATATCAGGTGGGAAGAAGGTAGCTCAGGTAATGGAAGTGATAGGATCCCAGAGGCCTGGTTGTGCTTGGCAGGAGAGGAGGACCCACACATGCCCGCTTAAGTGAGATGGAATGATCTGTGGAGATGCTGTAGAGATGAGGAAGATAAGGTCCTTGTATTGTCATTCATTAAGTCAAAATTTGGGGAAATATGCTTTTTGTTCACCTGGAGAAAGAGAATTGGATTTTTATTTAATGAAGAGTCGGTGTGCCTTCTTACCAGGCCAAAAAATAAATAAATAAGTAAACCATAGAAAGTAAAGCCATTTAGTAAAGTTGGAGAGTGGTTCAAGAAGGGCAATGTCACAGAAACATTTACTGGTCACATTTCTTTAGTCCAGCCACCTCCTAAAATGAAATAGCAATTATCCTAACAGCACATGAAATGCATACAATATAAGTAATATAATTTTGTCATTTGAAGTCATGTTAACCTTGAAGGTAGAGCCAAGTACTCCGAAAGTGAATAATCACTTACTTTGGAGCTGGTGGCCATTTCAAGCTCTGTTTGGAACAGGCTGCTGAAATGCTATATTTGTTTATGTGAGGTCAGACTAACCCAGAGGTCTTCAAGTATTATAAAATGAGAAACATTTAGATTGGTCAACACTTATGGGTGTGACTGAGCAAAAGATAAGCCATTTTTTGCCATCCTATAAGGTCACACTACTCCTAATACTAAGTAAACTTGACCAAAATAATGATTCAGCTGAATGTGAAACAGATTTGATGCATAGCGTATGTTGAAAGTTACATTATATTTTTTATGTATAAAAGGGGAAAACTTACAAATTGAGAGTAATGTTAAATCTTGGGAATTACTTTTAGACTTCACCAAAAAAAGCCCTCGATTGTGAAGTGTATATTTCACTGATTCATGTCTGAACAATCAGCGTATGTCTTGGTGAAGAGCAGACTACTGGCTTGAAAATTAACAATTAATTTTATATTAAGTTTGGCAGAATGGGAACAGCATAGTCAACAGTGCTAGTAAACACCATAATTTATATATTACTTTTAATTAAACATGAATTCTTTAAAGTTATTATAAAAATGAATACATTAAATTTAGTTTCCTTATCATAAATATTTTAGTAGGGATATAATGAGTACATTTTTATACATGTGCTATCTTTGTAGATATTGTCCATCTGTCCCACCTGTTTAATTGCCAATATATGTATAAAAACAATGATCATAAAGATAAATGACTCAAAGGAGACTTTTAGAAGAACTGATAATTGGGCTGAGATGAATTTGATATTTTAAGTGATCTTTCTCAAAGAACAGTGTGTTATTTGGAAGCAGCCATTCATTTTTTTCCAGCATTAATGTCTTATAATTGAAACTTGAGCTAAAAACTTATGACTAAGTAAAAATCAAGGAAAGAGAAAATATTTCTATATGTGAAGCTTGGAAGAAGAATCTTCAATAGGAAGGCTGCCATTTTTTTCTTCAGATAAGCACTTTCTTTTCTTAGTGGAAGGTCAATTTAGAAGTCTATAGAAGGGTTTTAAAGTGATTGGCTTTAAATTGAGGAACTTCAATAAACTTAAGATACATGATCTCAAACACTGCTTTCTCTGAGAAGTACAGTGCAAGAAATAACGAAGCAAAAGAAGAATAAGTGAAAACATAAATGATAAACATTTACTTTTAGAATCTAGCAATAAACTACAAAGTTTAGCAAGATAGAACCACATAAATGGAGTTATATATTTATTTAAATTTAGAAATATATTATAATAATAGCCCTCTAAATCTAAGTCATATTCTGTGAATTATTAGATGAATATTTTATTTAAGACATATTGATAGTGTATTTATTAGGTTCTAGCCGCCACGCTGGTACTAGCATGCAACAAGAAGTAAAAACCGATAGATGTGATCCTTGATCGCCCTAAGCTCTACGGGCCAGGGAGGGTGACAGACAATCACAAAATCACACTGGTGAGTGTACAATTATACAGACTGCGCATGGACTGTCAAGTAAAAGCACAGGGGTTTATGTCAAAGAAAACCTGACTTGCACGGAGGAATAAGAGGACATTTGAACTGTGTTTTTTAGGTTGAGAAGAAAATAACTAGGTGAAAGGGGTACTCTCAAATAATATTGAATGAATGAGAATATATTCCAGATAATTGTCCTGTGGCAGGAGGCATCATAATTCACCTGAGAAACTGAAAGTCAGTGAGGTGGCAGCACAGAGGATAAAGGGCTAAATTGGTGCAGGAGAAGTAGATGCGGATCAAAGCATGGTGGGATTTGTTCTTTATTTCCAGAACAAGGAAAAGCCTTTGCAGGATCTGAGCAAAATGAAATGATCAATTTATGTTTTTAAGAGCTCCCTCTGGCTGTGGTGTGAAGGATAGAATCCAAAATGTTCAGCATGGATATGGGTAGAAAATTTAGGAAGAGTAAATGTGAGAGAAAGGTGCTGCGGCCTGAAATTGAGTAGTAGTGGCAATGGAGATCGAAACACATGGATGATTTTAAAGTCATTTAGGAAGTAAAACTGAAAGTATTTGACAATTGTGCTGATCAAGGTTTTTGGGTGAGAACCAATAGAAACCAACTCTAGAAAAAGATAAATTTACTGGAAAAATCATCAAGAAGCAAGTGGAAGTAATGGAAAATTGAAAAACTGAGTTTACAAAATACGTGAGAACGAAATAAGAGTAGATAACCAAAAACATAGCCAAAGTTACCTCAGAGGAGTAGGCTAATAAGGACACACACTGTTATCCACTTCATGCTCGTGGACTAGAAGAAACAACATAGTTAAAATGTCCATATTACACAAAGCAATATATAAATTTAATATAATCCCCATCAAAATCCTGATGTCATTTTTTACAAGAAATAAAAAAGCATCAGATATGTATGGAAGAACAAAAGACATGGAATAGCCAAAGCAATCCCAGGAAAAAAAAAAGCTGAGGTATCACACTACCTGATTTCAAATTATATTATATCTCTATAATATAATAATCAAAACCGCATGGTACTGGCAGGAAAACAGGCACAGACCAGTGGAACAGAATTGAGAGCCCTGGAATAAAACCACATGTATATGGGCAGATTATTTTTGACAAAGGAGCCAAAAATACACAATGGAGAAAAGAAAGTCTCTTCAATAAATGATGCTAGGAAAATTGGAAAGTCATATGCACAAGAATAAACTAGAAAACAGTTTTTTTCATCTATAAAAATTAATTCAAAATGCATCAAAGACCTAAATATAAGGTATGAAATGGTAAGTTACATAGAAGAGAACATAGCTACTAAACTTTTGAACCCTGGTCATAGAGAACATTTTATGAATTTGATCCCAAAGGCCAAGGAAGTAAAGGTAAAAATAAATATCAAAGTAAAAAGTTTCTGCACAACAAAATAAATCAACAACAAAACAAAAAGGAAACCCACTGAATGGGAGATTATACTTGTAAGCAACAGCTCCAACAAGAAGTTAATATCAAAAATATGTACAGAGCTCAGGCAACTCAACACCAAACTAACAGTCTTATTAAAAAATGGGCAGAAAACCTGAACAGGCACCTCTCTCAAGAAGATAGACAAACAGCCATCAGCTATATGAAAATATGTTAACATCACTAGCTATTAAGGAAACAAATCAAAACTACAAAGAGATACAACTTCATACTTGTTAGAATGGCTATTATCAACAAGACAAGTAATAACAAGTGTTGGATAGGTTGTGGAGAAAAAGGAACCCTCATTCACTGCTGGTGGGAATGTAGACTGGTACAGCTACTATGGAAAATGTTGTAGTGGTTGCTATATGACCCAGCAATTACTCTTCTGGTTATTTATCCAAAGCTCTCAAAAACATTTATTCACAAAGATATACACACCGCTATGTTTATTGCAGCATTATTCACCATGACAAAGACATGGAGATAAGCAAAGTGTCCATCCAATAAAGGATTGTATAAAAATGATGTTTTACATATATACTATGGGATACTACTCAGCCATAAGAAAACATGAAATACTGTTATTTGTGTCAACATCCATAGATCTTGAGAATATTATGCTAAACAAAATAAATAAGTCAGTCAGAAAAAGCTAAGAACCATATGATTTCACTCATATGTCAAATATAAAAATGAAACTAACTGAAAGACAGACAAGAGCGTGGTGGATACCAGAAGGAAGGGATATGGGACAGTAAAGGCTAAAAAGAGTCAAGTATAAGGTGACAGAAGATGATCTGACTTTGGGTGGTGGGCATACAATGCAATATATAAACCATATATATAGAAATCTATACATGAAGCCTATATGATCCTATTAATCAGTGTTATACTAATAAATTTAATAAAAAAGGATACCACATTAGACTCCCAATTCAACCATGGCCACCATGGACAATCTCAAACTGCCCCTGCATTTTTTCATCTTTATGTTTTAAGAGTCAGAGACTCAGTTGGAGCATCCACTTACCCAAACCAAATTCTAAAGACTGAGAGAAAAGTTTAAGAAAACTTGCAGATAGAGAAGAAAGAAAGAAAGAAAGAAAGAAGGAAGGAAAGAAAGAAAGAAAGAAAGAAAGAAAGAAAGAGAGAGAGAGAGAGAGAGAGAAAGGGAGGACGAGAGGAAGAAGGAAAGAGAAAGATTGATTTACTTACAATGGACAAGAAATAATACCATCAGATTGTTCAATAGTAATGTTAATCCAAAAATATACTAGAGTATTACTGCAATGAGTTGAATGAAGGGAAACATAAACCTAAAATGTTTTATCCAGTTAAATTATTATTGAAATATAAACATACAAAAAGTTATTGTCAGGGCCATAGAAACCTCTCATGAAAGCATTTTTGGAGGAAGTATTGAATAAAAAGGGAAATAAACCAAAGAAGGCACTGAAAAATATATAAAGATGTGAGTAAAAAGCTAAGAAAAAATGTACTTAATAAAATGTAGCCATAGCTAAAATTCCAGATGATTTTAACATGGTGCAAGTAAGACCAGTAAGGAAGGAAGACCAGAGAGGTATAAGATCATGCTGAGGTTTTTGTGTTTTGGGGAAATGATAGAAACTGATAAGCTTAGGAATTTCATAGACAAAAATATTATAAGAAAAGCAAAACAAGAATAAAAAGAGGATATATAACTTTTAATCCAATAGAATAAACTACTTATTAAAAGGATTTGAGCACTGACTGGTGTGGTTCCGTTGGTTGGGCATCGCCCCACAAAGCAACGGGTCTCTGGTTCTATTCCTGGTCAGCTCACATGCCTGATTTTTGAGTTTGGTCCCCAGTCAGGGCATGTATGAGAGGCAATCAATCAATGTCTTTCTTTCACACCAATCTTTCTCTTCCTCTCTTCCTCTCTTCTCACCCCCTTCCCCTCTCTCTGAAAAATAAATAAAATATTTTAAAAAGGTATTAAAAGATAAAAAAGAAAGTATGCTAAGAAGAAAATGTGAAATAAGATGGCATAAATAGTCCTAATAAGTCATAATTTACTAATTACTTAAGCAAATCCTTAGCGTTTCTACCAACTGCCAATTGGGAGAGACAGACAATAAATAAAATAAGTAAGAAAAGCATGTGGCAGGTTAATAATAGTGAATGTTATGAAAAATGATAAGGAAGAAGTTAAGGACTGCTGCACTTGGTGTGCAATGAGTAGTTGAAATTTGAGCCAAAGCTTGAGGAGGTGAAGGAGTGAACCCTTAAAACAACAGGGTAGTAGTACTCCAGGAAGAGGGGATGGAAGGGCAGAAATCTTAAGGGGGACAAACTTATCCTGTTGAGTAATAAAAGTTCAGTATGGCTGGTGAGAAAAGGGAAAGTATGAGATAATGCAGTCAGAGAAGTTGTGAGGGATAGAGATTATTTTGGGGTTTAAAAATCACTGTAAGATTGTTTGGTCTTTATTCTAAATAAGTTAGAAGACATAGAATGGTTTTGAGTAGCAAGTGAACATTATCTGACTTGCATTGAAATATCACCATGCCTTGGCCAGTATTGCATGTATGGGAGGCAACCAATGTTTCTTTCTCTCTCTCTGTCCTGTCCTTTCTCTCTAGAATCAATAGGTATATCCTTGGGTAAGATTAAAAAATGAAACAAAACCAAAAAAGAAGAACAAGATAAATAGAACCATACTGGCTCCTGAGTTGAGATACACTGTGGTAGAGCAACTGTGAAAGCAGCAAGGGCAGTAATGACGTTATTGCCAAAAGGAAGATGAGAAATAATGGTGGCTTGGTGCCAGTGGATAGTGGTGAAGATGGTGAGATGTGATCAAATGATAAGAAGTATAACAGATAGATGATAGATGGATGGATGGATGGATGGATGGATGGATAGTTAGATAGATAGCTTTATTAATTGTCAGAGCCAAAAAAGTAAATAAATCAACTCTCAAATCAAAAGGCAGATTCTCAGATTAGACTTTCAAAACATATATCCAGTTATATGCTATCAGTAAGAGACATACTTGAAACAAAAGGTACTAAAAGGATGAAAATAAAGGGATAGGAACAGATATAATGGTCAAACATAAATAACAGAAAGTGAGCATAGCAGATTTTAATTATTAAAAAAGCATATAATTCAATAAAAAAATTAAAACTAATTCACAAAGTAGGAGGCTGACAAAAGGAAAAGTAAAGTAAGAAAATATAACGATTATCAAAATATACATACCTAACAACATAAACACACTTACCCCTTCATATATAGAGAGACAGAAGCCTGAATAGTAGACAAATCAGCAATTGTAGTTTGAATTTGATGTTTCACTCAGAAACTGATAGATCTATAAGTAAAAATAAACAAGTTATAAAAAAACTTTAGTTAAACTATATACCAGTTTAAAATAGTATATATAGTATACAAATATATTAAATTTAACTAACCGAAGAGAAAATATACATTTTTTTTCAAGCAGAAAAATAGTCCATGTACTAATTTCCATCTAAAAGAAAACATTTCATTCCAAATGACCAATACTTCAGAGACTATATTCTCAGATCATAATGTAATAAATTAAAAATATATAATATAAGAATATATTTAAAAATGTTATGTGTCTAAAACTAGGAGACAACAACAAATAATGTATATATGTTAAAGAATGAACCCAAATACACCCAATGTAATGAAAATATAAACTGTAGTACCTTTACAAAGTGGAATGGTATGTAAGAAAAAAAGAAATTAAGAGTTATGCATTTACATAAGGTTTAATAGCAAAAAATTAGTATAGGAGAAAGGGAAGTCCCAGAGAATAGAATGGGATTCATTTATATTAAACTTAAAAACTATATATGTATTTGGAGAAATTATAAATAAAAGCAAAGAATTGACTATATAACAATAAATTATTATGACAAACCAATAAATCATTCTTAACATTGTGAGGTGATGTCTCATTGTGGATTTATTTTGCATTTCTTTGATGATTAGTAATGTTGAGTATCTTCTCATCTCTCTATTGGCCATCTATTTGTCCTCTTTGGAGAAGAGTCTATTTAGGTCCTTTGCCCATTTTTTAATTGGATAGTTTTTGGGGGAGGGTGTTGCGATCTTTATGTATCTTGGATATTAACCCTTTATCAGATGTATCAGCAAATACGTTCTCTCATTCAGTGGGTTGTCTATTTTGTTGATAGTTTCCTTTGCTGTGCAAAATCTTTTTAGTTTGATGTAGCCCCATTTATTTATTTTTCTTTTGTTTCCCTTACCTGAGGAGATACCTCAGAAAAAATATTGCTAGAAGCAGTGCGTGAGATTTTACTGCCTAGTTTTCTTCTAGGATTTTTATTTTTTCAGGTATAACATTTAAGTCTTTAATCTATTTTTAGTTTATTCTTGTGTGTGTGATGTAAGGAGGTGGTCTGATTTCATTTTTCTGATATACTTCAATATACCATTTATTCAATATACTATCTCTAGCTTATTGTATGTGCTTCCTCTGTCAAATATTAATTGATTACAAAGGCGTGGATTTATTTCTGGGCTCCTTATTCTGTTCCATTAATACACGTGTCTCTTGTTATGCCAGTACCATATTTAAATTACTATGGCCTTATACTATAGTTTGATATTGGGTAGTGTGATTCCTCCAACTTTGTTCTTCTTTCTCAAGATTGTCATTACTATTTGGAGCCCTTTGATGTTTCATGTAAATTTTTGAAATATTTGTTCTATGTTCTAGTTCTGGTATCTTGATAAATTGCATTGAATCTATAGATTGCTTTGGGTAGTATGGACATTTTTTAAAGTAATTTTTTAAAGATTTATTTATTTACTTATTTTTAGAAAGAAGGTAAGGGAGGGAGCAAGGGAGAGAAACATCAATGTGTGGTTGCCTCTCACATGCCTCCTACTGGGGACCTGGCCTGTAACACAAGCATGTGCCCTAACTGAGAATCGAACTGGTGACCTTTTGGTTGGCAAGCTGGCACTCAATCCACTGAGCCACACCAGCTGGGGCATGAACATTTTAATGATGTTAATTCTTCCTATTCATGAACACGGTATGTGCTTCCACTTACTGTAAAGACATGTACTTGGAAAATTATAGGATGCTGAAGAAAGAAACTGAAGAGGATAAAGGCTTCTTTTTTTAAAAAAAAAAAAGTATATTTTATTGATTATGCTATTATAGTTGTCCCATTTTTTCCTTTCCCTTTTATTTCCCTCTGCCTTGCAACCCCCCTCCCACCAGAATTACCCACCCCTTAGCTCATGTCCACAGGTCATACATTGAAGTTCTTTGGCTTCTCAATTTCCTATACTGTTCTTAACCTCTCCCTATCTATTTTGTACCTACCATTTATGCTTCTTATTCTGTGTACTTTTTTCACTATTCTCCTCCCTCCCTCTCCCCACTGATAACCCTTCATATGATCTCCATTTCTGTGATTCTGTTTCTCTTCTAGTTGTTCACTTAGTTTGTTTTTGTTTTTTTTTTAGGTTCAGTTGTTGATAGTTGTGGGTTTGTAGTCCTAAAACTGTTCACATTTTTGATAATCTTCTCTTTCGTAGGTAAGTCCCTTTAACATTTCATATAATAATGGCTTGCTGATGATGAACTCCTTTAACTTGACCTTATCTGGAAAGCACCTGATCTACCCTTCCATTCTGAATGATAACTTTGATGAGTAGAGTAATCTTGGATGTTGGTTTTTGCCTTTCAGGACTTTGAGTACTTCTTTCCAGCCCCTTTGTACCTGCAAGGTTTCTTTTGAGAAATCAGCTGATAGCCTTATGTGCCCTCCTTTGTAGGTAATCATCTCCTTTTCTCTTGCTGCTTTCGAGATTCTCTCCTTATCTTTAATCTTGGGTAATGAAATTATTATGTGTCTTGGTGTGAGCTTCCTTGGGTTCAACTTTTTTTGGGACTCTGTGAGCTTCCTTGACTTGCATGTCTAGTTCATTCACAAGATTGGGAAAGTTTTCCTTCATTATTTTTTCAAATAAATTTTCAATTTCTTGCTCTTTCTCTTCTCCTTCTGGCACTTCTATTATTCAGATGTTGGAATATTTAAAGTTGTCCTGGAGGTCCCTAAGCCTCACCTCATTTTTTTTAAATGAATTCTTGGTCCTTCATTGTATTCTGGTTACATGTTTCTTTCTTCCTTCTGGTCCAAATTATTGATTTGAGTCACAGTTTCCTTCCTGTCACTGTTTGTTCCCTGTATATTTTCCTTTCTTTCACTTTGCATAGCCTTCATTTTTTCCCCTTTTTTGCAACTATGTTCAACCATTTCTGCGAGCATCCTGATTACCAGTGTTTTGAACTCTGCATCGGGTAGGTGGGCTATTTCTTCATTGCTTAGTTATATTTTTTCTGGAGCTTTGATCTATTCTTTCACTTGGTCCATATTTTTTTTGTCTTGATGCATTTGTTACATAGTAAGGGGAGGAGCATGAGTTATGCACCAGGGTGGGCAATCCAGGTTGCTGTGTTGTGATGCTGTATGTAGGGGAGGAGTCAGAGAGGGAACAATGCTGCTTGCTTGGCTCTTCAACAGCTTTCAGTCACTTCCTCTGCTACCTGCAATCAAATTGGGTACTTTTGGTGCTGATTCTGGTGCTGGGTGGATGGGTTTGTGTATGTTTTATGATTCCGTGGGTCTCTCCAAGGAACTATCCTGTGAGGCTGGGAGTCTCTCTCACTGCTACAACCCCTATGTGTTTTTACAGCCAGCAGTTTTGAGGCTTTTATTTCCCATGCTGGAATCCTGAGTTGCACAGCTTGTCTAGATCCCAGTTGTTCCTCTCAGTTTAGCTGCATGCAAATGTGGGATAGTCCTGTCTGCCAGCCACTGCCTTGTCTGCATGGTCCTCCAGATGCCACATCTTAACCTCAGCTGCTGGTCTCCGCCCCTCCTACCAGTCTGAATGAGTGTTTCTTCTTTAACTCCTTGGTTGTTGGGCTTCCATGCAGTTCAGTTTTCTGGCAGTTCTGGTTATTTTTGTTTTTAAATTTGTTTTTGTCCTTTTGGTTGTGAGAAGAAGCAAAGGGTATCTACCTATGCCTCCATCTTGGTTGGAGGTTCAAGGCTTCTTGGTTTATGATCCCACCAAGACTACACACCTGGGTGAGGTGATACTAAAATAGGAAATTGAGAGTTGTTAGGAAGAGGAACAAATGGTAGTTGAATTAAAATAATTCTAAATATCCATTATTTATAGTTTCACCCCAAATATGTAAATCATTAATGTATGTTCATTAATGTATGTGTGTGGTACATATAAAAGAAAATATTAGAAAATAATAGTAATCATTAATAGTAATCTTTAAGAGTCAGTTTATGGTTGAATTTTATTTTCTTGGTCCTTTTCTGGGTTTTCTATACTTTTAAAATAAGAACTTAATATTTTTTGAGTTATGAAATAAAAACAATAAATTTTAACACATGTTGTAAGACATTACTTAAGAGATTTACTTTCTATTGACTTTTAAACTTTATATTAAATAACCAGAAATATTCCCAGGGCTATATTCCTAATCCAAATTTTTCTTGTTCTATGTAAGGTACCTTATACAGTCTCACCTTGATGCCACAGAATGAATCTTGGTGACAGACTCATGAAAATGCCAAATCATGCTCAGGAAATTGCTTGAGTTTTGTGTAAGACCAAGACTTGGTGTCACTATTCAACTAACAATGTTCCAGTTCCTGACAATGAGTCCTACAGAAAAATGATGTAATATTACTCTATTCTGTAGAGAGGCCTGAATATTTGGGCCAAAAACTCAAACTTCTACATACCTGATCATAAAGTTCTTGGAACATCTCCATTTTACAAAAATGTAATTTTGTCTTTACTGCATTAGGATGTTAAATTTTGAATCTACTTTTTCATAATTCAACCCTGTGCTCAGAGTGATTAGGATCAAAATCAGAGACAGGACACATGTAATATCAATTGCTATTCACTTAATGAGTGCCCTGCTTCAAGTGCAAGTGCTTCAGCAATTCCAGATACATAAACAGGGTACACTGGAGTTCTCAAAATTTTAGCAAGAAGAGCAAACTTTTCTATTCTTTTATTATCAGCAGAATAATGAATGTATTTAAGTATAAATTATAATATTTCACAGGATTTTGCTCTTCCCAAATTCCAATATATTGAAAAATACACTATTCACATAAATAAAATGAGTGAGTTTCAATTCCCAGAGATTAAGTTCAATGGTACATGAGCATAACTACTAATATAAAATATTATCTTTCTATGATTAAGTAGAACTCCCAAGAGTGAAGAACACTTAAAAGTCTATACCATTCATCTACTTTTCAGAAAGTTCCAGAATAAAGATTAACTAGTTAATCATCAGTTATAATGTGACAACAAGCAATCAAATAACCCATGAATGTTATAATGCAAAGTGATTTTATTATCTTTCAGATGGAATTGTATGATTCCAGTTCCTGAGGCAGTAATTTCATAAACATTAATTTACTAGCCTTGATTTGTGAATGTGGTCTCTAAAAATATCTAGTAGTAACCAAAGTGATCCAAAAGACTATTCAAGTAGATATCTCAATAAAATACATGAGAAAGGAAGACATAAAGTATCTCGAGGGGGGAAGAAGAGACTAAAAATACTGTCTATAAATAAATGTGAAAATCAGGGGAGAGTGGGGAAGGCTTTAATCAACACTTGCTATTATTGGCTTTTCAAAAATTTAATTTTGAGTGAGTTTCTCATGGAGGAAAGGGGGTGTTATGGAAAGTTTAAGGTAGAATTTAAACTTAAAGTTTATGTTTTGTTTCATAATAATGTATGTGAATCCAACTTTAAGCAATTGTACATACTGTGATTTTAAAATGTAGTGGCTGGGATTCTTACCCGCCAGTGGAGACAACATGATCACAAAGGTACTTTTTTCAGAGCAAGCCACATAATTTGTGGTAATGGAGGACTGTGTTAAAAAAAAAAATTAGTGTCTGGTGAAAAAAAATAATATATGGGTTATCTAGTGAGTTTGTTTATATGAGTAATATGTGTAACAAATATTTTAAATGTTTTATTAAAAATTTTTCTATACAGCATATTTTAAATCAACTTTCTAAATTGTCAACATGGGTAAATAACATGTTTGCATTTATCAAATATCCAAAATTAGAAACAACATAGGACTTTTTAATAGTAAGTTTATGTTTGTTCTTAATGTGAAGGTATTGAATTGAATAAATTAAAATTTATTTTACCTATTTCCATGTTCTTTGATAAATAGTGACTAATGTCTCTAATAACAGGTTCTAATTTCTTCTGTAGAGCTAATTAGAAAGTCAAATTCATCAAAATAATGAGAGAAGTGTGTGGCATTTTTATAAAAATTTACTTTTTCAATGATGGTTAATAAAACAACTTTCTTTTCCCACTTTATAAATTAATACAATTGCAATACATAAACTTGTTATTAGTTATTATATTATGTAAACTTAGCTTTAGTGAACATTTGCTAAACTCCACATTGATGCTTAGAGAAGGAGTGATGTTCAGTGACTGTGTTTCTCTTACTACAGATGTAAAGATTCCAAGCTTTTTCACTCTAATCTAGTTTATTCTGCTTGCCTATATGCCAAAAATGTGGTTTAAGGGTTTATTAGGTATTTGATTCTTTGTTGAAAGTGACTTTCAATCTCCACCTGAAATGACTCCCACATATATCTCTCCTGGGGCATTTTGCCTTATTTCAGATCATCAGCTCTGAAGGTTAGGTTGTCAGCAATAGATGGGATAGATTTTTACCTTTTATTCTGAAACCACAAGTAAGGTGTCTGGCCAGTTTATGTCTGAGTTCAATAGTCTTACAGGCTGTTGGGGAATAATGAAGCTTGTTTAATTTAGTAAAGGTAACGTCTACATATAGCCATTTTATTTTATTGTTTATTGATGATGGGCAATAATGCTCATGCAATTGATTTTAATAGCTTTTATATAGGACAACATATCTTGATAAATATTTTGTGGAATACTAAATTGTTAATTTTTGATTGTCTTAATAATCTTAATTTTTGTTAAAACAACCAGGTCCCTGCTCTTAAATGTGGAAAACAACTGACGCAGTAGGACCACCCCCAACCTTTTTTGGAATAAAGGCAGGATTAGCCTGGCTGGGGTTAAAAGGTTGGAAGAGAAGGTCATCCATTTTGTCAATGTGCAAATGAAAAGCTGCTCCAAACAGAAGGATACAGCTTGAGGGACCAATGAACTGTTGGGTAGATCAATATTATGCCACCAAATATGTTCTCAGTTGAAAATTGACTTCTGAAAATGTGAAAACCTTCTTTTTAAATATTCTCTGCATTTATGAAGAAGCCACTTGCACTTTGTTGATAAGGATTTTAAACAGTGTTATCACACACCATGGCAAGATTAGTAGTGACTGCAGAATTTACATTTTACACTACAAATTTCTGATGGCAAAAATTACCACAGCCACGATTCATGAGAAATGTTTGAAAGTTGAAGCCTCACATCGTCAATTTCAGATTCATGCAGTGGGTAACAGACTCGATATTATAAGCCATATTTTTCTCTGTGGGTGTCTTAGAAACCACTTTAGACAGAGGTATGTATTTTTAAGGACTTGAATCACAGAAACCTAAAGCTGTGATCAGCAAGATCAGAAAGGTCAGCCAGGAATTCTTTACCAGGAATCAGAAAAAGTAAACAACATGCAAAAATTCTATTTGAAAGATGCATGCCCTCTTTCACTGGTAACATTTTTCATAAAACCTCAAAATTTTATCTGGTGTAGGTGATCAGGCATGAGTCCTTTTGTTACAATTCACTTATTCTTTAAAATGGTAGCCAAATTATGATATTGTTTATTAATAGTAGATCCTGAAACACTAGAAATTCTAATCAAATCAAATACAATGGTTGATGATGGGCATAATGTCATTGTCATATGAAAAGGCTAACAAACCACACATAGTTCACATAAATGACTATTAACTTTATACAACCAAGCCTTAAATTTTTGTGTTCCACTTTTTCACTGTTCTCTCTCCCAATCATAAATTCAGGATCAAGATGGAGAGCAAACTGTTTAGTCAGTCTCATTGTGGAGCCTTTCCCACAGATACATGTTAAATTAAAAGGTCAGGGGTCTGAACTTTGGCCTCAAGCTGTGGTCTCTGAACTCTTCCCACTACCCTCTCACCTCCGAAGTCCTCTCAGGCCCCAGGAACTCACTGGGTCCTCAGAGAGCTCACCAAGTGGCTCCTTCCACAGCTCAGCTGTTTGCCACACCTCCTCTCACCCCTGTGACATATTCCCTACTTCCTGGAGAGCTTGTATTTACCAAATATATGACCATGATACTGCTTTTTGCTTCTTCGGGTAAAATTCTCAATTCTAATTTGTTAAATTTTTATTTTGGGTTTTAAATGATTTTTCATTTTTCAGTTATAGTTGACATACATTATTATATTAGTTTCAGGTGTATGACCCAGTGATTAGACATTATATGTAGAACTTAAGTGATCATCCCAATAAATCTTGTACCTACCTGATACCATACATAGTTATTAGAATATTACTGCTATACTTTACATCCCAATGACTATTCTATTACTTCCAATTTGTACTTCTTAATCCCCTTACCTTTTTTACTCACCCCCAAGCCCCCTCCCAACTGGCAACTATCAAAATGTTCTCTGTATCTCTGAGTCTGTTTCTGTTTAGCTTGTTCATTTATTTTGTTTTTTATATTCCACATATAAATGAAATTATATGGAATTCTATTTTTTAACTCTAATGTGGATAATGACATTTGAAGATATAGGCATTCTGTCATGACTATAAATTGAATAAATCAAACTCAATATTAAGGGGAAAAAGGCTTTGCACGGTTATGAATCCACTGATTAGGGAAAGAACCTGACAAAATCTCACTCACTAGGTGGCTGGTATCTGAATTTTCCTTAAAGGAGAAAAACCGATTCCTTAAACTACAGATTAAAAATAGCACTACAAAGCAACAACTAACTGAGATCAGAATTTCTTTCATGAAGGGAGTAAGAAACAAAAGAAATACCAGAAAGACGGTGGCTAGAACTGAGGCGGCCACTGGCATCAAAGATAGCATCTCTGGAAAACTGAGGGTTAGTGTGTCTAAAACCAACCATGTTTAACATAGAAAGGGGCATTTACATATTTCATTAATTTTAGTGAGAATAGTGGTTCTGAAGCACATTTAAAAAGCCCTTCAATATTATTTTTTTGCTTAAAATAGCTGCTTGAATCTGGTCATCCCGTTTTATGCAAACTTTAAATTATTCCATTTTACCTGTCTGATAGCTTTCAATTCAACAAATGTTTGCAAAATGCCTACTAAGTGTTAGCCTTTGTCTATAGTTGTGGATGAATTAAACAAGCTATATATGTTAGGGGGCTCACAGTCTAGTAGAAATGCTACATTAAAAAATATCAAACAAAGTAAGAAATAGTATATGTAGCATGAAAATAATGAGAAAAATGTGACTAATTTTGTCCTAATAAAGTGAAGGAAGGTAATATAGGAAGTGCTATTTGAAATCATTTATTCATTTAACAAATATTTATGAAGCACCTACAAATACTTGGTAAGTACTAATAGGTACAGAAGATATAAGTGTAGGTAGTACAGGTAAAAATCTCTGTCTTCATGGTAAGTACATTCTAGTGTGTTAAGCAGAAATTAATAAAAATAAACAATATATGTCAAATGTAAGAAGTGAGAATGAAGGACAAAGCATAGAAGAAGGAAATGAAGTGTTGAAGGGGATGATATTTCTAAGTTACTCATGGGTGGTTTCCTTGAGAAGATGAGTTATGAGTCAAAACTTACTTGGGGAGAGATTTTCCAGGTGAATGAGGGTTGGGAAGAAACATTAGAGACAGAGAGAACAACATGTACAAAGACATGGAAGTGTGCAATCATAAAATGTGTTTAGGAAATAGCAAGTTGTAAAGCAGAATTGTGTGCACGTGTGTGTGAATGTGCATGTTCATGTGTGTGTGTGTTGAGAGTTGACAAGAAAGATAAAGGAGAGGTTGGATTAAGCCCAAGGTGTGAAGAACCTATTAATTTAGCTAAGGAATTTAAACTCTATCAGGACAATGAGGCCACATCACAAGATTTTAAGCAAAAGAACAATAACATTTATGTTAGAAGGGTAGTTGAAGCTATGTCACTGTGGCCTTGGGAATTAAATTGTGTGGAACCCTAAGCAAACCAAGATCTCCCAAAGTACTGGTGCATTTTCCTTGCATGCATACATTATTCCATTTTACACAGAAATATCAGTGGACAGAATCATTGACGTACAAAGAGAAGGAGGAGATGAGAAGTTGGTACAACAACCAAAAGAGAAGGTAAATTGCAGCTACAGAAAATAAAGGAAAAAAAATAGCTAGGTGATAAATGTTTAGGAAATTGTGTTGGTTTTGTCAATTAATTATTATACATATAATATTCTTATTTTTTTACCTTCACCTGAAGATATGGTTATTGATTTTAGAGAGAGGGGAAGAGAAGGGATGAGAAGAGAACAGAGAGGGAGAGAAACATCGATGCAAGGAAGAAACATCACTTTGTAGCCTCCTGTATTGCCCTGGAGACTGAACCAGCAACCTAGGCATGTGCCCTGACCAGGAATCAAACCTGCAACTTTTTGATTTATGGGAATGATGCTCCAACCAACTAAGCCACATCAACAGGGGCTAAATATTGATATTTGTGTTAGAATTATCTGCTCTGTAAAGTACTTTATAAAAATTATATATTATTGATTATGCTGTTAGAGTTGTCCAGATTGTTTATTTATGACCTATCACCACCCAGCACCCCCACTCTCTCAGGCAATCCCCACAACATTTTCATGTCCATGGGTCATATGTATAAGTTCTTTCGCAACTCCATTTCCTATACTGTATTTTACAACCCCATGCCTATTCCGTAACTACCTATTTGTACTTCTTGATCCCCTCACATCTTCACCCATTCTCCCACACCCACCTTCTGTCTGATAACCATCAACATGCTCTCTGTATCCATTGTTCAGTCTCTGATCTTTTTGTTTGCTTAGCTTGTTTTTTAGATTCACTGGTTGATAAATATATATTTTTTGCCATTTATTGTTCATAGTTTTGATCTTATTCTTTTTCTTAAATAAGTCCTTTTAACATTTCATATAATAATAGTTTGGTGATGATGAACTCCTTTATTTTTCTTGTCTGGGAAGCCCTTCGATTCTAAATGATATCTTTGCTAGGTAGAGCAATCTTGGCTGGAGGTCCCTGCTTTTCATGACTTTGAATATTTCTTGCCTGCGAAGTTTCTTTTGGGAAATCAGCTGATGGTCTTCTGGGAACTCTCCTGTAGGTAAGTAACTTCTTTTCTCTTGCTGTTTTTAAGATTCTCTCTTTACCTTTAACCTTTGGCATTTTAATTATGATGTGACTTGGAGTGGGCCTCTTTGTATCCATCTTGTTTGGGACCCTCCGTGCTTCCTGGATTTACATGTCTGTTACCTTCACCAAATTAGGGAAATTTTCTTTCATTATTTTTTCAAATAAATTTCCAGTCTCTTCCCCTTTCTCTTCTCCCTCTGGTATCTCTATGATGTGAATGTTGGAACCCTTGAAGTTGTCCCAGAAGCTGCTTATACTATCCTCATTCTTTTGGAATCTTTTTTCCTCTTCTTGTTGTGGTTGGTTGTTTTTTGCTTCTTTAGATTCCAAATCATTGATTTGATTCTTGGCTTCATCCACTGTACTGTTGTTTCCCTGTAAATTGTTCTTTATTTCAATTAGTGTGTCCATCATTTCTGACTGAATCATTTTTAGGCTGTTGAAGTCAGTAATAAGTTCTTTGAGGATGCTTATAACCAATGTTTTGAACTCAGCATCTGATAGATTGCTTATCTCCATTTCACTTAACTCTTCCTCTGGAGTTTTGATCTGTTCTTTCGTTTGGGCCATTTTCTTTGTCTTCTCATTTTGGCAGCCTCCCTGTGTGTTTTTTCCATGTATTAGTTAGAGCTGCTATTACTCTGTATCTTAGTAATGTGGCCTAATATAGTAGGTGGCCTCCAGGGTCCAGTGGTCCAGCCTCCCTTATCACCCAAGGTGGATACTCAGGGTATGCCCTTCTTGTGATCTGAGTATACCCTCCTCTTGTAGTTGTGCCTTGGTTGCTGGTGGCAGATCAATGGGAGGGATTTACCCAGGCCAATCAGCTGCAAGGACTGGCTGTGACCACTGACCACCAACTACTGCTCTCTATGTAGGATCAGCTGTGCAAGGGCAGGGTGGAGGTGCTCTGATGTGGTCTTTATCTGTCCATTGGATGTGTGGGCCTTGGGCTTTCCTGGGTGATGCAGGCCAAAGTCAGCCCCACCTGTCTTTTGCCTGGGGACACCCTGCTTGAGCTATATAGTAATCTGAGATGGCTGCTACTTATACTAGCCTTGGAGATACCCAGGCAAAACCAAGCTATGAATCTAGGCTGGCTACTGCTGGAGCTGGGCCTGGGTCCACTTAGCAAGAGGTAGAGGTGCTGGGGGCTAACTGAAGCTGGCTGTTACTTGTTTGAGAGGATTTAGGAGGTTGTGAAGCATGAGTCAAGACCAGTAATTCATGTGGAAAAAGACATTCTGACAGTTTAATTTGGGTGGGAGAGAGCCTCACAGGATCTCTAGGGTTGTATAAACAGTGTTAGCCAGGTTGATGGAGTTTCAGATATAGCACCCACCTGCCAACTCTGTGGCTGTGTTGGAGAAGGTCTCAGAAAAAGGACAATAGCTTCTGCCCACCTTTCTGTATAAGAGATAACTGTCCCCCAGCTCTTGCCTTGATGCTTAGCACCTTGGTTCCTCCCTGTATGTCACTTGTGCCTTTCCAGCTCTGGAGCTCAGAGGAAGTGAGCCTGAGTCTGTGCGTGCATTCTTTGAGAGAAACTGCTTGGAACTCTAGAAGTTTCTTCCACCAGCCCAACCTCTGTTGATTGTTGCAACCAGAAGTTATGGGGACTTATCTTCCTGGCACTGGAACCATGGGCTGGGGGGCTGGTATGTGGCTGGGATTCTTTGCTCCCAAGATATCCCTCCCAAATTTTTATCTACCATGCGTGGATGTAGGACCAGCCCGTCTCTCCATGTCTCTGATCTTCCTACCAGTCTGGAGGGATGTGGTTTCTGTAATTCCACAGGTGTCAGATTTTCATTTTACTCAATTTCTGAGTGTTCTGAGTGACGGTTGTTCTATAATTTGGTTGTAATTTTGCTGTGGTTGTGTGAGGAGGCGAGCCATGTTTACCAATGAAGCCATCATGACTGGAAGTACTGCACAGTGCTTTTGAAAACAACATAATTGTTTATTTTTAAAGCAGAAGTTCTCAAAGCCTGGTATGCAAACCTCTGGGGGTTCCTATGGCCTTTATAGGGGCTACACCAAGTCAAAACTGTTTTTATAATAATACTACAAACCCATGTGCTGACACTTGAGTCAATGGTAATAAAGCAATTGTTCCAGCACTTTAGCATGATCATGATAATGGCACCAAACTGTACTACTAATCATTATAGTCTTTACCGCACATACTCATAGGGAGAAGAGCCACTTTCACTTAAGAATCCCTTCGATTAAACATTAATTTAATTATATCTCTATCTTTAAATACATATTTTTAAAATATGAACATTGTAAATACATATAAAAGAACTTCTGCCAAAGTATGAGAGTGGTCTAAGGAAAATGTTCACATTGTGAATTGAATTAGCTGCTTTTTTTAATGGAACACCATGTCTACTTGAGAAAATGACTGACTATGATTATACAGACTTGGATATTTGGCAGACATTTCCCTGAAAATGAACAAAATGAGCCTGTTACAGCAAGGATAACAACTGTTAGAATCTCTTGCCAATGATAAAATTTAAGCTTTTAAGCAAAAATTAGTATTTAGGAAGATGTAGATCCACCACCTTGAGTTTGACATCTCAACATTTAAGACTCTTCTGATGAGATTATTGGCAATATTAACAAGTGTGGTGGTGATATTCTGTAAAGGTCATTTGAAAGATCTACATAAATCAGTGAACCAATTATTTCTCAAGTGACCAATGCCCATGATATTATAAAATCAGGCACAGATAGAAGATCCAATCAAAGAGCTTGATAGACAAATGTATTTTAATTAGACAATATGGAAATTTCACTGCTATAGTTTCAGATTTCTATTTGCAATGAACCTTTAAGAAACTATCACTTGTGGTCAGGTCAATATGGTGGCATAGGTAAACATAGTACTCACCTCCTTCCACAACCACATCAAAATTACAACTGAACTACAGAACAAGCATCACTCAGAGCCACCTGAACTAGCTAAACAGAAGTTCTGTAACTAAGGATATAGAGAAGAAGCCACATAAGTTTGGTAAGAGAGACTGAGATTCAGAAAGGGTTATTCCCATACCCACAATATGTGACAGTTAAAAAATTGAGTGTGGTAAGTGTGCAGCAAAAGTGCCCTCTGAGGAGTGAGGTGTCCCAGCCCCACACCAGGGTCCCCAGCCCAGGGTTCCAGTGCCAGGAAGAAAATTCCCCATAATTTCTAGCTGTGAAAACCACTGGGGATTATGGCTGAGTGAGACAGAAGGCTTCTGGAATCCCAGGTATTTCTCTTAAAGGGCCCTCACATGGACTTACTCATACTCACTCACTGAACTGCAGCACTTGGGCAGTAACTGAACAGGCACCAGGGACGTATGGGGAGGAATAAAATTGTCTGGCTTTGGGGCGAGTGTTGGAGGGGCAACTTTCTCCTAGACAGAAGTACTGGCAGAGGCTATTGTTCCTTTGTTGAGCTCTTCCTCCACAGAACTGGCTGGCAGGCACCATACCTGAGACTCCATAAACCTGGTTGACACTGTCTACCCTGCCCTGGTGATACCCTGAGACCCCACAACAGCAAACTTTCAGACCCATTCAAGCCATTACCAGTGACTTACATGCAAATAGACTGTTTTGGCTCATGATGTAGACATCCTTAAAATCTCTTAAAGTTTTATAAACATCAAATAAGCAGTACCTGTACACAGTACCTGTACCGTACCTTTTGTTAAGTGGTCCCAACCTGGCACTAGTAGAAGCAGGCCTCAGTTCATAGCTTGGCCTTTAATGGGAACCTCCAAGCCCATTACTCTAAGCCCACCACAAGTAGCAACCAACTGCACATCTCTCTGTAGCTTATTCTGTGGAGCCTCAGGAAAGGCACAGGCAACTGAGAATCTAGGCTTCCACCTCCTGGGAGGCCTCACAGTCAGTGAACCCAGTGGACAGCTTCAGCCTATGCCAGAGTTCCAAACAACAACCTCCACAGCAACACATTCAAGAAGCAGAGTCAGGAGGCAGCAGAGCACCACTGAAGCAAGTCCTGCTTTATAAGATTGGCCTCTGCACAACAGCTTCTCCACTGTAGTCATAGCCAGAAGGTAAATCCCTCCCACTGAAAAGCCAATAGCAACCAAGGTTCAACTACAACATGAGAATGTACACAGTATACACATGGTCATACTTGGAAGGCCCTGTTCAGGTAACCAGGGAGGCTGTGCCATTAAGTCCTATAGGATATTTACTACATAAGGTCAATCTACCAAGCCTAGGAAACATAGCAGTTCTACCTAATACAGAGAAACAAACACAGGGAGATTGGCAAAATGAGGAGACAGAACAAAACAAAACTCCAGAAAAAGAACTGAAGAAAAGCAATCTACCAGATGCAGAATTTAAAACCTTGGTTATAAAGTTCAATGAACTTAGAAGAGTAGAAGAACATAATGAGAATTTCAACAAGAAGATAAGATAAATAAAATGGACATAGAAAAATGCAGTCAGAAATGAAGACTACAATAACTTAAATGAAGAGTACATTACAGGGAATCAACAGTACAGTAGATGAAGCAGAGAATCATATAAGCAATTTGGGAGATAATGAAGCAAAAACACCCAATCAGAACAGCAAAAAGAAAAAGAATCAATTTAAAAAATGAGGGTAGTTTAGGAGCATCTGGGACAACTTCAAGAACAGCAGTAGTCATACCATGGGAGTTCTGGAAGGAGAAGAGAAAGTAAGGAATCAAAAACTATTTGAAAAAATGAGAGAAAACTTCCCTAATTTGGTGAATGATGACCAGAGAGTCCCAAACAAGATGAACCCAAAGAGGCCCACATGAAGACATATTATAATTAAAATGCCAAAGGTAAATATGAAGAAAGAATCTTAAAAGAAGCAAGAGAAAAAGAGTTAGTTACTTACAAAGGAGCACCATAAGACTGTCAGCTGTTTCTCAACAGAAACTGTGATGCCCAGAAGGAAGTGGAGCAAAATATTCAAGGTGATAAAAAGCAAAGACCTACAACCAAGATTACTCTACCTAGAAAAACTGTTATTTCAGAATCAAAGGACAGATAAAGATGTTTCCGGGCAAGAAAAAGCTAATGGAGTTCATTGCTGTTAGCCGAATATTATTAGAAATGCAGAAGGAAAAGGAGAAGAAGGAGGAGGAGGATGAGGAGGAGGAGGAAAGGAGAAGAAATAAGAAATATAAAAATAAAATGGCGACTTCTGGCCAAAACGGAGGCATAGGTAGACACACTATGCCTCCTCACACAACCAAGGTGGGGACAACAACAATTTAGAAACAGAATAACAACCGGAACTGACAGAAAACTGAACTGTATGGAAGTCGGACAACCAAGAAGTTAAAACAGACCCATTCATCCAGACCTGGAGGGGCAGAGTTGGGCAGCCAGGTACAGGTCGTGGCGTGGAAAGCAGAGAGCATTGGGATCAGGCGCATAAGGCTTCTGGGGTGCGCAAGACCACAGCGGGGGACCCTGAGCATGCAAGCAGCAGCTGGCAGACTCTGGCCGAGGCGTGGCAACTGGCAGACCCAGTGAGGCGGCGATTGTGAAGCAAGGCACTGTGTGCAACCCAGGATCCCAGCTCTGGGAAATACAGCCTCGGGACATTGATTGAAAACACTTGTGGGGGTTGAGGCACACAGAGAGACTCCCAGCCTCACAGGGGAGGTCGTTGGAAAGTCCCATGGGCGCACAAGCCCATCCACATGGGAATTGGCACCAGAGGGGCCCAGTTTGCTCGGGGGAAGCGGCGGAAGGGATTGAGGTTTGACGGAGAGCAGAGCAAGCACCATTGTTCCCTCTCGGACTCCACCCCCACGTACAACGTCACAACCCAGCGACTGGGGTGCCCTGCCCTGGTGAACACCTAAGGCTCCGTCCCTCACTATAACAGGCCCGACCAGACCAAAGGGGGGAAAAAAAGATGGCTCAAACAGAATGAAAGCCCCAGAGCCAGTACTTTTAAGCTACCAAAAGATGGCCAACCTATCAGATGCACAGTTCAAAGCACTGATGATGAAGACGCTCACAGAATTGGTTGATTTTTGTCCCAAATTAGATGAACAAGTACAGGCTACAATAAAAGAAATGAAGGAAAATGCACAGGGAACCAATAGTGATGGGAAGGAAACTGGGACTCAAAACAATAGAGTGGACCAGAAGGAAGAAAGAAACAATCAAACAGAAAAGAATGGAGAAATAAGAATTCAGAAAAATGAGGAGAAGCTTAGGTATCTTAAGGACATCATTAAATGTTCCAACATCCGAATTATAGGGATACCAGAAGGAGAAGAGGAAGAGCAACAAGTGGAAAAGTTATTTGAACAAATAATAAAGGAGAACTTCCCCATTCTGGCAAAGGAAATGGACTTCCAGGAAATTTAGGAAGCTCAGAGAGTCCCAAAGAAGTTGGACCCAGGAAGGAACACACCAAGGCACATCATAATTACATTAGCCAAAGTAAAAATGAAGGAGAGAATCCTAGAAGCAGCAAGAGATAAGGAGACAGGAACCTACAAAGGAGTACCCATAAGACTGTCAGCTGATTTCTCAAGAGACCTTGTAGGCAAGAAGGGTCTGGAAAGAAGTATTCCAAGTCATGAAAGACAAGGACCTACATCCCAGATTGCTCTATCCAGCAAAGCTTTCATTTAGAATGGAAGGGCAAATAAAGCACTTCTCAGATAAGGTCAAGTTAAAGGAGTACATCATCACCAAGCCCTTATTTTATGAAATATTAAAGGGACTTATCTAAGAAAAAGAAGATAAAAAGCATGCATAGTAAAATGACAGCAAACTCACAATTATTAACAACCACACCTGAAACAAAAACAAAAGCAAACTAAGCAAACAACTAGAACAGGAACAGATCCACAGAAATGGAGAACACATGGAGGGTTAGCAAGAGGGGAGTGGGAGGAGGAAAGAGGGGGAAAAGGTATGAAGAATAAGTAGCATAGATGGTAGGTAGAAAATAGACAGGGAGAGGGCAAGAATAGTATGGGAACTGTAGAAGCTAAAGAACTTATGACACATGGACATTAACTAAAGGCGGGGAATGTGGATGGGAGAGGGTGTGCAGGCTGGGGGGAAATGAAGGGGGCATAATGGGACAACTGTAATAGCATAATCAATAAAATTTTTAAAAATTTTATATAAAAATAAAATGGCAATAAAAACATTTATCAATAAGAATTCTGTTTGATCTGGAATATAATGCTCCTTTTAATTAAAATCTAATTGACTTAGAATATTTAAAAAATAACTATCACTTGTGGATTTAGAACACAGATCAAAGAAAAATATTCACAGTTATCTGAAAAAGCTTTAAAATATTCTTCCCTTTTCTAAACTGCATATATGAGAGTGGCCATATTTTCTTTGTATACTTTAACCAGAACAAGATATGCAATACACTGCAACAGATTCCATGCAGAAGCAGGTATGAGAATCTAGCTAGCTTCCATTAAGCTAGACATTAGAAAGATTGGCAAAAATGTCAAACAATTCCAACCCTATCATTGTTTCTTTAAGGAAAATGTACTTGTTTTCTATAAAACTTGTTATTTTTGTAATAGGCTTATTGTTATCTTAAAATACATTTATTAATACATACATTTAAACATTTCTTAGTTTTAAGTTATAATACAGAAAATATGGATAGGTATAACTTGCATAAACAAAGTGGAGTAGGGTTGCCAGGTTTGGCAGATAAAAGTCCAGGACACTCAACAAATTTGAATTTTAGATAAACTTATTATACATATGTGCCATGTAATTTGGGGGGTATACTTATACTAATAAATTATTCATTGTTTATCTGAAATTCAAATTTAACTAGACATCCTGTTATGTTATCTGGCAGGCTTGCAATGGCATTTTCAATAATTTGTAAGAATGCATAGGTGTCCTAGGACGAGTAGTTTTGAAAATCACTGCTTGAATGCATTGTGCAGTCCAGCCTTTTCCATTTTGTTTCCTTTTCCCACTTACTCAGATTTAGCGAGGTTTAGCTATAACTAATTACCATAAGTGCCTTATTACCTCTAGACTTAATTGCTGTTGAACAATTTGGTTTTTACAGACAATTGTAGACATAGCTTATTCATCTCTGTATATTTTGTTCAAGTAGAAAGGAAATGTGTTGTAGAAGCAGGACTGATGAACTTGTTATCATTTTTATAGATTATTTCACAGATAACAGTGATGGAACCCATGCATGGGGAGGAGCCATGATGGGACGCTTTCATTAAAATATTAAATAAGGATTGAAATAGCTCCTATAGTTATTTTATGCAGATTCTCTTTTTTGTACATAGAGGAAAACTGAAATATTTTGCCTAAAAGCCTTACAATTTGAGACTTGCATATGTATTCAAGGAGAGCATAATGGAACACAGTGCTTCTCAGAGATACATAATTATTTTTTTAATGTCTGCATATAACATACCTGTCTTGGGTTGATTAAGTGACATATTTGAACTGAAAATAATAGCATGTTGTAGTACTCATGGAAAATAAAAATCTCTGAAATGGGTTATAAGTTAAAATTATATAAAATTAAACCCAAATTTGTGAAAGAAGTTAATCCTCTATGTGAACACATAGAAATTATATCTGTGAATGTATTAGTACACCCTATGGCTTATTTTGGTAGAAAACTAAAGAAATTCAGAGCACCACATAGGTCCTGGTGTACTATAGTCCTGACATGACAAATATTCCTACAAGTAGAAATATTAATCTTAAAGCTAAATTCATTTAAAATGTAATCTTTATGTACAGAAAAAATATATAAAATACTAAAAGCAGTTACCTCAGGAGATTAGGGTTACAGAGTATTTTTACTTTCTATATTATATGTTTCTATGAAATATATTTAAAGTTTGAATTATATTTAAAATCAAAACAAAGCACTGAATGTAATAATGCATTTTTAAATTATCTTTTGAAATGTGGACCCATACTTCACATGCTATTCTTTAACTTATTTTATATAAATGTTTCTGACACCTCTTTCCATTTCTTTTATTTTGACTGCTTCATAGCATGTCTATACCAAAATTCTTACCCATCTCTACTGACAAGCACTTTTTGTTGCTATTCAAACAGCGCTATCAGGCACATGATTACATAAACCTCAGCTACCATGAAAGTTCACAGGCCTGTGGAATGGAATAAATCATTGTTTTGGGTGGTGGCAGACAGTGGGAAGGATGAATACAATAATATTTGTTTTTATATCATTTTGTGAGAGTTATACAGTCACCTTTATCTTCCCGGGATCTCACAGAAGAAATGCCAAGGAAATCAACTTAATGCAGTCTGTCTCTTGTATTAGTCTGTGTCCAATATCTTTCATTGCTTTGTTTGATATCTGTTCTAACCCACGGCTAACATGCAGCAGCTGGAAAATTTAAAAGCATTCTTCAGACCCTTTGGGGGCTAGAACATGGTTTAGTTCCTATTGTATGCTTGTGGGAGTGTTTTGTAACTAAACAAAATGTAAGAAAAGCCACATTTGAGGCATTTTGCTGGCAAGGATCAAGGCCAAGGTGGCAGAGATAGCAGAGTCTACCCAATAGGGTGAGTGGATTCCTGACTCAGCAGTTTCCTGGAGCAGCAATGGCATATTTTCAGATCAGGCAGAGTAGCCTGGGACTGCAGCCTGGGAAGTCAGCACTATTTGTAGAAAGTTCGTAATTTTTCAGCTTCCCATAGCCATGATAGGGGTTTGCCTGCTCAAGGCAAAGGCAGAGTAATTTCTGGAGCTACTAGTTGTTCCTGGTTGTTAAGGCTAGAACTGTTCCTCCATTCCTTCCAATAATTTTCTATGTTCTCAATTCTCTATATAAAATTCCTTATTACACCAAGTTTAGTACACTGTCTGTTTCTGTACAGCCTGTAAGCTAAAAATGGTTTTTACATTTTTAACTGGTTGGGAAAAAATTGAGGGAAGAATAACATTCTGTGACATGTGTAAATTTTGAGATTCAAATGTCAATGTGCTTAAATAAAGTGGTATTGGAAAATACCACCCCATACCTTTGTGTATTAGCAATGTCTGCTTTTGCATTGCAGCAGCAGAATCAAATGTTTTACAGAGTCCAGATGGCTCAGTAAGTTTAAAATATTTATTATCTGGCACTTTACCCAAAAACTTTGCCATCCCCTGATCTAGAGTGAACTCTTTGTTTGATTGTACTCTGACCAATACGGATGTCACTATATTAAGGAATGTAAGAAAATAATGGCACAGATTATAATCAATACATAAATTATGTTAAAATTTTAGCCATTGGTATGTTTTCTATTTCTCAAACCTGGCTCTGGTCAAATGATTTTCCATGTTGAAACCATAATCCAGAAGGTTACAAAGGGCTTACAAATGGTGGCGGCCGTTCACACTGTTCCCCAACTATTTGTTTCTTCGAGGAGGCATATGGTGAAGTTACACTTCTGTGCACCTTGATATCAGACATGACCATGTGACTGGCTTTGGCCATAAAATTTGAGCAGAAGGAATACATGTCAGTCGAAGCAGAAGTTTACAAACTAGTATGCAACTTACCATGTTCTCTTTTTTCCCTGTCACAGTTAGTTGAGGTGGTCTGCGCTCCATCAGCTTGGATTTTTCTCTCTGCTTAACTGCAATGAAGAGCAGACCCTGCCAACTCCCATGCATGCAGCATGAGTGAAGAATTAGCCTTAGTTGTTTCAAGGGACTGAAACTTGGGGTTGCTTATTAATAACCTAAGTTATCCTGACTGATACCTCAATCTATAAATTAGGTTGAAGTATTTAAACTCTGTAATTCAGGCAGCCAAAATATAAAGGTGTTTTATCTATTTCTAAAATAGATCACATTTTGATCAGAATATCTCATTTCCACAGATGCTCAGAAAAAATATTGAAACTTGTTAATGACAAGTAACTGTTTTTTTTTGTTTTTATATAAATATCTCTTTAGGGTAACTGAGTTTCTGTTGGGTAAGTAAATATTCAGCCTATCTGAAATTTAAAGAAATAAAGATTATTTCTTTATTCTCAAGAGATGTATATTCCTTCCTTTCCATGCTGGCTTCTAAGTAGAAGGTGATTCCTAAGATTTCCAATAGAGGGCATGGAGCTATAGGTGTATGTGCTCCTCTCTAAGTGTTTTGCTTCATACTGTTGCAATATTCTGTGTGGTCTTTTTCCCCGAGCACCTGGCAATGACTACACTAGGTTATGGCTGGTGCTGATTAGATCTTTGAGCATGGTGTTGGTACCCGCTGTTGTGTAGCAAGAGCTCTCACTCATTAAGTACCTATGTGCTCCAGTTTCCTTATCATGATCCCACATGGAACTCTTAATTGCTTTCTCTTACTCTCACTTGAAGTGCATAGAGAGCTCTGTAAAGCCTTCTTCCACATCACCTTCCTTAACTTTTTCTTTTCCACTGCCTGGTGCCATATTGAATGTGGCTCTAAAGAGACAGTTTCTCTGAGAGACTTGCTATCTTCCCAAGGATATTTTTAGGAATCACAAAAACCTACATGAATATTCTAGGTTGTTCTGTCTTTGGATTTTAACTAAATGGTGGAAGTAAGAGAGCCCTCATGTCTTACTCCTGCCCTTGCCTTCCTCTTGCTCTCACCTCCTTATTTATTCTGGAATTGGAAAGTCTTTCCACTTCCTCTTCCAGAGGTCAGAGCTGCTTTATGCTCCTTCTTCTTCAGTCCTGCCTATTCACCCTTCCCTTCTTCATGGCAGTGTTAGCTGAAGGGCCACAGGGAATAAAAATGGCTATGAGGAATATGACATATGCTTCAGAAGGTATTTAAAAATTATTGCCTATTTGCTTTGGGTGAGTGAAACAGCTGATTGGAATATTGTTCCATGCACCAAAAGGTTCCAGGTTTGATTCCTGGCCAGGGCATATACCTAGGCTGTGAGTTCAATCCTAGTCATAGCACATGTGGAAAGCAACTGATCAATGCTTCTCTCTCATATCAATGTATCTCTCTCCTTCTCCCTCTCTCTCTAAAATCATTAAACATCTTTGGGTGAAGATTTTTAAAAAATTATTGCCCTTATTACATTATTCTTAATAGACCCAATTATTTAAAAAGCACAAGTGCCATATACGTTTTAATATAAGGTGAGTTTTTCAAAATTATTCTTTAAAAAATATTTATTTACTTTAGACAGAGGGGAAGGGAAGGAGAAAGAAAGGGAGAGGAACATCAATGTCTGGATGCTTCTCATGTTCCCTCTACTGGGAACTTGGCCAGCAACCCAGGCATGTGCCCTGACTGGGAATAGAAACAGTGACCCTTTGGTTCACAGGCTGGTGCTCAGTTCAATGAGCCACACCAGCCAGGGCAAAATTATTTTTTAGATACAAGAAAATCATCTCATAGAATTTCTCATATTAAATAACAACAAACATCTACTTGGGAAAGATCAACTAACCCCAAAAATTCAATTAATGATGAAGTTAAATTTGTAAAATGTGGCAAATTTATACATATTTAATAATTATTACTAGATTATGGCCTGATGATCACAAGTTTTGGGTATAAACATACCTTTTACAGAGAGTAAAGTAGTAATGACTACATTATTGAAATGCTAACTACCAAGTAGATATTTGTGGCCTGGAGTAAATTTTCCAGTGACCACCTTAGCCTCCAATTAAGAAAGAGTTGTATCTCTGATAATTTAGATGGAAGGGAAGGTGATAATAACACCAATGGATAGTCTGCTTGGACCGCTGGTTGTGGACTGGGGGCGGGGAACAGGAGAGGCTGCAGAGGGAGATCATGAACCACTTCGGGACCACGGTGGGGAAATGTCAGGCCCTGCAGCTGGGGTCACATTGCCCAGGTGACTGAGCACATGCTCCCTTGCCCCCCAAAAAAATTATGGGAAGAAGAAGTTCTTACACTGATCACATACAAAGCTAGCAAGATAATTGGATAAGAGTGAAAAAGACCTCTTATCCCCTTTCAGTAATGGATTGGGGGTGGAACTAGGGGATGGCAGGTATATGCACCACAGAATTCTAAATGGTGGCAGGAAGAGGTTCTAGGCCAAAGAGGCCTGTCAAGTCTAGCCGGGGAAAATGAAGGGATTGATTGGGAGGTGGACTCAAAGCACGTGAAAGTTTAGGAAGTTATTTTTCCATTCTGAGGGAACATCTGGTTAATCTCACACTCAAAATTTATATAAACCTAAGGGATAAAGAAATCTCTCTCACTCATGGCTCACTGCTCAGGACTTGCACTCAGAGGGCAAAATGACCTTAGCAGTCACGTGGCCCAAGGCATCCGGGAGGCAGTCTCTCTCTCCCTTGTTGATCTGGCAAAGCATTTGCCAGTACACTCGTGCTCTCTCCAACATGGGCCCCGGTGGCTCTAGAAGGCACATGGCCAATAGTAGCACCAACACCACACACTGCCTTCAGGGGGGAGCCTGAAACCAGACAGCAGCAGGAAACAAGCCAAGTTACCTGGATGACCACTTAGCAGCTGCTTCAGGTTTCAAAGGATGGTACTTTAAAATGGAACATGAATTCTGGGCACTGCTTTTTTTGGGGGGGAAAGTCTTGCTGAGGATGGTTGGGTTTTGTCTGGGTTTTGCAGGAGAGGAGAGCTTTCAATCAAGGAGTACCCTATTCTACCAGATTGTTCATTATCCAGATAAAAACTTTTTACCTTTCTCACCAGCTTTTGCCTCTAGAGTTTGCCTTTTGGTGGCAGCAGGCAGCCAAACCCCATTTCTGTTCAGTAATAGTAAACTCTTCAGTTTAGATGACTCAAAAAGTGGTTCTGATTTTAACAAGAACACTGACTGCTAAAGGATAATTTTCATAAAATACTTTTTTATATTTTTATATATACTTATTATATTCAAACATCATACAGCATTCGTACAAGTGAAGAGTTTTAGTATAGTTGTTTCATATAACAGCATGAAAATACCAATGTTTGTTTATTACCATGGCATTTAAAATAATGTGATTTTAAAATTGAGTGCAGTCAAATAAAATAAAGTTTATAAATAAATGAGATAAATAAATCATTTTTAAAATAAACGTATGTGTATTCAAGTTGACAAACAAAGCAAAACAAATAAACACAAACTCCTGTTAGAGTCCTCTTTTTGGAAAAGTGGGACGACCTGAGATTCAAGTTTGCTTAATATTCAATAAATCACACAATTTTAACTCTCTCCTACATGAATATTGCTTCCACTACTCAGAAATGAGCGTGGTTTTTTCAAAGTTTCCAAATTCTTGTTCGTTCTAATGAGCACTCTGTAATTGGCAGATTTATATAGATATTTTTGCAGCTTTGATATTCCCTACTATTTATTATATTCTAAACTAACACGCCCATCTTCTGTTAGCATCGTTGTTAGTAATGGGCAGCCAATGAATAACGCCCTTTTCACGTCTAGATGTGCTGTAAGATACTGGTATTCCTTTCCTTCCAGTCTTCAGCTCCCAAACTAAGTCTCAGGCAACTCTGGTATGTTGTTCATTTAACCCTAACCGAGTCTTTGCTGGACCTGCCTTTATAAGATTACACAGTGATTTTTGCTCTTCGAATTTTTGCAAAAGGCTATTTTTCAAATGTCACTTAGATAAAACAAAAATCTTCTTTGGTTTTAAAATTGAAAGTATTCTATAGCAGAGAATGTGGGGGAGGGGGAGAGAAACAAAAGACAAGGAAAAACGTGAAAAACAAGAAATGGCGATGTAGAAAACTATGCAAATTTGGTGAGAAATCACATTGTAGTGTTTAAAAATGTAATTTTGAGTTTGGAAACACTTTTATTTTCCAGAAATGGTAACTTACTGCTTAAAGAGGTCTTTCAGAATTTTGAATAAATAATCTTAATTTTCAATCTGAAATAAGTTTAGAAGAAATCAAGTATGTATTTCCTAGATCCATGAAAAATTTTCAAAACTGCCCATTCCCACACTGCTTTCTATATTTTAAAAGGATATCCCTATCTTTTATTGTCGATTAGAGACATCTCGTTGTTTCCTGAGAAAGTCAAGGCAAAACAGATTCAGCGACTTGCTCAGGATCACGTCGCTAAACCAGAAGCAAAAGGAGGACTGGAGCCAGCCCAAGAATCTCCCAGCTGGGCTACACAGCCAGCCTCAGTTACATAACCAGTTTCCCAAGTTCTCATCTGGATTCAGCAACTTTACTAGGAGAGATGCCCAGTAACAACCCTTATATAGTATTCTAAGTCATCAGGGCAAGGTGACAGTAATTTAACCTCAGCAATTTTTTCCCTCTTACCTTTAACCCAAGGGACAAACACATTATTCCAAGAAGCAGCTGCCCCTGAGCTAGTATTGTACATTACACTCTAAAGGCTGATGGTTTATTACAGTGGTTACTATTCTGAGGCCAGCCCCAATAACCACACTGAGCAATCTCCAGTGCAGCCAAATCCAAATCTGCTTTCTTTTCCTAACTTTTCCTTTTGTGCTAGAACACACAGGCACATTGATGTAGGGTGCCATGCGTGATCTCTTTATGCAGAGTGGAATGGATTTCTTACCCTCTTATGAGCAACATGTCCATCTGGGCATATTCTGACAGGAAATGGCCTCATCAAATTTTTAAGTCATTTTGGGTTTAGGGATTAAAAAATACCTGATCATGCTTTATTGTATTCTCTGTGGTTAACACCCGATTTCTGGAATTAGCACAATAGGAAAGAAAAGAAAACTTGGCTCTAGAGTTTTCCACGCCCTTGTGGTTACGCTCTTGAACGTCTTGTCTGACGTGTATCCACAAGCATAAGGAAAACAAGTTTTCTGGGCCTTATTCATGTTATAAATCACTCTGCAACAGTTCACAGGGTATGTTGATACCTGTTGGCAGAGTAGGAGTGTATTCAGTTGCATGAAGCATTTCTAAGCAATGTGTGAACTATGTAGTGAAAGATAATGACTAAACAAATGTTCTACCTTAGTCTCTGAGAGGTGGACATTGGCACTAACTGGGTTGATCAATCCTGCTTTCCCTTGACTTCTATAATGCCACCTTCTTGTGGTCCACCTATTTCTCTAACGACTTTTTTTTTCTTTTAAGATTCCTTTTCCTAAGAGAACATTGGGGTCTCCAAAATTCAATCCTTAGTCCTCTTTCCATTTTTTTCTTTATATTTTTTCTCCTTTAAGCTGTCATGTGTTTAATTGGTTATTACTCTTGATGGCTGAGTTTTAGACCTCTGAGAAAATAGAGAAATTCACTCAAAGTTTTCTAAACTTAAATTCTCTCTCCTAAAGTACTTTTCAAATGGATATTTCCACATCACCTGACTGCTTGGACACTCACCTCAATGCCAACTTTGTCACTAATCATCACTAGACCATCCCCTTCCCTGCCTCCTATCCAACAATCAATCCCCCTGCTTGACTTCGTAGTTTCACTAACCGATCTCCCTGCCTCCAGCCCTTGCACCTGGCAAAGCAGCCTGCCCACTGTTGTCAGACTCATTTGTCCACGGAGTACCCTTTCCCTTCAAGAACCCACAAATTAATTATTTGGTGCCCATGAGTAGGATTATTTAACATGAAATATGGAACCTGCCCAATTCTGCTCTTTTTGCAACCTTATCTCTGACTAGGGCCTTCCATGAACTTACTGCTTGTGCCTCTTCAGTGGCCCCAGTACACGCTGAACTTTCCCATCTTCTCTGTGCCTTAGTTCACCATGTTACCACTGTTGGAAACTTCTTGTCCTCCTTCTTGCCCCGTATTTAAATGTCATCAGGACCCAGAGCAAACCCCACCTCCTTTGTCAGGACTGACCCCGATCATCCAGTGCTGACTGGCCTTTCCCTCTCCACCCTCTGCCTCTTTGAGCTGCAGCACTTTCTAAACCCTGATTATTCACAGCCTCGTGTTGTTTTCTATCATTTCATTTATACTTATAACATCTTCCTCAATAACTTATATGCATTCTGAGAGCCCAGACGATCAGGCAATTTATATATCTTTACATTTGTGATTTTTCCACATAAAAGCATCATTGATTTGTGGCTATTCATTCTTATTACTATTAAATGAACAATATTTAGATAATATGGTATAGACATGCATACATCGACTTATACACTTTACTAGTCAGAAGAAATCTGAATACAAGCAGAGACTGCATTTGTTTGGGGTAGGAGGATAGTAATTTAATGTCCATCGTAAGTAAAAATATGAAAAAAGTACAAAGAAGTAGATGAAACTATTATTGAACTACTTATAATGCACACAAAGGACTTAAAAAGAGGAAGGGGTGAGGACTTGAAAATGCCCAGGGGGTAACCAAGGAAGATTATGTTGTTAAAAATGATGTCAAAGATGAGGAAGAGAATGTAGCTTTCCTATAATCAACCCAAGGAAATGAAAAAAAGTGTAATACCGTGGAGGAAAGCCCATATTAGTAAAAATAATAGATGTTTGCAAGTTCAGCAATGTGAAAATTTACAAATCTGTAAAAGCACATATAAGTAGATTATTTAATATTATGTGTATTTTTCAATGTAATAGACATGACTGTTACATGGATAGGCTTGACTTCAAGTCTCTATTTTCCTTGCCAATCCTGCTGACACTTCTTCTCAGTTTATTAGCTCAAACATACGATTACAAATCCACCCTGTATTAGGGCATCAGCTTGTTTTACTGGATCTACCTCTTTTGCAAAGTAAATAACATATGTGCTGTTAATTTTTTTTAACTGTTGCCATAGAAATTTTAAGCTCCGATGTTAATACTGGGTTGCACTTTTTAATTAACAGATCATTTGATTTTTATAAATATGCACATGACCTTCTTATTGTTTAACTGATTTTGTTTAAATAGCTTTATTTCTAAAGCTGTAACCAATATGGTTCACAGAAAAAGTGAGAAAACCAAAAAGACTGGATCTAAGCCATTTTACAAAATGTCTGTTTAAGCAAATTATTTAGAAGAAAAATGAATTCTATTACATTTTAGTATCCTACATTTATTCTGGTTTCTTGTGGTTATAAAGCAGTCTTGCCTAGATCATTTAAATGGTTTTCTCAAATATATGCTTAAGAAATACTTGTATAACAACCTGGTTTGCACTAATGAGAACAAAAACTACTACTGTATGTGGTTTAGATCACAAAAACATGAAACACAGATCATTTTTAAAACTTGTGTTTTCCAAATCAGAGTAATTTGTTATAAGTGCACTTGCCTTAAAAATGCTCAATTAAGTAGTCATACTTGAGTACATATTAACATATAAATAGGAAACGTCAGATCCAATGAAAAATGCAGTGTTCCTATTTTCTTTTGTTTGCTTGTTGAATTTCATGGTTTTTTTTTATTTCAGTGGAAATTTAAATTTGTGGAAGAGTCTAGGACAACAAATCATCAATTGTAGATAAAATGAGATGCAAAGAAACAGCCACAGAAAAATGTCCCAGAATTTCATGGTTATTCAGCCCCTACCAAGATAATTTCTTATTAGTTAATTATTATCTAAGTCAAAGGTGTGTAATGGAGAGAAGGAAGCAAATTCAAGAACAGGGAAGAGGAACAATTTTCATGGCTTTGGGGGTTCAAGGAATATGGATTATCAGCCAACTATTCTGGTTAATGGGATATACTGGCCTATTGAACATAAGCAAATGCTCCAAGTATTACAGATTGGTAAGGAAAGAATTGGATATGATTTATAGGCATGTAAGTAGTATTGAAAAATGAAGGACAAAGTTAATACACTTTGCAGACTAAAAGGAATTTTATTGAGCTTAGTCTGCTTTGAAAACTATTTGTGCATATGAAATGAACAACTTTTTGATATTCAATATTATTTAAGTATACATTTTAAGTAACCTACCTTTTCAGTACTATATTTGGTAGTGGAAATTTTGCATATTTAAAAAAATTCTTCAGTGATAAAAATAAATGAGCTATTAAGCCATGAAAAGGCATGGCAAAACTTTAAAAGTATATTACTAGAAGAAAGCTAATTTAAAAAGGCTACATACATACTGTATGACTCCAACTATATCAAATTCTGGACAAGATAAAATGATAGAAACAGTAAAATTGTCAGTGGTTGCCAGAGGTTTGAGGGGAGGGAGAAAAGGGATGAGTAGGTGGGCACAGTAATTATTGGGATGGTGAAATGATTCTGTATGAAACTGTTATTGTGGATACATGTCATTATGCATTTGTCAAAACTATAGAACTGTACAACGCAAAGTGTAAGCCTCAATGTAAAGAATGGACCATATACTGGCATAAGAACAGACACATAGATCAATGGAACAGAATAGAGAGCCCAGAAATAAACCCAAGTTTCTATTGTCAATTAATACTCAACAAAGGGGGCAGAAGCATAAAATGGAGTAAAAATAGCCTCTTCAACAGATGGTGTTGGGAGATCTAGACAGCTACATGCAAAAAAATGAAACTTGACCACCAATTTACACCATATCCAAAAATGAACTCAAGATGGATAAAAGACTTAACTATAAAATGAGAAACCACAAAAGTCCTAGAGGAAAATCTCAGATATTCCACACAGCAATATTTTCACTGATATGTCACCTAGAGCAAGGGGCCTAAAGGAAAAAATAAACAAATGGAACTTCATTAAAATAAAAAACTTCTCCACAGCTGAAGAAAACATCAGCAAAATGAAAAGGGAATCAGCTGTATTAGAAAATACATTTGCAAATGATACCTTGGACAAGGGGTTGATCAAAATATACAAAGAATGCACATGAGTCCACTCCAAGAAGACAAACAACCCAATTAAAAAATGGGCTAAAGACCTGAACAGATATTTCTCCAAGGAGGACATACAGAGGGCTCAGAGACATATGAAAGGATGTTCAGCATCACTAGCCATCAGAGAAATGTAAATTAAAACCACAATGAGATACTACTTCACACTGGTTAGAATGGCCATCATTAACAAATCAACAAACAAGTGCTGGAGAGGTTGTGGAGAAAAGGGAACCCTAGTGCACTATCAGTGAGAATGCAGACTGGTGCCACCACTGTGGAAAACAGTATGGAATTTCCTCAGAAAACTAAAGATAGAACAGCCTATTGACCTGGCACTTCTACTTCTGGAATTATACCAGAAGTAGAATCTGAAACACCAATTGAAAAGAACCTATGCACCCCAATGTTCATAGCAGCATAATTTACAATAGCCAAGTGTTGGAAGAAACCTAAGTGCCCATCAATAAACGAATGGATCAAAAAACCATGGTACATTTACACAATGGAATACTACACAGCAGAAAGAAAGGAGTCCCTACCCTTCAGGACAGCATGGATGGATCTGGAGAGCATTATGCTAAGTAGAATAAGCCAGGCAGTGAAAGACAAATACCATATGATCTCACCTATAAGTGGAACCTAATCAACAAAACACACAAGCAATCAAAATATAACCAGGGACACTGAAATAAAGAACTGACAGTAACCAGAGGGGAGGGGGAGAGGATGGAGAGGAAAAGGGGAAGGGTCATCAAGGAACACGTATAAATGACACCTGGACAAAGCCAAAGGCAGATAAGACTGAGGATGGGAGGTGAGGATGGCTAGGGTGCAGGGGAGTGGTGGGGGTAAAATAGAGACAACTTGTACTTGAACAATTAAAAACGAGAGAGAGAAAAAAATGTATGTAGACTCATCATCTGAATAGCTATGTTTTTGAGATCTCCTCCTGAAAAGCAGCCTGTTGTTAGCCGATGTGACCAGATTACTAAGTACTGAATTTGTGATTTTGGAGGGGTGTGTGTGTGTGTGTGTGTGTGTGTGTGTGTAAAAAAAAGATGCTGGTGTGTCTTTCCATGCTAAGACCCTCTCCTTTCTTGGTGAGTGAATAAAAACTTTATTCTAAGGAAGAAAGGAAGGAAGGAAGGAAGGAAGGAAGGAAGGAAGGAAGGAAGGGAAAGAAAGAAAAAGAAAGAAAGAAAGAAAGAAAGAAAGAAAGAAAGAAAGAAAGAAAGAAAGAAAGAAAGAAAGAAACTTTTGCTTGAAGAATGTTGTAAAAATGCAGATGATAATATGCCCTAATTAGATGGCAAAACAACCTTTATAGCAAAATACTTAGTTATCTACCACTATTAAAATAATTCTGAACTTCTGAGCAAGATGGATGTGTAGGTAGATACATTTTGCTTCCTTGCACAACCAAAATAAGGACAACAATTTTAAAAAAACAAAAATTAACCAGAACTACCAGAAAATCGAACTGTATGAGAGTCTGACAACCAATGACTTAAAGAAGAAACATTAATCCAGACATGTAGGAAGGGAGGAGACAGGTAGCCTGGGTGGAGAGGACTCACAGCAAGGTGGCAGTTGGCAGAGCAGGTGATCCCACATTTGGGTACAGATGAACCAGAAGGAGCAACTGGGGAACAAGACAGACCACACAACCCAGGGCCCAAGTGCAGGAAAAGAAAGCCTCAAAATCTCTGACTGAAAAAATCTGCCAGGGTTGCAGCAGCGGGAGAAATTCCCAGCCTCACAGGACAGTTCGCTGGAGAGACCACAGGGTCCTAGAATGTACACAAACTCACCCACACATTAATCAGCACCAGAAGAGCCCAATTTGCTTGTGGGCAGCAGGGGAAGTGATTGAAAACCAGCTGAGAGCCAAGCAAGTGATATTGTTCTCTCTTGGATCTCTGTCCCACAACAACGCCACAACGCAGCGATGTGGGTTGCCCCACCCTGGTAAATACCTAAGGCTCTGCACCTTACACATGTCCAGACAAAAAAATATGGCTCAAATGAAAGAACAGATCAAAGCTCCAGAAAAAATACAACTAAGCAATGAAGAGATAGCCAACCTACCAGATGCAGGGTTCAGAACACTGGTAATCAGGATGCTCACAGAAATGGCTGGATATGCTTGCAAAAGAGAAGAAAAAGTGAAGGCTATGAAAAGTGAAATAAAGGAAAATCTACAGGGAACGAACAGTGACAGGAAGGAAACCAGGACTCAAGTCAACATTTTGGACCAGAAGGAAGAAATAATCATTCAGCCAGAACAGAATGAAGAAACAAGAATTCAGAAAAACAAGGAGAGGCTTAGGAACCTCGGGGACAACTTTAAACATCCCAACATCTGAATCATAGGGGTGCCATAAGGAGAAGAGGGAGAGCAAGGAATGGAAACTTATTTGAAAACATAATGAAGAGAATTTCCCTAATATGGCAAAGGAAATGGACTTCTAGGAAGTCCAGGAAGCTCAGAGTCACAAAGAAGTTGGACTCAAGGAAGCACACACCAAGGCAGATCATAATTACATTACCCAAGATTAAAGATAAGGAGAGAATCTCAAAAGCAGCAAGAGAAAAGGAGACAGTTACCTACAAAGGAGTTCTCATAAGACTATCAGCTGATTTCTCAAAAGAAACCTTGCAGGCAAGAAGTACTCAAAGTCTTGAAAGGCAAGGACCTACATCCAAGATTACTTTACTCATCAAAGCTATCATTCAGAATGGAAGGTAGATAAAGTGCTTCCCAGATAAGGTCAAGTTAAAGGAGTTCATCATCAGCAAGCCATTAATATATGAAATGTTAAAAGGACTTATCTAAGAAAGAGAAGATGATAAAAAATATGAATAGTAAAAGGACTGCAAACTTACAACTATCAACAACTGAACCTAAAAAATAACAAAAATAAAAATGAACGAAACAAACAACTAGAACAGGAACAGATTTACCGAAACAGAAATCACATGGAGGGTTAACAGCAGGGAGGGGACATGGGAAGAATGGAGGAAAAGGTACATGGAATAAGAAGCATAAATGGTAGATACAAAATAGATAGGGGGAGGTTAATAATAGTATAGGAAGTGGAGAAACCAAAGAACTTATGTGTATGACCCATTGACATGAACTAAGGTCAGGGAATGCTGCTGTGAGGGGGGATACAGGGTGGAGGGGAATAAATGGGGGCAAAATGGGACAGCTGTAATAGCATAATCAATAAAATATATTTAAAAATAATAATAATAAATAAAATAAAATAATTCTGAATCTTTAAAATAAAGAATGGACCAGAGTTAATAATAATGTATCAATATTCATTCATTAACTGTAATAAATATTCTACACTGATGTAAGATATTAATATTGGCAACATGAAGGAAGAGAGTAGTTCATGGAAATCTTTGTATCATCTGCTCAATTATTCCATAAACCAAAAATTATACTAACAATAAGTCTATTAATTATTTTTAAAAGGTATTCTCATATGTTTAGTTTACACAATTTTTACTAAAATAAGAATTTGGGTTTTCCTCCCAAGAAAAGATGAAACTTCTTCTTCAGAGATTTAGAAAAAAAAACATATTTCAGTTTTAATCTTGAATATTGAAAAGAAGTTGATATATATTGCTTTAACCATTCACTCAGGAAGGAGTTCAAATGACTTCCATTCATTTATAGAAAATCACTAAGTTTTGTGAGTTAAATGAACAATAGGATGACAAGCAATGTGTAATTTTAGTGAACCATACATTGTCTTGGGTATTGAAAATTCGGTAAGAAGTTAAGAGTATATCTTAAGTTTGGAACGTTTTAAAATACTTGCCAATCCTGAATGAATGGGGATTCTGCATAAAAGCTGACTTTGTGTAAACTATAGTTTTCAAGTAGCTGAGGTCACAGAGAGAAACGAGAAGTCTTTGAGACAACACTAGTTGGATATTTAAAGTCAGCTGAGTCAGATGGCCATGGAGCAGACCAAGACATATTCGCCTTCTATCTTTTTTATGTACGGCTTCTGATCACCCCTGACAACCCCAAATGTGCTTTGTTTTAAACCTTCCGGTTCTCCCTCCTGACCTCACATCTCCTGTTTCTCTTCTGGAAAAGGTCTGTGGCGTTGCCTGTCCCACATTCAGACTGGGATTCAGTCTTCAATGATGCATTTTCAAATGACCACATCCTTTTATTCTAAGGCTATAAAAATATTTTCCATCTTTCCTAGACCCACTCATAAAAAGATCACCTATAATGGCTTAATTCATATTCTGAAAATAATTAAAATGAGGTCATCCTATTATAAACTGGTGCTGTGATATGTGTGATTTCACTTATAGCATCCCATTTCAAAATTAATGTGTTTTTTAAAAGTCTTAAGTTTTAATTCACTGTTAAAATGTATTATATATGCCAGAATTACCAAAATGATTTTAATTTTAAATATAGTTCCTTGACTGCATAAAATATCAGTAATACCCTTGAAGTTATAATATTTTGGCAAATTATAATTAGTTTATAGAAGATAGTAAATATAAAGATAACATAAAAAATTAACACCACAAAAGAGAAGGAACATGTATATTTTAGTTATAATATAATTAGTTATGTATAATTATGTATAGTTATATAATTAGCTATAAGTATATACATAATATATATTTATAAATATAGGTCAAGAATTCATTATAAAATACTGTGGTTGTTGAATTATTAAGATTAATAAAAGTTTATAAATGTCCCAGCAAGGAAGTAATCCAAGGTGATCAACTAATTAATCTAGTGAATATCACATGACATCATTCTGGTTATTGTTCTTCCAGTTTGTTGTTTCAAAACTGCATAACTTAAAATGTTTAATAAGGAGTTCTGGTCAAGATGGTACCCTAGGCACATGCCGTACTCAAAACACCCCACAACCGTATCAAAATTAGAACTAAACTACAAAATAACCGTTATTCAGAATTGTCTGAAATCTAGCTGAACAGAAGTCCTATAACTAAGGATACATAAATGAAGCCACATTGAGACTGGTAGGAGGGGCAAAGACTCATATGGGGCTGGTCCCACACTCATGTGTGATGGATAAAAATGAGGAGTGTTATCTTGACTGCAGAAGTTCCACCTGAGGAGCCAGTGGTCTCAGCCTACATGAGGTTCCCAGTCCCAGGGTTCCTGTGCCAGGAAGAAAATTCCCCAAAACTATGGCTATAAAAACCAGCAGTGATTGTGGCTGAGACCGAGGGCAGCTGGTGTCCCAGGCATTTCTTTTAAAGGGCCTATGTGTGGACTTACATGGCCCCACTCACTCTGGGTTCCAGTGCTGGGGCATCAGGGATGCTCAGGGAGGAACTGAGTTGTCTGGCATCAGATAAGACTACAGGGGCAGCTCCCCCCAGACAAAAATGCTGGCATAGGCTTTTGTTCCTTTGCTGAGCCCTCCCCGCACAGATCCAGCAGGCAAGGTACCATATGTAGTCTCTATCAACATAGCTAACACTCTTAGCCCTGCCCTGCTGATTCCCTGAGACCATGCTCCATTCAACTTGTAGGCCTATCCAAGCTGTTTCTGGTTGCTTTTCCATACAAATGACTTCTTTAGTCTCATGCTTTTAATTTTTCCCAAAATATCTCTAACAAGCAGTATCTGGCCTTGCCTCAATGTGTCCTATACCTCTTGCTAAGTTTCTTCAGGCTGGAACTAGTGCTAGCTAGCCTTGGTTCACAGCCTGGCCTCTCCTGGATACCTCCAAGCCCAGCACAAGTAGCAGCCATCTGAAGTTTGCTTTATAGGTCATTCCAGGTGGCCTCTCGTAGGGCATAGGCAAAAGCTGACCTTACATCTCCCAGGAGGCCCCAGAGCCAGCACACCTAGTAATTTGATTCAGACCATGCCTGCTTATAACTCACTATCTCCACAAGCAACACAATCAAGAGGTGGACTTGGATAGCACCAAAGACACACTGAATCAAGCCCTACTCCTTGAAGTCAGCCCCTGCACAGAAGTTCCTCTTCTGTAGTTGCAGCTGGTTCTTACAGCCAAAAGCATGGGGGTCAGTCCCACCCAGTAAAGTACCAACAGCAATCAAGGATCAACTACAATACGACAGGGCACACAACTCACACAAGAATGCACTTGCAGTGCCTGGCTCACTGACCAGGGAGGCTACACCACTGAGCTCTATAGGACACCTACTGCAGAAGGCCATTTTATCAAGACTGGGAGACACAGCAAGTCCATATCATACATACAAACAAACACAGGAAGCAGCCAACACGAGAAGACAAAAAAAACATGTCATAAATGAAAAAACAAGAGAGACCTCCACGAAAAGAATTAAATAAAATAGAAGCAAGCAAACTACTAGATACAGAGTTCAAACCAATGGCTGTAAAGATACTCAAGGAACTTAGTGAGAACTTCAACAGTATAAAAATAAAAGACATAGAAATCATAAAAACAGACCAATCAAAAATAAAAGATACACTAACTGAAATGAAAAATTAATTACAGGGAATCAACAGTGGAGTAGATGAAGCTAAAAATTAAATTTGTGATTTGGAATATAAAGACACAAAAAAACACCCAAGCAGAACAGCCAAAAAGAAAAAGAAAAACAACCAACCCCAAAACAAAGTATTTCAAAAAATGAGGGTAGTATAAGTAGCCTCTGGAACAATTTCAAGCATAACGACATTCACATCATGGGGTTGCAGAAGGAGAAGAGAGAGAGCAAGAAATCAAAAACCTATTTGAAAAAGTAACAAGAGGGAATAAACACATAAGTCCAGGAAGTCCAGAGTCCCAAACAGAATGAACTTAAAGAGTCCCACACCAAGATGCATCATAATGAAGATGCAGTTTAAGGACAAAGAGAGAATCTTAAAGCAGCAAGAGAAGAGCAGTTAGTTACCTACAAGGGAGCTCCCATAAGATTGTCAGCTGATTTCTCAGCAGAAACTTCGCAAGCCAGAAGGGCTTGGCAAGAAATATTCAAAGTAATAAAAAGCAAGGATCTACAATCAAAATACTCTACTCAGAAAAGCTATTATTTAGAATCAAAAAACAGATAAAGAGCTTCCCAGACAAGAAAAAGCAAAAAGAGTTCATTACAACCAAACCAGTATCACATGAAATATTATTCTTAAGAAGACAAAGGAAAAAAATTAAAAATATGAATAGTACAGTGGCAATAAATACATACCTAGCAATGATTACTTTAAATGCAAATAGATTTACTGCTCCATAAAAAGATATATGATGACTGAATGGATAACAAAATAACACTCTTACATATGCTGTCTACAAGAAACTCAGTTCAAGTTGAAAGACACACAGAGACTAAAAGTAAATGGATGAAAAAGATATTTCATAGAAATGAAAACAAAATAAAAAATCTGGGGTAGCAATACTTATACCAGACAAAATAGACTTTAAAACGAAGGCTATCATAAGACAAAAAAAAGAACCCAGCAACTCCACTCTGGGTATTTATCTGAAGAAACCCAAAACATTGAATCAAAAAGTCATATGCATCCCTATGCTTTTTGCAGCATTATTACAATAGTCAAGATATGGAGGCAAACTAAATGCCCATCAATAGATGAATAGATGAGGAAGTGGTGCACATGTATAAGGAATATGACTCAGCCATAAAAAAGAATGAAATCTTGCCATCTGCTGAGTGAAACAAGTTGTGCAGAGAAAGACAAATGCCAGATGATGTCACTTAGATGTGGAGCCTAAAAATCAAAATAAGCAAACAAGCAGAACAGAAAGATTCATAGATACAAAGAACATTTTGACAGTTGCTGGATGGCACTTGGAAGGATATGTGAAAAAGGTGAAGTGATTTAGAAATACAAACTGGTAGTTACAGAACAGTCACAAGGATGTAAAGTATAGCATAGAGAACACAGTCAGTAATATTGAAGTAACTTTGCATGGTATTAGAGGGGTACAAGATTATTCAGGATGATTACTTCATAAATTAAATAAGAGTCTAGTCATGTGGTTGTACTTAAAACTAATGTATTTATATGTCAGCTATAATTTAAAAATAAACTTAAAGATGAGATATTACTTCACATCTATCAGGATAGCTATTATTAAAAAGATAAGAAATAACATGTTGGTGAGGATATAGAGAAAAGGGAACCCTTGTGTACTGTTGGTGGGAATGTAAGTTGGTGTAGCTTCTATGGAAAACAGTATCGAGGTTTCTCAACAAATTAAAAATAGAATTACCATATGACCCAGAATTTTAATTCTGGGTATTTTTCCTAATAAAACAAAAAACTAACTGGAAAATGTATATGCACCCGCATGCTCATTGCAGCATTATTTACAATAGCCAAGATAAGGAAACCACCTAAGTGTCCATCTATGGCTGAATGGGTAAAGAAATTGTGGTCTATCAATACAATTGAATATTATCCAGTCATTAAAAAAAAAGAAAGAAACCCTGTGTTTGTAACAACATGAATGCGCCTTGATATCATTCTGTTGAGTGACAAAGAAAGACAAATACTGTATGATATTATATGTGGAATCTGCATTAAAAGAAAAAAAAAAAAACCTAAGAAGAAAAGAAAAAAGAGATAAGATTTGTAAGTCCCAGAGATCGGTGGGCATGAGAGGGAGGGGACATTGGTCAAGTGTCAGGAATTTTCAGTTACAAGACAAAGAGCACCAGGAATTTAAGGCACAGCTTGGTGACTGTAGTTAACGCTGCTCTGTGGTGTGTTCGAAGGTTGAGAAGAGAGTAAATCCTGCGTTCTTATCACAGGAAATGTTTTGCTCTCTCTCTTTTTGCATCTATATGAGATAGTGGTAACTAAACTTACTTTAGCAATCATCTCACAATATCTCTAGGTCAAATTATTATGCCGTACACCTTAAACTTAATGCTATATGTGAATTATATCTCAATAAAACTAGAAAAAATGGCAGTTATAAAAATATAAGTTGTTTAATAAAAATGTCTCAAAAAAGACAAAGAATACTTTAAGGAAAATTTGCAAGGGAAATAAGTATACTTTTTCTAAAAATATATATTATATCACATGATAGTTTATACTCAGTATATCAGTGAAGTAAAATAAACATTGCTTTTTCTGGGAATCTGACATAGTTTATATATTTTTCTTTCCATTAAAGAAGCAGCATTTTCCACAGAGAAACACAAATACCATGTGATTCCTTATATGTAAAATCTAATGAACAAAATAAATAATCAAAACAGAAACAGACTCAGAGAGAACAGACTGACAGTTGTCAGAAGGAAGGAGAGAGGGGTGTTAGGTAAAAAACATCAACAGATTAAAAAAAAAACCTCATAGTTACAGACAACAGTGTGGTGATTACCAGAGGGGAACAGAGTGGGGGAGGAAGAAGAGAGTAAGGGGGGATAAATGGTGATGGAAGGAGACTTGACTTGGGGTGGTGAACACACAATACAATAAACAGATGATGTGTTATAGAACTGTATAGTTGGAGCCTATATAATTTTATTAACCAATGTCACCCCAATAGATTCAATAAAATTTAAAATAAATAAAAGGGAATTAAAAAAAAAAAAACAGTGTTTGCCTCTCATGTCTGTATCTTCCAGGACTTTGATGTAAAAGACATTTTTTTATAAAGATTATCCTCTTAATATGAGATTTTGGTAAAGAATTTTTGCATATCAATTTCTGGAAAAGTTTCATATTTAAGCATACATCTTTAATCTAAGTTTTATTTCTTGCAACTAAAATTCCATCAGCACAAGCAAAAGCAAAGCAACTGTGAAAAAGCCACGGCTTCAAAACACAATAGATTTTTCTAATAGGTAACAGACAAAACCACTCTCATCTCATTCCTGTGACTGATTTGCTTATCTGCAAATACAATGTCATTTCTGTACAAAATTAGCACATACCTAAGTGCATAATAGCAAAAATCCAGCAGAACACAGAGCAATTGAAACCAGTAGTGATGGTGGAGGAGGGGGTGAGAAACTGGGTAATGGTGATGGTCTGACACAGAACATAAATAAAGGCAGTCTAGGATAATAGCAGAGGGGTAGTCCTCACGAACTCAGAATAGAACAAGAGAGAATGCAAAATTATACTCTTTGGAGAGTGGAAAAGTTCACACAACAAAGAGTGTTGTTCTCTGTTTGTTTACTTGCTTTGGAAATTGGAGATGCGTATAGAAGGAGTAAGCCAGCATTAGCACTCAGACTGACATTCCAAATACGTACTTGAAAATGTTTTCAAGTATTCATTCACTGAAACACTGAAGTTATTTTTATACTGATTAAGAACTTCGGGGGCTTGCATAGCCCCTTGCAATCATGTCACCCCTCTTCATACTATAAATGAATTAATAGTGACTTGCCAAAATACATCTAATAAAGAAAGGATAAGTGGTTATTGAATGCATTTAGTTCTTTGAGGAAATACAAAGGAACAATAAAATATCTTCAATTTTGGGGAGAATAGGCCAAGTCTGAGAAAGCCTCTCAGGTTCACACCCTCTACACCTTAGCCACGTTTCTGCTCCCTTAACAGTGCTATTCTTCACAGACTAGGTACCAGTTCCCACAACCACTGTTGGCTAGACCACATCAGGACTCCAAATACAAGGCTGGCTGGAAATTATGGTATGATGACCTCAGGTGAAAAAGTAGCTAGTCAAAGATTTCTCACAGAACATGTAATTGAAAAGGAATGAGTGATTGAGCTGGTTTAAAGTAAGAGTTAAAGCAAAAAAAAAAAAAAGCATAAGGGAGACATAGGACATATTTCAGAGAACATGATGGGACAGGCCTGACATAAAGTTGTGGAGAGGAAATCCATGAACTCCAGAGGATGGCATTGACGTAGAGAGCCCAGCAGAATGCTGAGTGAGACTGAGAGTGGGTGCTTCTCTGTAGTCTCCAACTGGAACTGCTTTGGCCGGCCTATATTTCCAACCATAGTTCTAGGCCACCTGTAGACCTGAAGTAACTCAAGTTTACAGAAACATAATATTTTTAAAAGGATAATCTCAGGAGATAAATTGGCAAAAATTTTGCTACATGAGATATCTGAGATTTTATGTCCATGTTTTCTTCTAGAATTTTTATGATTTTGCAACTTACATTTAAGTCTTATATCCACTTTGAATTTATTCTTGTGTATGGTGTAAGTTGGCAGTGTAGTTTCATTTGGGGGCTGGGAACATGTACCAGTCCAGTTTTCCCAACACCATTTATTGAAGAAACTGTCTTTGTTCCATTGTATGCTTCTGCTATCTTTGCCAAATGTCAATTGACCATAAAGGTGTGAGTTTATTTCTGGGCTCTCTGTTCTGTTCCATTGATCTATAAGTCTGTTCTTATGCCAGTACCTGGCTGTTTTTATTATAGTGGGCTTATAGTATACTTTGATATCAGGTATTATGATACCTCCACCTTTGTTCTTCTTTCCCAATATCATTGAATCTACTCAGCATCTCTTTTGTTCCATACAAATTTTGGAATATTTATTCTAGGTCAGTGAAATATGCCATTGGTATTTTAATAGGAATTATGTTAATGTATAGATTGCTTTGGGGGTATGAACATCTCCTAGGACAATGGAACCAAAGGAGAAAATAAACAATTGTGACTACATCAAATTAAAAAGCTTCTGCACAGCTGACGAAACCATCAGCAAGATGAAAAAGGTACACGCTATACAGGAGAACATTTTTGCCAGTCATATATCTGATAAGGTATATATCTATACAACATTTGTATATCCAAAATACACAAAGAACTAGTAAAACTTTACACCAGGAACACAAATAATCCAGTTAAAAAATAAACAAAGAACCTGAATAGACATTTTTCCAAAGAGGACATACAAATGGCACATACACATATGAAACAATACTCAACATCACTAATCATCAAAGAGATACAAATTAAAACTATGGTGAGATATTACCTCATACCTGTCAAAATTACTACCATCAATAAATAAAAAAAAAAACCACACACACACACACACACAAATGTTGGCAAGGATGTGAAGAAAAGGAACTGTAGTTCACTATTGGTGGGAATTCAATCTGGTACAGCCACTGTGGAAAACCCTGCAGAGCATCTTTGAAAAATTAAAAATGGAACTCCCTTTTGACTCAGTGATTCCACTTCTGGGAGTATATCCTAAGAATCCTGAAACACCAATACAAAAAACATATGCACCCCTATGTTCCTAGCAGTACTGTTTACAATAGCTAAGATCTGGAAACAGTCCAAGTGCCCATCAGTAAATGAGTGGATAAAAAAAGCTGTGGTACATTTACACAATGGAATACTACAAAGCAGTAAAAAAGAAGGAAATCTTACCTTTGCAACAGCATAAATGAATCCAGAGAATATTATGCTAAGTAAAATAAGCCAGTCAATGGAAGACAAATACCATATAATCTCACTTATATGTGGAATCTTGTGAACAAAATCAAAACAGAAGCATAGATACATGGAACAGACTGACAGCTGTCAGGGTGGGGGGAATGGATGAAAGATGGTGAAGGAATTAGCCAAAAACATTTATCATGACCCATGGACAAGGACAACAGTGGGGAGATTGGCTGAAGAAGGGGAGTGGGTGGGGCTGGGTGGAGGTGGGAAAAGGGAGAAAAAGGGGGGCATCTGTAACATTGTAATAGCATAACAATAAAAAATAAAGAATAATCTTAAATCAGCTTAGTATAGTCATTAGAAAGGCACTGAAGTCAATCTGACTGGTTCAAGTCCCTGCTCATCCAGTAACTAGCTGTGTGACTATTAGCAAGTTACTTATGTTCTCTGTACTTCAAATTCTACTTTTGCAAAATGGATACAATAGTACTCACCTCATGAGGATTAAATGACTTAATATGTATAAAATTTGTAAATCCTAGGATTAATTGATAAATATATCTATCTATCTAATGTGTGTGTTAATGTTTTATTAGTTTTGAGTGACAAATTTGAGCATAAGTTTTATATTATTTTGACTCCCAAAAAACAAAGTCTGAGTAATTTACCTATTATCAGGAGGACAGACACGATAATGTGTCTGAAAAAAGTGAAGCTATTTTGCTCAATGGGCATTCAAGCCGTGGGAATCATGTAAGTTCCCATAGCATGTCATTTGTTTAAGTTATTCTTTACTGATATTTCCGGCAAGTGCCCTGGGAGAACATGCTATGTAGAGTTTAGCTTTCCACAACAACATTAATTCACTTAGGGCTGTGGTGGGTAGGTGGTAACATAGACTGAAAATTTTTCAGGTTATAACCACCCTGCCTGTCTCTGGCTGTGCTACTCAAAATGGATTAGAATTACCTCCAGTGGAGTGGGGCCAGGCAGCACTTGAAGCTAGTCAATAAACAAGACTCATATTCTTATAGTTTATTTAAAACATTTTGAATAGACTTTATTTTTAAAGCAGTGTTAGGCACCTTAGCAAATTTGGGCAGAAGGAGAGATGTGCCATATCCTCCCTTCCTCCAGACATGCACAGCACCCCCTGTTATCAACAACCCCCATCAGAGTGGCATGTTTGTTACAGCTGATTAGTTTACATTGGAACCATTATTATCACCCAAAGTCCATAGTTTCTATTAGGATTCAGTCTTGGTGTACATGCTATGGGTTCAGACAAATGTAAAATGACATGTATCCCCCATTATTGTATCATACAGAGTAGTTTCATTGCCCTACAAATTCTCTATATTCTCTGTGTCCCTTTCTCCTCCCTTAACCCCCAGCAGCTACTGATCTTAATACCATCTCCATAGTTTTGTCTTTTCCAGAATATCGTGTAGTATTCTACACATAGTATAGTGTGTATCCTTTTCAGATTGGCTTCTTTCACTTAGCAATATGTATTTAAGTTTCCTCTATGTCTTTTTATGATTTGATAACTCATTTCTTTTTGGTGCTGAATAATACTCCATTGTCTGGATGTACCATATTTCATTTATCCATTCACCTACTGAAGCACATCATGGATGCTTCCAAGTTTCAGCAATTTTGAATAAAGCTGCTCTAAATATCTATGTGCATGTTTTCATGTGGAGGTAAATTTCCAACTTCTTTGGAGTAAATGCAAAGGAGTGTGATTGCTGGATCATATGGTAAGAGAGTATTTAGTTTTGTAAGTAAAATGCAAACTATCTTCCAAAGTGGTTGTGCCATTTTACATTCCCACTAGCAATGAGTGAGAATCCTGTTGCTTCACATTGTCCTCAGCATTTGATGTTGTCATTAGTTTTATGTTAAAAAAGCATGAGTATTTTATGGAATAACAATGCGTATGCATTTTGAAATCTCAAGTCGAGATTTTAAAGAGATTGTTGATTTATAACACAAAACTTTGGAAATGTATCTCAAATCCTAATGGTAATAGTTTAATTTGACCATGCCTTAGAAGTACCTTGATGGAAAAGATTGAGAAGCTCAGCCAGTATTAGATATCTCCCTTGTATTCCACCATCTTATGGAGTGAGGAGATTCAAGCCAAAACATTGGGTAAGTTTCTGAATTTTTAAGTATAGATTGGCCATTTGGCTGTTTTTGTGGATTCTAAATCTTACTAGTTTATTCTTAACCACAAACAGAAGAATCTCACTGAATGGTTTGCAGCTATCTAGCTTCAAATATATAGGGAATATCAACCAAAACCCAGTTTCAACATTTTACTCCTTGCAGCATTCTAAGTTCTACCTTTGGATTGGAATTGAACACATGTTGGCATCTCATTTTCTGGGTCCCTCCCAGGCCTGGCTTGCTCCCTGGTGTTTTAATATTACGCCTTTGACTTTCATTGAAGGCCCTTATAAGAAAGAGCCACATGAGGCCCATTTCTGCATTTGCTGTGAAATTGGTATGATTACATTGTCTATTAAATGACTCAATGTTCCCTACCTAAGAATCATATGAGAACTTGCTCTGAGTTTACTACGAAGAAAAAAAAAGTACCTCCCTTGAGAAAGTAGTTAATTTAATTTTTTTCTATTAGCGAGTTACGTAACCCATTGTGTTTCCTTTTTTTTGGTCTGGGCTGTCAAAAATTATACAGTCAGTGTTTATGTCAAACAGTACCCATGCGGTTGGCCTTGGTGGTTGGCATGTTCACCTCTTCCTTTTTTCTTAACCTCCTTTCTTCTAATTTATTCTAAAAATATTATTGTATAGTTCTTTTATGTAAGATAGATAAAATCTATATTAGAAGAAAAGGTTGAGCATACCCAAATAAAACTTACTAGTATATCTTAACATAGATATTTTGAGATTTTTATGCTCTGTTTTTCAAAGTGTTGTTGATTTCAATATATGACAGACATATTGTTAAATGTATAGTTAAGTGTAGTCTAATCATATGCCTTTGGCAAAATTTTATAGACATAAAGTTAAAAATCAGGAAAAAAACCCTCAGGAGATAGTCACCAAAGCCAAAGAGAAAATCAATTTGTTCAATATTATATTAGTAAAGTCCAGTATTCATTCAACAAATACTTACTAGTGTCAGCTTTGCGCAAGGCAGCATGCTGATCACTATAAAGAACAAAAACTTGGTTTAAAAAAAACTCCAAGAAATTTACGGTTCAACATTTAGAGCTAATGTGTCTACCAATCTAACTTAAAGTTAGGAATAAGATAAACTTCTGTCCAGCAGCACCACATACCACTATGCCAGGATTATTTTTTAAAGAAGTTGGAAAGGAAGTCTTATAAACCAAAATTTTGTTATGGAAGAATTTTGTTATGAAGAGAAGGAAAACTTTACACAAAATGATGAATAGTTAAGCTTTCCTTAAATTGAAATTTGATGAAAAAATTATGAAAAGTAAAAAAAAAGTTAACCATGACTTTATTATGATCTGCAAGTAGCTATGAATGTAGGATTTCTTTTATTTTCACATGAGCAATATTTTTTGAAATAGCACTTTCTTAAAGACAGAAAGAATTACTGGCTGCTACTTGTGGGCTGACAATATAAACATTTTATCAGTGTCTTAAGCTCCCACACAGGAAGTAGGGTTATGGGAATATTTTCACAGCTTGCTGTTGGCCTTTCAAGAATGGAGGGTTGAAGGTTGCTACAATCATTTGCTTTTCATATCCTGCTTGTCTTTTTTCCTGAGGTGAATAATGAACAAGTCTGGAAATCGACACTGGGGTGGGGGTTTTGCCTAGAGATCTGTGTAGATTAGTTACCAAGTTCCCCAGCTTGTGGTCATTGAAGGTCACTTAGTTGATGGCTAAAATTTCAATTGGAACCCTGTCATATAATCAGGATTTAAAACCCAGCAGAGACTTTGTCTCTTCTGTGAAAGGGGAGGTAGTTTTATGATTAGCTTCAGAATGTTAAATTAGGTGTTGGCAATTATGAGCCATTTTTGTGGTCTAAATTACACTATGGAAACACCTGTCCAGAATAGCAAAGGAAAGCATGCTTTAAAAAAAATTAAAAAGTCTGATTCTATTACGCATGAATAGTCCTGCTTTTATTATCAAACCATAGAAGCCATACTTAACCACTGTTGAGAAAGAATACTTTTTGTATCCATTTTAAAAAAGATTTTATTTATTTATTTTTGGAGAGAGGAGGAGGGAGAGAGAAAGAGAGGGAAAGCAACATCAATGAATGAAATAAACATCTATGGGCTACCTCTCACAGTGCCCCCAACTAGGGACCTGGCCCACAGCCCAGGCAAGTGCCCTGACCCAGAATTGAACCTGTGAACTTTTGCTTTTGCCCAACCAGCTCAGCCACACAAGTCAAGGCAGTTTTTGTATTCTTTAACAGTGATTTCCAAGAATAAGCACCTTATTAAAGGTATCTTTTATATGTTGTTACAAGGAAATGGTTTGTATAAAGAGCCTATTTTTCGAATGATTAAAATGTTTTCCAATTTACTTTCATAAATGCTGTTTTTTTCTTCCAGTAGTGCTGATATTCTTAGAAAGTCTATTGATGACCTATGAAACTAGTTCCTAAAATGGCAAAGGTTTAATAAATTCTTCTGCTGTTATTACAAAGAATAAGAGTAAAAGAATCAAGCATAAAGTTCATTGAAAGTATAGAAAAGAAACTGAATAAATTCCAAATCACTAAATATTTTTCTGATCAAAATAATGCATCAATTTCTGTACCCTCATACACCACACTGGGATGCGGGCTTGGCACAGTTAGCAAGCAGTGATTATATATACATATCTTTATACTTTGCAATAGTGCCATATGGAGTCATACTAAGACATTCAAACATAATTTTTAAGCAATATCATGACAAGATAATACATGGATATTTCTTACAGGATTAAAAAGCCTGTAATAATACTTTTCACAAAAAGTTCCAGATAGTTCAGATTACCTAGATTAAAACATGTTACTCATACACAGGTATAGATATAATATGTATAATATTATGGACATGTAGATTTCCACTTCTGGCTAAGATGGAGTATTGAGTACTGGATTCACCCTCATTCCCATCAAAAAAGAAAAAAAGAAAAAAAATATTTGAAATAATGGCTTTCATCAGGCAACAAAAGAAATGATTCTAGAGGAGTGAGCCCCTGACTGCCCCCAGCTTATGCTTTGAGAGACTTTCCCGAATGCAGCACAGGGATTAGGGGCCCTGGAGGAGCCTGGCAAAGTCCCTGAGGTGAATTGACTGCAGCCGAGCATCTGGGGAGACCAAAGCCACCAGAGCTGACTGGACAGAGTACTGGGGAGGAGAGAGCTACACAAAGAGAAAAACTCCAGATCTGGGCAGAGGGTTCTACTGAAGTAGCATTCATCATAGTACTGATCAGCTCAGGCACGTAAGGAAGCTCCCTGAGGCTAGGGAAAGAATCATCTGACAAGACTGACACAGTGCCCTGTGGCTCACACAGGACCTGCATGGCACATGTTTCTATCAGCCATACTAAAAATCCTCATAGATCATGGTCATTGGATAAAAAACTCAGAAGGATCTTTCCTCAGTAGTGGTAGTCGTACTAAATGTTACTCTGGTGGCACATAACAATTCTCAAAGCAAGATCTTAAAAAGTCAAACCATTTTCAATTACTTTTAGCATGCCCCAGAACAAAACTCAAGAACAGAGGAATACAACAATAGCCAGAATCATATAATGTATAATCCACAATGTCTGTCAACCAATCAAAGATGAGCAGCATACAAAGATGCAGAAAAATAAACTCAAAAGAAGTGTGACCAATCAACTGAAAGTGACTCAGAACTATTACAGATATTACTGAAGCACTGAAGGACAGATATGTACTAAAACAATTGTGATTACAGTGGTATCATCTATGATTTCATATTCCCTGGTTTTGGTTACTGTGTGGTCAGCCATGGTCCAAAAATATTAAATGAAAAGTTCCAGAAATAAACAATTCACAAGTTTTAAATTGTTCACAATTCTGAGCAGTGTGATGAAATCTTGTGCCATTCCACTTCTCCCTGCCTTGTCCCACTTGGGATGGGAGTCGGTAGTCCCGCTGTCCATGCTCCCTGCTTGCCACTCACTGATGGCACTCTTGGTCACCGGGACTGCTGTGACAGGGATAGAGACCACATTTACATAATGTTTACTACAGCATATTACTGTAATTGTTCTATGTTATTGTTAGTTCTTGTTGTTGACCTCTTACTGTGTCTAACTTGTTAACATATTCTAGGCATGTATGTGTAGGAAAAAACAGCACATGTAGGGCTGGTACCATCTGAGGCTCTGGGAATCCACTTGGCATGTATCCCCCCAGTGACAGGAGGACTGCAGTATATTTCACATGTTTCAAATGTTAAGCAGAACACAAAATACATTTTAAAAGACCCAAATTATATGTCTAGAGAAGTTCTCTTGAAAACTATGTGTGAGATGAAAGCTATGATGGGTGGAATTTATCGCAGACTAGATGCTACTGAAAAAAGGCATGGCGATAGAAACCACTCAAAATGAAACAGAGGAAAAAAAGTGGAAAAAATGAACAGAACATCAGTGAATTGTGGAACAACTTATGAAACTATATATTTTAAATATATACTTTATTATATGTCAGTTTTCTTCAATAAAGCTGTTTAAAAATATTAAATATGATCAGTATCTTCAAAAATGTATAATCTAGTCAGTGAGTCAAGGTAGACTTTTAAACAGCATGACACATACATAGCAGTACAGACTAATATTACCCTTACAAACACCAATTTAAATTAGCAGCTTAGGGCAGCAATTTTTAATTGGTGTGCCACAAAAAAAATTGAAATATGCAATACCTGACTACTTAGTCAGTGGCACTGACCTCTTTTCTTTTAAACTGTCAAATAAAAAAATAACAACAGCCAACAGAACAATGGCCATCTGGTATGAATGAATCAAAATATACCTATTTTTTCTGATACTGGCAAAAAAATATATTTTTAGCATGCCAGAGAAATTCTGTAATTCGTTTAGGTGTGCCATGAAAGAAAAAAGGCTGAAAAATCACTGGTTTAAGGTAGTGAATACATGTCTCTATAACAATTCTTACTAATAAAAGTGAATAATATTTGTTCCATAATGTTTTTAGCAGCTTATACTTTTTAAATATCTTAAACTTTTCTGCATATGATAACACATCTAATTTTACTGAAATAACATTTGGAATAACCTCTTTTAACCTTTACAGAGTACATTATCCCAATTCACTTTTTCAACATACAATTAATTTTTTTTAAAGATAAAAACTTTTGAGTAGATTTAATTGCCAAAATAACTACCTAGGAAATGGAAGTAACCTTTGAACTGTGATCAAAGAGAGCTTTTTCATTTTTCACATTGTTTCATGAAATGACTTTCATTCCCCCCACCACCTTTTAAGTAACTTTGACATAACATTTTATTTTCCTCACTGATAAAATATTTTCAGTTGAATATACCGTTTAATGAGACAAACCCTTTGGCATATTCTAACACAAATAGATTTATATTTGGGGAAAAAAGTGTGGCCAGGTGCTAAAAGGAAGCTTTTTGGTCTTGATATTGTTAAAAACTTTTGTTTGAATGTTTCGGTCTGACTCCATACGGAAACATTGCCAGGTACAAAGGTGGTTTCCTAAAACTGATGTGAAACTGACAAACGGACATCACCTATCACTGACTGATTGCTAATGCATGGATGTCTCTCACAGTGTGAAAAAGCCAAACGTGTCTCACGTCTACCCTGTTCTCTGAATGCCCTGCCTACCTGTTCCCTGAGCAAGTTCATGAAGATGGAAGATGAAGAAGATGCAAGGAGAGTGGATAGAGGACTTAGAAGCTGTAGACTATTAATTAGAAGCACCCATCTCTGAGAAGTGGTTTTGGAAGACTAAACAAAATCTTATTTTGTATCTCCTCCATTTTGATATTCCATCATTTGAAAAACACTAAAGACAGCTTTTATATCACATGTTCATATATATATTGTAAGATGCATCCAAATATTAGAAACATTTGTGTCTTAGAATCTGGAAAATGTGCTATTTTACTGTAAATAATCAGAAATGTAATCTTTTAATATACTTCAAATATATGTGAAAAGAGCACAAACATTAATAAAAATTGAACCACAATTGATAGTAAAAATATTCATCTCTGTGGGAAAGTTTAAAGAGACTTTGAAACATATATTATTTCACAGCTGAATTTTTTTACCTCTGGTTTTTCCCACAAGTTTAGAAATGTCATGGCCATGGTACAACAGAAAGAGTAAGTTTTTGTACCCAGAAGAAATATCATTATTTGGTGGATTATATTTTTAATTTACCTTTAAATAATTGTTTACCAAAATTTGATTTTATCTGGATGCTGCCTTTCCTCCTCATGTGTTTAGCTGAGGGTTCATCTTAAATGCTGAGGGTTCATCTTAAATTGAAGAATGAAATCTCAAATTGCAGGGTGAACTGTTCAGAAAATAAGAGAAAATAAGATTTAAAATATCTCAAAATTAGAAATAATGTGTATAAATTGATACTTCTATTAAATCTGTGCTCAATCAGCAATCAGCTAGTCAATAATTATTCATTGGTACTTTATATATGCAAAATAATTTACTACGCTTTTATCAAAGGTAGAAACACTCCAGAGAATCAAATTGTCATCTGTGTAAATGGAGTTTTTGTGGTGTCACGAGGTAAAGAATTTCCCGAGACCTGCATGGAGGATGGGGTTCCATGGTAAACTGTATTGATGATGTAAAATCAGGGGGTTCCCCATCTGACTTCCCAATGTCTTATCTCCATTCGTCTTGCCTTGGGAAATTTCCAGTCTTGTCTTTAGTAGAGTCAGAATAAAGGCCACTGCCCAGAGTTTCTGCTCCATATTAACGTACAATACAGTGCAGCATCCAGCCTTCTCAGCGTGTGTTCCCAGCTGTAGTCTATTGCTGTGCTGAGGTATTTGGGCTTCCTCCCGGAGCCTGTCTGTGGAATCCATGCAGCTGCTGAGGCCACATGGCTGTGAAGAAAAGGTACACAAGTGCATGGGATAAGTGTGGGTCACAAGCAAGTGAGAGAGAGAGGGGGAGAGAGAGAGAGCTCTTTGTTCCCTGGGGCTATAATAACCAGGAGCTTGGGTTCGGGAATGACCAGGTATTTTTTTTCAAATTGACCAACGAGCTTCCCAAGCTTTCCCAGAGTTTTGATAGTTTTACACCCCCTAGTTAGACAGATAGGCTTCCGTGGTCGAGCACCTCCCCCTGTGCCATTTTGACTTCTGTTGCACGTGTGCTTACTTGCCCCTGCTCACCCCAGGAAATCTGGTACCAGAGGGGCAAGGGAGGAGTGTAAATCCCTTTGGTGGAACAGTGCTATGACCCCCTGGGGTGTGAAGCTATAGCTTCCTGGTAAAGCAAATAGACTCCTGTCCCCCCACCCCCAGTTTATTAAGCTCAATGTCTAGTTCCCTTTGCTCTTCCCTTTATTAATGATTAGCTAAATACCACTGGTAACACTATGACTCAAAAATCTCTAAACTGGCAACATTAACACATTGCACGTGAACATTGGAAGTTGTTTCCTTTACTTAAATGATGTCAATGACATTGACTATATAGCAAACATCTAGAAAGTAAAAGTATTTTAAAACTGGAGGACGGAAAGGGAATGCTAGGCTCCTGGGAGCACTTAGAAAAGATAGAATCTATGAAGAAAGAGGTTTTGTCTATATCTGATTAAAATACCTTAGATATGACTCACCCAGTAGTCAACTGAGACATCCTACAGTGGGACCAGAATCTGAGGGAAGAAATCGCCTCCCCCATCATTCACTTCGAGGGCCAAGCCTGCCTACTCTGCCTGCTTTCTTTTCTCATTAACTGGACTCTTCATTTCCCCCTCTTCTGTTTTCTCGCTTGGCTCCCGTCAGTGCTTCACTCCACACTGATTCCTGTGAACTTCCACCACGTGGCTGGTGCATGTAACATGACTGAGCTCCTAAATTCTTAAGGCTTGGATTGAGTTTAAGTTTCTCATTAGTTTCATGTAAGAATTAGAACATACCAGGATTTCAAAAATTTTGGAGGATCGTCATTATCAGTCTTGAGTTTGAAGAACTGTCAATCATAGGAACAATGTTGATTTGGGGCGGGAGTCTATTTTGAGAAATTCTTCCAGGTTATTTTATACAAAATTCTGTGTGTTTGTGCATTTTTCTAAGTTTCACAGCTTACATCACTCTCTTTGAAATGTTTTTCCCCCAAATGAATAACAACATGGTTCTAGGTACTTTATTTACTTGTCTAATATTTATTAAGACCAAAATACTTGACACATGTTATGCTAAATACTGAGGAGCAGATGCGAGTGTGTTTCTGGAAGGAGTCTGGTGGGTTAGACAGACACAGAAACAGAGCACCACAGTGCAGCGCAGCAAGCTCTGAGATGCATGTAGCGAAGTGCTCTTCCAGCAGAGGATGGAGAAGCTGTTTCTGGGGGAGGTAGAAATGAGTTCATTCAAGTTGAGACCTTGTTCCTGGGGTCTTGGAGCCCAAGGAGAAGACCAGTTATTATTGCCCCATCTTCTTGCTCATTAGAGGACTAACTAAATGCAGCTGTTGGGGATTCAGAGCCTGGTGTTTATAGTTTCTCAGCAGTACTTTAAAGGAATGTAGCCCAAACTTTAACTGGCTTTAGAGATTCTAGTGATGTATCTCTCTCAAAGTCTCTCTCACCTCTCAGTTATCTGAATTTCCCATGATGCTACTCTGCATTCTTCTTGAGTCTGCTCATTTCGTCCTATGCTTTTGTTCTGTTGCTGATCACCCTCAGAATGTCTCTGTTCTGTTGTGCACACTGGGCTGCTGCCAGTGACCACTGGTGCTTCCTTTCTCTGGGTCCCAGTGGTCCAGATCCTAGTGCTTAGGACCTGGTGTGACTAGTGTGGCCACATGTCACAGAACTCAACTACTCCTTAGAAGATGATTGTTCCAAAACTTGTCACGTCTCTGTTCTGTTGACATTCTTGCTACTACTGCTGCTGGCAGTGGAAAAAAGCAAGTTCTGTGTTTATTAGCAAGTGCTCCATAACCAGGTGAGTTGGACATTATCAGTGTTCCTTTATGTCTCTGTTGCCAGTTCTGTTTGCAAATACTCAGCTCTGTATTATATTCCAAAGCACTCACACCTGCAACATCCTCAGAGGCATGCTCTTTGCTACTAAAGCACAGCTAGCAGTATTTGGGGTTTACAAATCCTCATCCCTACTCCCTTCACCCAGGAGGTAACCAATGACTAACTGCTGGGGCAACTAGAGAAAGTTCGAGCTTCCTTTGTCCCTCAAGGCAGGACAATATCTATGGTGCATTAGATGCTCCAGAGCCCCCACAGGATCAAGTCCATGCTGGGACTTCATCTCAAATTATACTCTTCTTGGCTTCCCCCCTCATATATCATGCTTTTCCTGTGCCTTTTTCAATTCATCCTCAAAAAACCACTTGCACACCAATCTTGTCACACCAGAATTTGTACTGTGGGAACCTAGCCTAGAATACTAGATCAGTCCAATTCCTGGAAGTCCCTGGGCCTGAGAAAGAAGGACATTTCTCCATCCCTCAAATCAAAGACACACCTTATGGCTTACCTCATATTGAAGTTCCTGGGATGTTTGACAATGATCACTTTTATTTATTTTTCAAGGGGGAAGAAAAAAGCCGAATCTCTCAGGGTGGGCCTTTGCCCCAGGGCACCAATGAGATAATCACAAAACAGTCACTGATTAGTGTCTCTTTTAAGATCTGAATTCTATTCTCTATTCGTGGTCATGAAACTTTCAGAGTTTCAGCTAGAGTGGAGAAGAAAAGTTAATAGTACACAAATAGAGCAGAAGAAAAGATTATGGTATGATTTTCAGTGTTGCTGGAGAACTCTATATGTAGCTGTGAGTAGTGGAGGATGAGAATCCAAATGCTGAAGGGTTTACAGACCACTAAAGAGTTTGACCTTTATCTTGTAGATACTAGGGATATACATAAATGAGATAATGATGTGAGGAAATATATACATATACTTTCAAAGATGAAAGTCGTAATTAACAAAGGGAACTAAAATGGAGAGACTTGGGCATACAGATTGGGAATTCTGCTCCATTGAGAAATCCAGTAAAACTCTGAATAAAAATGAGGTCATTTTGGGGCTCTGTAAAGAAAACAAATGAATATTAAGGAGAATATCCTAAAATGTGATAAGTAGGTCAGACAGAAGGAGGAGAGACAGTACATGTATTTGAAAAAAAAAAGGGGAGAAACCAGTAGCACAGAATTCACGGGAGAAATAACACTGGACATCAATTTCATGGGAAAATCAAGTAGTAGGAGAGCAAAACAGGATTTGGCGATGAGAATGCCATTTGCGTCTAAGGGGAGAACGAACAATCTCAGTCGGGGAATGAGAGCAGAAGCCAGACTGCAATAACTTAAGGACTGTGTGAAATTTTTCAAGGCAGAGCCAGTGATTGTCTCTCTCCTTTCCCCTTTCCAATCAGTGAAGATTAACCACAACTGAGAAAGGAATTAGAAAGTAGTTTGACGGGGATGTTGGGATAAGATAAAATATTTTTGAGATCGAGGGATAGTTAGACAAATCAGTACATTCTGGAAGAGTGATTCAGGGGAGAAAAAGAAATGTAGAATATCTAAAAAAAAGAGGGGTTAAATGATGATCAAGATCCTACAGTACAGGGAAGGGTGTCTTAGAGAAAAGACCAAGGGATACCTTGTTCTGAGACAGGAGGAAAGATGGATAAAAATGGATTCTGTGTTTGAGGCAGAGTGCCAGGGAGAAAGGTGAGCTGTTCCTAACAGCCTCTTTTTTGTTTGTAGAATCAAGCAGAGTCAACTGCTGGTGGGGTGTGGGAGGTCAAGGAACAGAAGTGCAATGAGCATTATAAAGTAAAACATGTAAACAGCAACAAAAGGAAATATAAAAGAGCCATAAGCAGACCCAAGAGAAATAAATGCCCAGTGGTACTGAGGGCCTACTTGATTTGAAATGAAGGTGTGGTGGTACCATTCAGCCCCATTGTAGAATTTTAATGTTCAGCACCAAGGACAAATAGTAACAAAAAAAAGGGGGCTAGTAAAAAGAATCAGTAGATTCGTCTTTGGTTATGTATTACCATGGGGATGGCTGGGGGTAGGTAATGCTTAAAGAGAGGAAAAATGAGAAAGAAATTGAGGGTGCTAGTGAAAATGCATCTAAGTGATTAAACCATGATGTCTAGGTTGCATTGGAAAGAAATTGAGATCAGAGGGAAATTGTCAGACCTAGGAAACCAGGAGGACGTTTCAGACAAGAAGGGTATAAAGAAAGCTCCAGAGGCAAGCTAAGCCTTTGCAAAGTATAGTGACAGTGAAGAGAGGCCCAAGGAAGGCAGGGAACGTGAGCTGGGGACTGGAGATGGACAGATGGGGGGCTCTGAAAACCCAGGGAGCTAATACACCAACTGCACACAAACAAGGAAGGATAAATCAAGATAATCTTTGAAAAAGACAAAAATGGAAGGCTTAATTGAAGGTGACACATAGAACGTGATGGTGAGAGCAGCAAGGATAGTACCTATATTCCTTGCTTCTTGCCCTAAAAACTAGAAGAATAGCGATATCCCTGACGAAGTGAAATAGATAAGCAAGGAAACATGCCTAAGCTGAAAGAGAAATGAACCTTGTGTCAGATGTGATCAATTATTCAAGTGGGAATTTCCTCTAGACTACTGCAAATACACTTTTTAAAATATAAACTGATGGTATTGGGGTCAGGCCTACACGGTTGTTTTCAGATTTCAGTCACCTCTAATATTATATACTGACCTATTGTCACTAGAACAAACCCTCATACCATCTAGTTTTCCCCAATAATTTCCAATTCAAAATTTATGCTGTGGTCATTTAGAATAATTAAAAGCTAATGTATAGACATAAAGAACTTAACCTGGAGCACTAAATCACAGATGGAGTTCAATATAATTATCATGATTGCAAAATAACTTGATACCCTAATATACAGAAGTATTACGTTGGTGGGGGGGGCTGGATAGCTATTCATATACATTGGGGTGGCATGGGTTAGGGGTATAGAACATGAGCAGAGCACCCTGACATGCTTAGAAATCATCATCCATCTCTGCCTGGGGGAGTTCTCTATGGGCAAACTCATTATTTCTAATCATTACGCTACTTAAAACTCTAGGCAATAGAAATGAGTTAAGAAAAATAGACATCCTGTGAGCCTGATAGAGTTAATCCTCCTTCAGAATCTGGATTCTATTTTTTCTTCAAAGCAATATCATGCTTACTATATTGCAAAACATTTTATTCTTCATAAGTACATACATATTAGTAATTTATGGCTTACAAATATTGTCTTTGGGGCTCCTTTACTACCCACAGTGCTGTGTAAATTGTTTTTATTAGGCCAAGTCCATGACATACACTTACTAATTCTGAGGTGAATGCAAAAACTTGTAGATTTGCCTGCTAACAAATATTTCCTTGTATCTTATTTTTTTCTTTTCCTACACGAGTGTCACCATCTTGACACAACCAAGTTACATCTTTCATGTTGGTAAAAGCAAGCAATTTTTTTTCCAAAGAAAGATAGAGTGGTTTATCACATTGCTCAATCTTGTGTTATTCTTCTCATTCAAAAAACAGGTGGAATATTTTGTCCTATGAAATGTACAAATATTTCCCAACTTGGGATATGCAAAGTCATTTATCAGCTCCCCTGCAATGTATTTGGGAAAAAAATTATATCCATAGCGCAACAAAACCCCTTTTTATCACCCGGCATGTACGCTGCCGTGACTGACGAAGCACAGGTGGTGTTCTCTAGGACGTAGAAATGAAACGCTCTCCCCAGGGTGAACAGCTTCTTACGAGAATATTCGGAGTACAGTGTGTTCCAGGCATGCAGCACCTGTTCTCCACTTGCTTAAATGTCTCATGAAGGGGACAGAGAAAAAATAGTTTGTCTCTGTCTCCGGGAACATACATAAATTTAGCATAGGTTCTTTTTTGGAGTTTGAATTATCTTAAAAAAAGACATATGATATAATTTCTTAAAGATGCTTTTCACATGACATATTATTCTATAAAATGACTGATGGGGGAGGAGAAGAATAGATCTAAAAGAAATAAAAAATAAAATGGAAGGATGGCAGTCACAAATCCAAGTGGAAAACTGGGATGCAAGGAAAACTCAGCAACCTACCCGTGCTACTCGTGCCAGCACCGCGTCAGAGTGCTGGCTCTTTTGTTCTACCGTGGTTACGGGGCGTGAGGAATCCAGGCAACTTCTCTTTGAACACCGGAGAACTGCCCTCTGTGTTAGAAGATGTTATTGACCAACTATCGTTAGAAAATTCATTGAGTCTGTATTATTTTTCTTACATTTTGAAATGAACTCAGTCTAAAGAGGGGACTTGAATGTTTTTATCCCATGATTGTCATACTCTCATTAAAACATACTAAAAAATAAAAAATATATTAGTCCCACAATACTAAGTACTGTCATTGACATTTCTTGAAGTATAGGAACATTGGAAAGATTTTAGAAATAAAGTCATTGCTACATAGACTTAAGTTGTACCATGCTCTTAAAAAAAGTATTATCTACTACAGAATACACACACAAGTGAGGACTTCCAAAGTATGTGAGCAAGAGTTATCCATGCATACACATGAGTGTGTGCACTCACCTGGACATACACACACACACACACACACACACAAAATTCATAGTGTCCAGACACAGCTGTGGATGCAAAGCACCTGACCTCTTCAGCATTTGACTACAACATTGAAGTGAATCACCTGTCTAAACACTGTACTACTGTAACTTTCAGACCACTGTTTATTAATAGCCACTGTGTGAGTAGTTCTTGAGCCTTCTGGGGCTGCTTTCAGCATCACAGACATACTCGTAAGAAGGGAATTCAAGGTCATCAGTCTGTGTTAAGCAAGTCCTATATTTATCAAGTTGCTACAAATGGATAACTTATTCTTCCTCTCCATGCTTGCTGGGCTCAGGACCAGTCGTTATTTTCATAAAATATTTTTTTTAATGCAAGGAGGACAATCTAACATGCATCTGCAGTTCAAGCTCACCCTGAGGGTTTGTGACTCTAGTAACTGGCTGAGGACTAACACTTTGGAATCAGTCCTACCTTCTCTTCCAGCCAGTCTGGCTCACCTCAAGAGCAGGTGCAAAATTCAAAACAGCTTCCAGACTCAGAAAAACTCTTTTGTTACTGCAGTTCTGTCCAGGAAGTATATAAATGTGCATGATTACAAATGTGTATTTTTGTTGTTGTGTGTGTGCATATGTGTATTCTCACACTACAATTTAAAATAATTCTTCTTCTTTCCCTCCTCCTCCTCCCTCTTCTCCACCTCCATTTTACAATGTTTTTTTTATTTGTGGCTTTGTACCAAACTTGAATGAGGGCTTATGTTGAGTTCTACACTCTGACCTGCTTTTTAAAGACCCCTTCAAATACAAAGATTTTGTGTTTTTTTTTCATGGAAAGGTGAGCAATGAGGATTTTATAATGTGAAGTATGTAATGTATGATATTAGTAAACAAAAGATTTATGCACAGATCTGTAAACAAAGCCAGAAAAAATCAACAGTAAAAATAAAAAATATATGGAAATAATTATAAAATGAATGTAGCTAGTCACATGAGAAAGTCTACCTAGGAAATGATGCAAGAAAATGAGGGGGAATACCTTAAGATCTATCCAAAACTCGGGCACTGTCCTGAAATCTCACTAACAAATACTTAAATTTAAAATGTAACAAATATATGGCAAAAATATAATGATAATCCATAAGCCACAGCACTGTATGTCTGCACAGTGGACATTCAAATGTTTGTTCCTTTCTTACCCAAATAATTGTAAAATATATTGTTGTAATTATAGGATAAGTATTATGCAGGAAGGATAAAGAAAGACAATAGAAATCTATCTGAGTATTACCAGAACAATACACAGGTGAGAATTTTCTAGCTGCCCCATATAAGCATTTTGTTTATTTATCAGGCACCTACTTACGTGGAGAACATGGCGTTAGTCTGGATAATATGATAGTATTAACCAGAAAGGTCACTTAACTTCCTCTATAATGACTCAATGCCCACCAGAAATGTTTAGATCTTTATTTAGTTTCTTAAGCAGACTTTTCTGGTAGGACAAGATTTCTTCCAGCAGCCAATAAAAATATTTACATTTACTTCACAGTAATTTTGCCAAGCACTGATTAATAAAATTTCATTGTTTAAAAACAAATTTTGGCAAGTTTTATAATAATGAGCATCTATCCCTCAAAATCTGATCACCAGATTTATGATGTTTAAGTTGGTGGAATCAAGACATTTCCATCTCCTCTCCTTTCAAAATCCTTTTCCTAACATCTAAGAAAACAAACAAAAAGAAATAAAAACACATTGAATCCTTTTTAAAAACTTAGCAGACATCTGTAATCCCCACTCACAATGTTTGAAGACTGAGTAAATAGAGGAATAAGTTAGAGGAGTGGAAGGAATAAAACACTGCACACAGATGTACTGAAATATTTGGCTCCTAACAACCCTGGAAAGGCTCAGAAACTGGAATTACAAAGAATGACTTTAAGATATCAGGGAGAGTATTTGAAAAGCCACATAGGGAGCAATTAGCTCCACATCCCTGGTCCCCACACACTCTGAGTACCTTCAGATGACTAACCACACGTAACACACCTGCCGGTACAGGGCCAGAGGACAGCAAGGTACAATATTGGGGGAAAAATGAAATTAAGCTAAAGTTTGCTTACTGAACTGTGGATAGAGAGCCTTCTTTTCCCACCAAATTCCAGAAAGCTGTAGCCATGTTAATTATCCCGAGGTATTCAGGTATGAGAGAGAATGTACTGCCTACTGCAAACCCCATTAGAGGAATGCAGACACTTGGGGGTTTCATAACAAGGGAGCTGACTGGTCAGTCATGGTAAACACAGGAAGTTCAGCAGTGCAGAATGCAGCCCACACCCACAGAACTTCCTAGTCACTTTTTAGGGCCTTGATCTTAACTAGAAACAAAACCAAAGGACTAAAAGCTTCTAAAATTAAAGGGAGAAAAGAAACAAAACAAATTCAAGGGGATAAAAAAACCCCACTGTAATTAATATCCTTGGCAAAATAAGAGAGGTATTGAACCCATGGCATAAAACAAAATGTGTAAAAAGGGAAGTTCATGGAAAAAGAAATAGATATTAGAGCATAAAATGATAATCAGCTGAACAAAAATTTAACAAAAATGTTGGGAGATCAAAAATACAAAGAGATAACTAACAAGAGGGGGAAAGATGAAAGAAAAAAATTAAGCAAAGGAGGCCCAACATCTGACTGATAGAAGTTCCACAGAGAAAACCAAAATACTCTCTACCTCTGACAGATGTAAGCCTCTAGACTGAAAACACCTACCACCAAGTGCCTGAAGCTATAAATGAAAATAAATAAATAAATAAAAATAATAAATGAATAAATAAATAAATGTGAGGCCCTCCAGAGGGAGGAAAAGGGGAGTACATACAAAAGATCAGAAATAAAAATTGTGTTTGCTTTCTAAAAGCAACATAGAAAGCTAGAGGACAGTAGCAGAATGCATTTCAAATTCTTCATGTGTATGATACTCATGTCTATGGAGGGAGACACCAAAAAAAAAATGGAATTACCTTCTGGAAGGTGGGCCCCTTGTAGTACAGGCTTCTCCAGCTGGGCGAGTGTTCTAACTAAGAACCCATCTCTATCAGTGTACCAGCTGACGTCGTTGTGAGAGGCTGCGTTTGGCTTCAGTGAACTTTTTTTGAAGACTCTTTCAATGTGTTTGCCCATTTTATGTTGGGTGATTTACAAGCACACCTGCCCACACCATGCTGAGTGTTCAGCAGTTTGCGACCGGCACCTGCATGACCCCTGTGCCTCACCCGCCCTATTTACCCAATCTCGCCCCAAGCAAGTTTTTTTTGTTTCCCTGGATGAAAAAAGTCTTCAAAGGGAAATGTTTTGCCAATGTGGAAGAGGTGAAGCAAAAAAGGGCAGAAGCATAAAAGGCATAAAAATTGATGAGTTCAAAAACTCTTTTGAGCAGTGGAAAAAAGGTCTTGATAGGTGTATTGCATCACATGGGAAGTACTTTGAAGGTGACTGAAGTTTAACCATGTAAGAATAATTACACAAGTTTTTATAAGTAAAATCTGTTTGGGGGGGCCTTTCCTCATATTCTAGTAGTCTACATTCAAACACAATATCAACATATGTGAAAATGAAGTAAAGACTTATTTTAAATGTTAGCCTACCAAAAATACCTTTTGTATTGTTTCCCTGAAAGCTAATAGTATTTCCACCCATAACAGGGGATAGAACAGGAAGAAAAAAGACTTTGGATTGGAAAACAAATTCAAATGGAGAGATACAAATTGGAAAAAGGCAAAAAAAAAAAAAATTCCCAAGGGATTACAGAGTGTCCAAATAGCATCTGAGCAAAAGCCTTCACACAAAGAAAAGCCTTTCCAGATTGGTAGACAACCCCAGGAGGCATGTTTCCAGAGGAAATAAAGATGAAAGAGAAATAGATACATTAACAGGAAGATTTAACCGTATGGAAATTTGAATAAGGCAATATTTTATATGGTTATTTGAAGGTGTATGATGACTTAGCCATAATTTTAAAACAAACTAAGGAACCAGAAAAAAAAGTTGCAATGATTAATTCCAGGAAAAAATACTGTAAGAATGCAATAAAAATAGAACATGCTAGCTGGCTCATTAATGAGCAGTATTTTCATTAGTCATGATAATGATAACATTGACTGTGGGTTCATCCCCAAACTGTGATGGAGTTGGATAATGTTTAAAGTTAATAATCAAAATAAAGCAATACTATTCAGTGTTAGAAATAAACAGTTAAGGACCAGAAGAGCGAAGAGAGATGAAATCTTCCAAAGGAGGATTGCTATGGCGAAGGGGCTAGTAGTGAGGTGGTGGGAGGAAAGAAGCATTACTATAAGTCTTTCAGCAATAGGTCGCTTTTGAAAATACATAATCGAAATTAAAATTAAATTTCTAAAAAGTTTATCATTCCACAAAAAAACCCAACTAACTAATAAAACCTGATTTCTTAAGCATGCAGTCAAGCACCAAGCTCTGAACCTCATCAGAATACAGAGACCCCAGGAAGCACTACTTGGAACAGCCCACTAGCTTCTCCTTCATTTATCTGGATGTTGTTGTTGTTGTGCATTCATCACGTCACCAAAGGCTGAGCAGGGAACGAAATAGAACATGTCCTCGCCCTCGTGCAATTTCTATCTTGTCTACAACAGATTAAATATAAAACATCAGTGCTAATTCCAGGAGGCAGAAGGAGAGGGGGAGAGAATAAATAAGTTGTTAGAAGGGGAGTAGGGGACTGATGGAACAAATGAACTTGTGTGCAAAATACTTTTAAGATGTAAAGTTGAACATGTTTTTAAAATAAGTAACACAGATATAGCCAAGTATTTAGAGAGATGTTGTTTATTTAAGAATATACGGTATCGATTCCATAGTAACTTCTCGCACTGGGGAAGAAAAGGAGAACTCAAGCCGCTTCTGAAAAACTGGACGTGAAGTGTGAACACCACTCTGTCACACTCTGTGGACCATCATTTCCTAATCTTAACCCGAACCTTCACTGACTTCTCTCTGGTGAGAAAAGAGATAACCACCAAAGTACTAATGTGTCAATAGATTAAGGCTTATTTTTAAAAGCTTATGCCAGATTTGCATTTAATACTGCATCCTTCGTATATAAATAAGATGAATTGAAATTCATCGTGCACACCCACAAACAAGTTCTATTGTCAGCATACTTTTGCTCCCAGGCTCTGTGGCTTAGATCACCATTCATTTGTCTACACAGCAAAACTGTGATGATATGGCAAGACTGTTAATAAAAAATTTTCATTTCACTATCTGCTCATCTACTTAATAGTTGTGGAGCATTATGGCGGATCAGGCCCTATTCACAGGCTGAGGATATGTGGTGACCAGAACAAAACTCACACTTGAAAAAGAAAAAGCAAATGATCAATAAGTAAGCTCTCCCAAAAACTTTAGAGAGAGTTAGCCAATATCAATAAAATACAACACAGAGATTGAAGGTGTTTCCTTAGAGTAGGTAAAATTAAAAAAAAAAACAACAACACCTCAGAGTAATGGATCATCCCATAATGTCACTTGGCCTGGTAACATCCCTCATAGGTTCCATGACCTTGGCCAGAGAATTTCCTTATTTTTTTTCCACATGGGTATCATTTTATAGCCGTGGTCCAACACAGAAAGCATTTCTTGGCCTGTTCTCTGGACTTCCTCCTCTGAGAGTTTGAACTGCTGACTCGATTTCCTTTTGTTTAGACCTTAGTTTTGCCACATTCTTTACCTAGACAGCAACCCAGCTGACATGTGATTTAATTCTTACAAAATCCCTTTTGGAACTCAACTTGTCTAGTGACCTGGAGTTATACATCTGTATGGCTGCAAAGAACAGTTTTCTGAACGGCACTCTAACATTTCTCTCACTGCAGAGTGAAGGAGTGTTTTTTCCTGCTGCTTCCTTTTGCTGGATCAGAACACTCCCCAACTTGCCACGTGACATTCAACCCTTTCCAGTGTACAGCATGATATGACTTCAAGTCTTACCAGACTTTAATCCCTAGGGGACTTGAAATCATTTAAAAATCTACTTTATTAGCAAAATTAATTTTATTTATTTTTGTGGGTTTTATAACATGGGTGTTAGATTTAAGTAAAAGTGAGGCAATCCTAAAAAATAATTCTTGCTGGTTGTTAACTTTGTGTTTTTATATAATTACTGTAGCCTGATAAATAGCTGGTTTGCTGAAACACTGGAAAACAATGAGACTTCAGCATAAATAATTTCTCACAAAAAATATGCTAAATAAAAAGGCAACAAGTTGAACATTAGAACTTTATAAGCTACCCACACAAACTCAGCCTACCACAAGTGCCCAGGCACGGCTTAGTGCTGCTCCCCGGCATGTCGTCTGCAAAGGGGCTCCCTAACCCCAGATTCTTCTCTGTGGTGCCACAAGGAGAGTACTCATGATCTCATTTAGGTTTCTCTGTAGTGTCTTTGCTACAGAGTATAATCTTTTCCCATCTGGGGTTCTTTTCAAAATGCAAGCCACTACACACTTTCTTTTTACAAGTTGGACCCCAGGTCGGAAATGCTATCTCCTGCTGTGTAGAACATCTGTTCGGAATCTTACTACTTATTTTTTTTCCTACTTACTTTCCCACTGGTTATTTCCCACACCAAAATTACTCGATGGAATGGGGTTAGCAACATTATTTTACATACTTTGGAGGCTCAGGTCTTTTCCAGTTTATAATATCCCACAGAATAGTATTCTGTGCATATTATGATTCAACCATTATTAGTTGAAAAAAGAAATGGAAGGATGGATTCCTTCTTTTTGTAAATCTTGTAAAGGACAGTTGACAGCTGTCACTCCCTCTTTATTAAATAAAATATTTGGGCTCTATCACCTTATACATATGCTGAGTAACAGAATTGGGGTTTGGGAGTGTCTAGATTAATTAAGTCTAGTTGTCCATAGCTTTGGAAAGGGGAAAGCAAAGTGAGAAGGGAAACAAAGATACATTGAAGAAAGATAAACTGGACTGATTTTACATCCCAAGGAAATATCAAAAAGTGCTTTAAGCAGAGTGATAAGAAGTATAAAAATGGGAAAGGAAGGTACGGGTTTTTTTTTTTTAAACAAACTAAGCTAAACCAAAGCCATCAAACTGTAGCTCAGTATGATAATGAATGGGTTACATAATCTCAGTCCAGGGAGAACCTGGAAATCACTAAAGGAATTATCAACCAAAAAAACCCTCCTTAAACAGAAAGTACAATCAATATAATATTCTTGTTTGCCATATCCAAGATGCAGAGTGGGATACCCTTCACAATGTGTAGACGGGTGGGAGGAGTCTAACAACCCTTTGGCACTCATCTGTATCTCCACTGCATGCAAAGTGAGACCTGCAGAGTTTTCCCTCTGTTCAAATTTCCTTTACACTTCATGTGTATAAAATGTGAGAATTAGATTTAATGTTAACTATTATCAAGTAAACCAGATTAATGTTTTTCCTAATCTGTGCCTAAAAACACCTTTAAAAATTACTCATCTTTAAAAAAAAATATTAGAATAAATTTACATGCTATATGCCAGACCTGACCATGGAGTGTCGGCCAGGAATTCCAAAAGCATCCTGGGCACCGGTTCTTCATTCCCTGACAATGGACAAGCTGTACAGAAGTCCTGCATTCACAGCCACCAAATAAATAAATAAATAAATAAATAAATAAATAAATAAATAAAAGCTGCACTTCGAATCCTGATTCCCATGTTATAGGAGGAGATGTTACAACTTTGCAGGAATTCTCTAGGTCTCCAGAAGCTGAGCTGTAATCCCTGGCACCTAACCTGCTAGTGCCTGAGTCCCAAATGTTTAGACCTGCATTTGAAAGAAAATTCACACATATCCTAAATTTACCAAAACATCAGTAATTATTCCTGCCTCGGGCTTTGATCACTTCCTAGAGCGGCTCTGACAATGCCTCTCCTCAGGCCTGGCATCTAAGCCCCTCCATCTTCTGACACAAAAAGCAAGCAGAGTAATAGGAATTGGAAAGTCCATTAATACACTGGGGACAGTTCTTGGCAACTGGGAGACAGAAGCCAATAGGTACATATTTTCCAATTTTTTCCTTTGATTGGATGATCCTGAGAAGTGTGTCCTATGGATTCTTGGGCTGACCAAGTACAAACCTCATCTTGAGCCATTTTCTTTCCTTCCATGTGTCTCTCTGCTTGTCCCTTGTTCCTGCTGCTATGGAACCACACTCCCAAAGATGACACTCAAATGTAAATCCCTGCCTGAAGTTTTTAGAGGAAACCAGGATAAAACAATCAACGATGGGACCATTTTCTGCTTATACTGTAAGAAGTGAAGTAGCAGGACACAGAGTCCAGCCGCTCTGCAGGCGCCGGCATGGTTCTCTGTGGAGTAACGGGAGGGTGAGGATGTGTGCCACCTCTCACCAACCTCCGGCCTGTAAGCCTCCAGAGTAAAACCCCACATCATGCAGTTGTATAATTTGCCCCCATTCTCCTCATATCCTTGCTCCATTGACAGTTACAGACAAATTCCAATAAACCAATTTTTGTTTTTCAGTGGCTTCTAATGAATGTTATATGGGTTTCCGAAAAGATATACCAGATGTAAATGTAGGAGGGTATATATGCACATAAATTTGCAGGCACCTCTTGGGGCTGGTATGTTTGAAAATAACATTTAATTTCACCAATGAGTAAAGGTGAACTACTAAAGTAACGTGAGATGGCGTGTTCATTGTTAAACCCTGACATGTCTGGAAACCACACAACACTCTCTCTGGTATCCTTAGCACACTTCACGTTTATCACAAACTTATCAAACGAGATAACATACGCAGGGCATAGCACGGTGTGAAGCTCATGATAAACCTTCATTCAATTTTGGTCTCCTTCCCCTACTACCACGGGAATGTATGTTTTCTTTCCCCAGCACTGTGGAAATGAACTAAAAAATAGAACTCCCTAAATATGACAAATGTTCAGAAGTTTGTTACATTTTTGGCAACCCCATTACTGTCAGTGAGCATCTCCAGAAACCTGTATTGATGCCATTTTAATATTTGAAATGGTTCGTTTGGCAACCATAAACAGCACCAGCAAGTTTGATTCTGTGGCCTCTTGCCTGGATAATGGATGTAGGACTAGGTCCTAACTAAATTTTCTTGTTCTTCTGCTCTTTCTTAAAATTCAGACCATACATCAGAAAAAACAAATAAATAACACTGCTAAAGTCCCTGTCACAGTCAGTCCCATCTTCAGGGACCAGGAATGCCTTTGGCTGCAAATTCCTTAGAAACTGCCTGTCACTTTTTCCTTTCCTCCAACTTGTCGCACATCACCCACGAACTATCTTTTTCTGCTAAATCTGTCTAGAGCTGGAGGTGAACCTTTGCTCTGGGACTGCAGGCTTTGAAGGTGCATGGACTTATGTCCTCCACGCCTTGCCCTTCCTAGCACCTAGAATTTGTGTGCACACCTCTAAGTGACCTAGTTATATCATCAAGTCCATGAGGACACATGTGGTATTTCAGTTTTTGTGTGTATTTAGGTTGATTCTCTCTATGCTTTCTGGAACATACAAGATGATAGAGAAGTAATACAAAATTATATTTTTTGGCAATTTCTACTTAGACCATCATTTTAAATCTAAGATGATATCTACTGGTTTACATCCAGTATTTCTTTATAATTAACTTTTCTGTGTGGAAAAATATGTTAAGATTGAATGAACACCTTTAAAAAGCTCACTGGTCTCCACTCTTACCCATGAAAAGAGCACGGGTTTTCTCCTTCACTGTGCAAACCATTCTTCCGTAGTGATACCAGCTGTAGCTCATTGATAGAAGAAAAAGTTTATCATTTACAATGACGTTATTTAGAATCGGTTTAGTTCTGAAGCCAAAATATCACAGTGAAGTTAGTTTCTGTTCTGTAATAATGAACATCATTGCAATACATGGCTAGAATGCGGCCTCAGCATTGTAAGGATTCCCTGAAGCCATGCTCCTTGGAAAGTCTTTGAGACATGAGAGAATATTGGTTTCAATAAATCAGCCTATTCTTTCCAGTGTTTATGAATATTAGCTGTATGCCATATTTATTTTTCTGATAATGTTTTACTATCTGTGATTTCTTATAAATTATATCATTTAAGAGAAGGAAATATACCTTACACCTTTAAACATTTACAGCTTTGAGTATAGACCACAGCCTTTTAAATGAATTATTGATTTGATGAATTTGGTTTGGTTGTAGTGACACACTTGTAATTTTAGTACAGAATGGTACAATTTCCCAAATGGAGTTTTCCCAAGATCGTGTACATCCCCAAAGATGAACATAATCCACATTTTGATTATGTTTAGGATTTCTATACCTAGTAATCAATAGTTTACATATAAAGTGACGTGTACAAGAAAGCACAGATTGCCTTATATCAAAGAGTATTTTTCAAAATGTATCCTAGGAATAAAATCATGTAGGGGTTGTTGTTAAAAATCACTGCATATTACTTGAACTCATTCCAAATCTTCTGATCAGAATCCCTAAGGCTAAAAGCCAGGAATTTGCATTTTTAATAAATCCCCTGGTTGGTTCTTCAAGATACTAAATAAAGTATGAGAGCTGCTTATCTAAAAGCTTACATGAGTTTAAAATTCCAGCTTGGTAACAGGAAACTGTCCGCTTGTTTTCCATGCTGAATCTGTTGCACTGAGGTACTCCACAAGGTGAGGATCAGCACTTTTTTCTTTTTTTGCAGCGTAAGACTCCTCCTATTTGCTAAAGTAAATAATAGCAAAAATAAGAATGAGCTATAAATCGTGCTAAATGCTGATAACTTGAAATCTCCAAAATGGAATAAATTACTGACTATTGCACTTTAAATGGACATTAAGAGTACTCCAAATTACCAAATGTTTTACCATTTTGATAAATTGGTTTTAATTTTTTATCAGACTATATTTAAGTACCCCCTATAGCATGTGCCAGACAGCTCCATTAGGCATTCTCAATCGCATTTATTTTATTCAATGTATAAACGGTATAAACTAAAGACAGTTTGTAGAGCCTGATGCCATATTCCATTTCACTGCTTGGAATAGTTCGCCCTCTAAACCCTAGGGAAAAAATGTGAAAGTGCAGGGAATAAGTTAGAGTGTCATTACTTTTTATTTGATTTTGCAAACATTCCTCATAAACAACAAAGAAAAAAATTAAAATTCTGGTTAAAATGAGACCATTTGTTGAACAATGAGAAGAGATCTGTTCCACCTTATCCCAAAGGGTGAGGGGTATGTATAATAAAGGCACTCAAGTCCTGAGAGTCTAAGGGAGCATAATTAACTCCTTGGCACTGTGAGACAGACTCCCCTGCATGTGGTTCACTGCCAGTAAAGGACACGCCTGGAACCACCGGCCAAGAAGAATTACAGGCATTTGCTGCTACTTTAAAATATTCATGTTTCAGCTACAACACCGCATATTTTCAGTTGACAGATATGGGGAAAAAATTAGCTTCTTTTTTTCTCCTTACCTTCCTGGCATAAGAACTCTACATACTTAACTCATTTAACAAAACTGATAGCTTTCATTACCACTATGAATTTAGGAGTCTCATGAGTTTACTGTTTTTTTTTTTTTTAAATAGTACACAAATTTGGAGAATGCATTTACCTGCTCAGAGCTGACTGATGCAGATTTATGCATTTTGACTGGAAACTGAAGGCAGTGTTGAACACCGTGACAATGGTAGATGAAACAACCCCTCCAGACGCTTTCCCTCATAAACTGGAAGTCAAAAATGCACAAAAACTAGTAGTCAGAACTTTGAAGGCCTTGGAGCCTTTAAAAATAGCCTGCTAACAACTGTATCCTAAAAACAAAGAGCGTGTTCCCATGCAAAATAAAGATGACAATGTAGAAGTTATACACACCTAAGCAAAAATCATTTTTAAGTTTGTTCTTTCATTTCTCTCTCTATTGAAGGGGTTTCCTTCCTCTTTTATATAAAAACTGAAAGAGTTGCACAAGAGCCAGATTTAATGCACCCCTAAGATTCGGCAATAGGGAAGAAAAGAGAAAAGTTATGTAATGGCTTTTCTGTTAAGTTACTAATGCATCGCTATTGATATCAGGTGCTTTGTGTATCAAGAATCAAAAAGCAAAGCTTGTTGAATGAACTCTAGATTTGAAGAGTGGGTCTGTAACTGAAAATCCAATATTGCCTCTGAGGTAGGTATGTAAGGATAATATTCCACTGATTTTTTTATAAAACACTCTACATTATTCTCTGAATATATATATATATATATACACCTTATCCCATTCTCAGATCAATTAACTCAGAACTTTCACTCAAATGCCCCTGCAAATAACCCCCTCCCTGACACCACCAAATCTCATCATGTAAAACAACCCAACAGCAGATATACAACCACTTTCTCTGTATGGTTCAGTATGCAGCACAGGGCCCTACCTGTGGCAGGTGTTTCCATCTGAAGGTTAACTTGAAATTAAATGTAGCCTTTCTGTGGAAATCTGCCACGTTAAATGATTATAATTTCTGAAATCCACTGTAGTCATACAACAGGTTCTTTGTCAGCCTGGTTTATACTCTTCTATTAGACCCTTAACAAAACTCATATTTATTGTGGATATCTTTGTCACTAAACCATACTTACTAATGTGCTCCATTGTTGCTAAAAATACTAGGCCTGGTCATTTGTTTTCTAATTTACATGGGTATTACTTACTTTCGATAACACACCACATGATTTAAATTAGAAATGTGGTATTGGTCATTCAGAGTAAAAAACTCAGTAATAACGATTGACGACATTTGAATAGAACTTGACAGTTTTCAAGGCTTCACAGGGATGACCCCCTTTGGTGTTCACAAGGGCCACTTACAGCACACCCAACTCTGACACTGTCTCCGTTTAAAGAGGAAGCTGAACATTCCAACGATGATACTGTCACTGTACATTAATCTATTTGTACAAGCTGGAAGAAAAGTGTATACGTTAAAAATTATTCCAAGAACTTATCTCTGAATCCATCTCTATTTTAACTAACTGTGACACTCCATTCTTCACAAGAACTTTGTACTTCTGTGTTTGTTTTTTTTTAAAGAGAGAGTCCACACCTTGAACATTCAAAAATGATGGCAGCAGTTTATGTGTGCACTTCTTTACTCCATTACTTACAAATAATTGGGCTACATTAATTTTTAAATGCAGGCAGAATAATATAAAACTCTATTGACAAGATTTTTAGTAATGGTTAGTCAAGGTTTTCTCCTATTGAAAGTTTGCAAACACTTGGAATTGAGGATCTATTTTTTTTAGAGGGGGTAATGGGGTATGAGTTGTGTGAAAAGTTTTTAATTTTAGAATTTCTTTTCACTGGCTAACTTTAGAAATCATTTTGTGGCTTATAATCATATAACTCCTTATTTGGAAAGAAAATTACAATTTAAATCTTAGTCAGCTTGGACTGCCATAACAAAATGCCATCGACTGGGTGGCTTAAAGAACCGAAATTCATTTTCTCACAATTCTAGAGGCTAGAACTCAGAGATAAAGGTACCAGGTAAAAGGTTTTTTTTTTTTTTCTAGTGAGAGTTTTTCTCCTTTCTTGCAGATAGTCACCTTCTCTGTATGCTCACATGGCCTTGTCTCTGTGCATTTAATTACTCCCTGCAAGACCCCCATCTCCAAGTGTGGCCACACTGGAGGCTGAAGCTTCAACACATGACCTGGCGAGGAGGGAGCAGGGGCAGATGCACAAACATCAGGACATGCAGCTTCTGTCACAGGATATGGCTTTAAGGTCTTGGGGTCATGGTTTTTCAAAATGAAGATGTTCAAATATTTTTCACCTCAAATAAGAGCTTTGTGGATTATTTAACTTTGATAAGTGAATTATCATATTAATTTATTGAAGGTATGAATTATAGCATAATGGTTAAAGATATAGAGTCTTAGAGTCTGTCTATTTGGTTTTGAATACTAGCTCTGTCTCTTCCCATGTGTTGTGGGCAATTTACCTAATTGTCTCGCTTCCATTCCCTTGTCTATAAAATAAGAATAATAGAAATAATCTACAATAAAGTCATTGGAAGGGTTAAGTAAAATAATCTTTAAAATGCTTTAGCAAAGTGCCTCGGTATAACATAAACACGGTACACATAATATTATAATTATGAAGATGATGCTACACCTGCCCTAAAAGCACAGTATGAGGTTCATACACAGGCATGGTTGCCTCGGTTGGTCAAATTTTCATTCCTACTCTTTCCATAATTAACATGTTCATTCTCCATTGATTCGCCATTGGAAATTATTTTTCATTGATTTCATTTCTCTTAAATAACAGCTCCTCTTTGTAATTAAAGGTGTTCCTTATCTATGTAAATACATTCTGCCTGTAAATATTTTTTTGGGTTTTGATAACTGGCTTTTCAAATATGCCCACATTAAGAATAATGGGACATTTTTCCAAAAGCTTGTAGCATGATTTGAAGTTTTTCAAGTCCATAACTAAGAGCAAAAGTAGGTTAGAACACATGACAACCCTACTGGCTTTGGCATTGTGTAAAATAGTCTTTCTTCTACAGAGTTGTTGTGACACGCTGCAGGCATTCAGTGAGAACACTCAAACACTGACTGCTTTAAGCAATCACTGACATTGGTTCTACCAACTTGAAGTTGAGAATGACTTTGTGTAGTAACCATATCTTTGTCTAAATGTTTTAATCAGTGCTTTGTATAGCCTGTGGATATTCTTAGCAAATCAAGGGTACCCACAGCACAATCCTCTGACTTTTGAGTCTCCTTTCTCTAATCATGTATCTACCTATCTACCTCATTTTTTTTTTTTCCTTCATCTGGCTCCAAGGCAAGTCTATTGTATGAAGAAAAGTGATTCAGATCTGATAGGATAGCTTTGGGGTACTTATATAAGAGAATCTTGTAGGTGTGTGGGATCTATTATGCTCATGCTAATGCAATGTTAAATGTTACCTTCTATGATGCTGCTATTGCCTAGGAGACAGAAAGATGGGTGATTTCTCCTTACACACTATATACTTAATGTCCACAATCATCTTTTTTTCTCCTAAAACTTTCCCCAACTTCCATGAGAAACTTACAGAAAATGCTGTCAATAATTTGCACTCTGACAGGGCAATAATTTGCACCCATCCGCACTTGATTCACTGCAGCCCAGGATGTAAACGTGCAGTGCAGAATGCACCTGTCTTTGTCAGGTGAATGAATGTGAAGTTAAGACCATCCAGCCTGAATTTCTATGTTCAATCTAGTTAGGTAACTCAGGATTTACTAGTATTTAAAATTAGAAGGGTTTTCTCATCAATCTAACATTTGAATTTATTTTTGTGGTTTTCTACAACCTGAGCAAAATATCATAAACCTTCTCTTGCTTATTTTTGTTGTTATTTGTTTTTGTTTTATGTGTGTGAATCTCTTATCTGCTATCTTCTTCCCCCTATTCACCCCTCTTTTGCTTAAAGTCACCAAATCTTTCTAGCTTCCTGCTTTATAGATGTTGCTCTATGGGAAAGGTCTGGGTTCCAGTTTCCTCCCCCATTCTTTATTCATATGTGGTCTTGGGTAAATTATTCAATATCAGGAGACCTTTCTTGTGTCATAAAAGAGAATACTTTATTTGTCTAAAGATAGCACAAAATGAAATCTTGGCCTCTCTTCATTCTAAAATATTCCAGTGATCTGCTTCCATGTAGTGATTCTCTACCTCCAGGCATCCTTGCTCCAGAGGATTTACATCTTTATTTGCATCATCTGTTTTTCCAAACAACTAGGGACCTTATCTTCAACAAAATTGCACTGAACATTGATATGAAAAGATTATGTATTTAAACAGATGTGAGAAATTGTTTCTTCCCCCAGGGGAGCCTGCACTCTATTTGAACATAACCGTAAACAATTTTTTTAAGGTAAATATCAGTACAAAGTGTCATGTTATTTGTCCAATTTAATGATATGGAAATATATGCCTTAAAACTTCAGAGGGCTAGGCTGTGAATAGAAGTTTTCCAGAGGAGGGGGTTATGAGTTAGACATAGGAGGTAATGAATGACCTAAAAAATGGACAGAACATATGAGTTTGTATCTGGCTGAGAAAATAGCCACAGCAAAGGTCAGAAACAGAAAGATAGGAGTTCTTTGCCAGTTTGGCTGGAGCATCATGGTCATAGGAAAGTGATGGTGATGCACTATTTAATAGGTTAGACCTGGGCTGCCCACTACAGTAGTCACTAGTCACATATGGCCATCTAAATTTAAATTTAAATTTAAATTTAATTTAAAAAATTTAAAATTTACACCCTTAGTCTCTTTAGCCACATTTCAATTGCTCAAGAATTATGTGTGACTAGTGGTTACCATATTGGACAGCACAGATGGAGAACATTTCCCTCACCACAGAAAATTCTATTGGTCAGTGTCACATCAGATTTTGAAAATACCTAGACTTTTATTTGCACACAAACAACTCCTCTTTCCAATGAACAGTGATCACTCTTTACCCCAAGAAGATCTCCCTGATTATATCTGTAAAGCTATGCTAAGGAATTTTCTAATTGCTTTTAAAGGTCCCAAACCCATAGTGTATAAGTTCTTTTGGGGGTCTGCCTTCTACCTATCCTGTCTTTCAAAATTCTCTTTTCACTCATTCTCCAAAAGAGTGGGTCAAGAATATGCTTCCTTTATAGCATCCTCTTGGGTCCATTCTTCCATTTTGCAGGGGAATAAAAATGGATACCTGGCTCCTGCTTATAAGATGAACTGAGGGTTTGGCACTGGGACAATTAGACATGCGATGGTTGTGGGCTCTAGGTCTGCGACAGTGTAACTCTTAAGCTAGTCCAGCCATTCTCACTTCATATAGCAATAAAAAGAAAGACAATAAATAGCAGCACTTCCTAACCTGAGCCCAGGTATGCCTGATCCAGGGGGAGAATTCAGGGAGCTCATGAACCGGGAAGGAAACATGAATAACATGGATTTTCACCAGCACTTAAGTATATTATAAATTTAGGTAAAGCTACAGTAGTATTAGCAATACCTATCATTTTATTTTCAGTAGAATTATAGATGTAGTATTAGAAACTCACCCCTCAACTTATACATTATTTTATAATTTGGGAATTATTGGCACACTGCCAGATCTTATTGACTGTATTGTAAAAAGCACATATACTAATATGTTACAAAAATATAATTAAAAAATAAAAGTTAAAATTAGTATTTTATAATTGTGTTTTGAAATATTTGGTTCCTTTTTAATCCTACATACTATATTGTATACATTGGAAGAATTTTCTGAGAAGGGTTCCATAGGTTGCCTTAAAGAGTCAGGGGCATCCACAGTACAAAAATGCTAGTAACCCTTAGTTCACATGGAGAGCAAAGATGAGGTAGATATTGTAAAGAAGCGAAGATGAAAGTCCTTGTATCTCTGGAAAGAAGATCCTGATGAATTTCTACTTTCCATTTTCAATATGGTTCCCATTTTGCTTTAGAAAGGTTGAGAACAACTTTAAGATACCTTTATACCACCACTGTCAGCTGACAACATAGTTAGCCCAGTTAGTTCATTGTCGTCCAATGAACATGTTTGTCAAGCAAGAAAGATGAGTCCATTCAGATAAGTCCAGGTACCGATTCAACTTCCAGGCCATTACAGCCCTTCCAGAGCTAAATAGTATATCATTACTTCTTAAGTAACCCCAACTCTTTTTAGACCAGTTCCTTATGCTATAAAAGCAACTCCCTAGAGAAAATAAATGCACTGGAGTAGGCTGAAGGCCAAGATCCATTATGTCTGCTGAAATGCAGAGCTACTCCAAGCTTCCCCAGTTTTCTGGTACCAAATCAACCTATAGAAGTTGATTGAATTTTATAGACTTCCTTCCTTGTTTTATATCCATCATTATCCTCTGTCCTTCTTACACCATAGCCACAAACTTTTCTGACAAGTACAGAATCTCACTTCCCTTTTCTAGGAACAAAAATTGTTTATGATATTTTTCTTTTCACTCATAAATACTCTTTTAAATGTTTATTTCTCATCTAAAAGAGCCCAGTCATTTGCCTAATACCTAGACTGTAGCCCAAAAAGCATTTGACTTTACAAATGGGTCAGAGTTGACCACCTAGCTCTTCAGACAAAACCATTCTTGGAAAATTAGGAGAGAAAAAATAAGAAGGGGTAGAAACAATTCAAGATTTTATTTGGACATATTTAAATATTTAATTCTACTTTCCTGTATTAGTGCATACTTTCCAGTAAGTCGTGCCCTGGCCTAAATTAATCTGTCACATATCTTCTGTTGAGCTGGCACAGCAGGGAAGGCCTTGAACTGCCTACACCTTTTATAATAAGTACCTCTGCTCTCTTTTCTCTCTTCCAGAAAACTGAAAACACTGCTGGAGGTTCTCCTTATTCGGGAGTTAGCTTAATTTCTACTGAACCTGGAAAAGAGAGGCTTCATCGTGACGGCTTAGGCACAGCATGGAGCTGCACACTTGATCACACTTGAGCTGCACACTTACTTATCAGCAGCTGCAGTATGATTCAGGTTCATAAGCTTGCCTTTTAAACAAGAAAATCTTCGCTTTTCATACCATTTATTTAAACATCATTAACAAGTTTAATTTGTAAAATTCAACACTCTTAAGAACATTGAGTTAATGTTAATAGGTTAAGAAGATCTTAATGGGGAGGGGCAAATACAGAGGAGGAAGTATGAAGGGAGGAGAGGGCACTGACCGTCTGGGAGTTCAGAGATAAGGGATAAGATTGAGAAGGAAATGTGGATAGGCAAACTTTGTTTAGTCTAAAGTTTACCAGGAACTCAGTTGGCAGAATATGTATACTGTTGCAAAATAAGTGATTTACTAATCTGGAATATTGCCTTTTTGTGCCAAGATAGTCCTGCTTTTCTTCTACTGGGAGAGAAGGGGAAGCAGTATGAATCCAGAATCAAGTCTGAGTTAATAATCACCATTAACTTTGCACAGAGAGCCTAGGTCTGGGTATGTTGTGAGTGCCCTGATGCTGACAAAATAAGGACCACTTGTCAGTTTCACCTTTCTCCTCTTTGCTCTTTGACACCAGAACACAGTATAATGAGGGAGATACTCTATATTGGGGTCAGCAAACTTGACATTTGGACCAAATCAAGCCTGCCATCTGTTTTTGTAAATAAAGTTTTATTGAAATACAGTGTGCTCATTTCTTTACATATTGTCCGTGGATGCTTTCGCATTATAGTTGGAAAAAACACCACTGGCCTACAGAGGTAAAAATATTTACTATAAGGTCTTTTAGCAAAAATGTTTGCTGACTCCTGGTCTATGTTAAGGGGTTGGGTGTCTTCTTTGAGGATAAAATATTTGGGGACTATTTAGAAGAACTTTGGGTGCTTTAGGGCAGTGCTTATAACAGACAAAGGGATCTAGTTCTCACTAAGGGAGACCAGGGAGACTTTAAGTGCGTGTGGGGTAGAGGAAGCACAGAAATAGGTGAAATGTTGTCAAAGCAAACTTCTTTCTGAGCACAGTGAGTAACTCTGAGCTGTTTTCCAGACTCCGGGCATCCCTGCTCTCTTTAAAGATTAAGAGGAAAAACACTACTGAAATACTAAAAGTTAAGATTTTTAGCTAATTTCTGAGTGATAGCAGCAGGCAGCTGCAATCAGATTAAAGTAACTCACCCTTACTCTGCATTCCAAGGAAAAGCTCAGACTGAGCTGCCAGCCTCCTAACTGTGTCCCTGTAGTCTGAGTCAGGCCCCATAAGGGAACTCCTGGCATTGTATGTTAACCAATAAGACTGAGAACTGCCCTGTCCAATCCCAACCACACAGCAATATTCTCATTTGCATCTCTATCAACCAATCAAAGCAGCTTCACACTGACCAGTCAGAACAGTGCTATTTGGAGCAATCAGACAGTGCAAATTTGGATTTTTCACTTGCATAAAAATGAGTCAATCAGGGACCAAGTTGTGGACTTTGTCTATAAAAAATGGTCTCCCCTTAGTCTCAGCAGAGCACACTTTGGGGTTCCTCTGGTGGCTGTATCTCCTCAGTTTGCAAACTGTTATCTGAATACAATTTCTCCTCTTACGGTGCCCCAGATTGGTGCCTACTTTTGGCAATAGATAGACTGATGATAGTGACCTTTTGTTGACACATTGCAATACATTGACTTTATTATCAATAGGGTCTGATAGAGGATGGATAAATGAAGTTCTCTTGCCTTCAGTTTTCCACATCTAGATTGTCAGTAACAGACCCAGAAAGAAATCTTAGCAGCTTTTTATATTTTGCCTTGTTTTATTTTTCCTTTCCTCCTAAGTGACAACCATACTAAATATGGCTATGTTTAAAAGTCATGTTAATTTTAGCCTTTTTTTGCACTACTTGTCTGTTATGACATTATCATATAACATAATTATAATTATTCACACCATTAAAGATATATTCATTAACTTGCCAATGATTTTATTTTCCACTTTTATAGAAAAGCTCAGATAATACACACAGTAGTAAGTACATCACTCTTGAACTCAAAGACCTCTATTAAAGTCCTGATTCTTCCATTTAATCATGTGTGGTCTTCATAAATTAAGTTTCGGTATCCTTATCTGTAAAATGACATTGAATTCACAGGGTATTAGGCAAGATGATATAAGAGATGAAAATATGCAGTTACTAATATTTTGCTCTTGTTGGGCCATTCTTCCTAGAAGAAAGAAAATAAAAAATATTTCTTGTAAATTGGTAAATGCAAATTGAAAATATTGTGCATTCTTCTCTCTTCCACTCACTGCTGTTTATTCACCTGCTGAAACCTCTCCCAGAGTGGGGAGACACTGCACCCCCTGGCTACCCAGAGACACTCACCACTGCAGGAAACACTGACTCGGGGCTAAAATCAGATGAATGTGTGAAAGATTATACTTCACAAGTAATTGCTGACCAATTTTTAGATACTGTCAACTTGTATATGCTGACCTAGAGGAAGGGACACAGCTTTAAAGGGTAAACAGTTGACTACAAAATGAGAATATCCTAAAAATAAGGCTTCTTGAAAAGTCACAATGATATACCCTATTTATTTTGACAGCAGTTTTTAGATTCCAGGTGTTGTTACTGTTGTTTTAATGTAGCATCTACATTGATAGTAAACACAACTTTTTAAAAATAGAACTTGTATAAATAAATTTTAATAAAAAAACTCAAGTCATTCCATTTCATGTATGAATTAACTTTCAGTTTTTGAGAGGAGAATTTCAAACATCCATAACTTAAGGGTTATATAAATTTCAAGTTTAAACTAATAAAAATATTTCTGCATATTTCTGGAAATAGTCAACCCTGTTAACTTCCACTTAACGCCCAATTATTCAAGAATGTTACAGATGACTATGGGTCTTTGGGGAAAAATCAGCAAGGCTTTAACTGCCAATTAGCTAAAGTTAAATGATAGTGAAACACCTAGAAACGTGCATGTGATATCTATCCCTGTGAATACTAAATTAATTCACCATACTGACCCAGCAAAGATAAAATATGAACAAAACAGTTCCTATGGAGTGAAAAAAAAGATTGCACATTGAAAACATAAAAGCTGTTAGGCTATGCTACTTGTCAAAGAAAAATACATCTAAATATTTACTGAATGTTAACTAAATACCAAAGGATTACTTAAAATGTTTACATTTTTGAGAAGTGTCCATTCTGTAACTGGATAGGTAGCTATTATATTACACACGTCTTTCATAGCAGTGTTCTTAATAACCAACTGGAGTATTTTTTAAAGTTTTATTTATTTATTTTTAGAAAGAGGGGAAGGGAGGGAGAAAGAGAGGGAGAGAAACACCAATGTGTGGTTGCTTGTTACACCCCCTACTGGGGACCTGGCCTGCAACCCTGGCATGTGCCCTGACGGGGGATCAAACCAGTGACCCTGTGGTACACAGGCCTGCACTCAATCAACTGAGCCACACTAGCCAGGGCGCAGTTGGAAATTTTTAACATGAAGAATAAAAGACAATTAAATACCAATCAGTCCATCAAAAAATATATTTAGTACCTATTAAGTTCATGAACTATTTTTGATGCTTGAGACAGATTTAGCAAAATGAATACACTTTATCTCCCCATCAGGATTCATACAATTTCATATAATTCATGTGGGGAGGGGCAAAAGTAAGTTGTTTGTATGGAAAATTAATACAAAAAATTAATAATTAATAAACACAATAATTAATAAATGATAATACAAGAATAAACTGTTTCCTGTATTATAATTGTCTATATGAGTATATATCTTTTATATCTCTATAATCTACATATATGCATATATATAAAATCTTACAGTATTTAAGAATATAAAATAACTTCTGACATTTATTGGGTTTTCATTATAGACCAGGCACTGAACCAAGTGCTTTAACTTCTATAGGAATCTATGAGGGAAGGTCTATTATTATTCTCATTTTACAGATGAGGGAATTGATGATTACAGAGATCAAATGTCTAGCCCTCAGTCATCCAGCTGGGAACTAGAGAGTCAGGATTCAAGTCCAGTTCTGTCATACCACCCTTATAGCATTTTATAAATTCACTGTAGTGATTAAGTCCGTAGGCTTTCCAAGTGTCTGGTTTTGAATTGTAGCTTTTCCCATTTCTTGCTTGGTGACCTGGGACAAATGTTTCAACCTCTAATAATAACAATAGGTTTCAGATGGTTAGAGAGAGGTACGTGTGGAGAAGAGAGACCCAGGCACAGAAGCGGAGACAAAGAAAGATTGTGTCTCAGGATGCTGTCTGGGGTAAGGGTTAGACCCTTCAGAGCCACAGCCCCAAAGCCTGGAATCCGGGAAAAAGCAGACTGTGGTAGGTCCTAGATGGAGAAGCACGGGATTTCTCACTTTATCACTTGTAACTGAATAGCATGGTGGTTAAAAATAACAGCTTGAATTACTATGTTCTACACTATATTGCTTTCCTATGATTAAGGCTGAACAAAAGTACAGCTCGCAACTTTTTGGATGTTCATCTCCAGGGATTTATTTTAAATAGTTCAACATAATATAAGGTACATATTGATGTCTTTATTGTCTACTTCTATAGAGCATTAATTCAGAATGGATGTTAAAATATCTAGTATTTAAATAAAATAGTTAATATTTTAAAAACAATAAAGCTTTCTTTACACTTAGGCCTCCCTTAACCTCTAGCAATTGAGATGGGAGGAAAACATCAAAAGATATAAATTGACAGTATCATCTTACCAAAGTACTTGTTATTCTAAACAACTTGTTATTTTTTTTAAGCTAGCTAATTTTATTAATAGTTAGTAGACATATGAAGACGGTCTTTGGCAGACAGCTCAGTATCCCAAGAAATATATTTTCCATGTTATCCTCCTATATATAGCAGTTAAGTAAATACATTTTTACCACTCTCATGAGACCAGCCTTTGAAAAGTAGTTCAATGGATTTAGGTTGTGAGAAAATAAACTGTCTATATTCTCATGGCTTTCCCATCATTCATCCTTCAGAGGTCTTCTATTTTTTAACTATTGCAAAATGTTGCCTGTCTCCTTAAAGTCTATACATATAAGCTAACACATGGTTCGAAAACTCTAAGCTCCACCTAACATTTGGGAAAATGACGTGAAGAGTACTACAACTTGTTCTTTTACATATATAGAGTATTAGATACTGATACTAATATTCAATACTAATATTAGATTGCTTAAATCATTTCTGGGGGAAAATCTTGTCTCATTTCTTCTATATGGCTTATGGTGTTTTGTTTGTTTTTTATTTTATAGCACTTCAGTAAAGTTTAATTTTAACTGCAATATTCTCAAAACAGTGAGCTGAAGAAATTGTATGCCTTGCAGATTGACAATGTAAGACCTGGAGATATTTTATGATTTTCACTAGTAGGCAGCAATAGAATGGCAGAAATCTCATCTCTCCTCCTTTTACTCTATTACCTTTCTTCTGAAAACGTACTAACATTCTTTAGCGGGGGGAAAACCCCTAATAATTAACTAAGAGAATGTTTCTCACATTATGTTTATATTTGTTTTTAGATGGGAGAGGGTGTAGGTATTTGAATAAGTTTGGGGAAGATTTCTTTTAAGTAAAACAAAACATTTAGTATGATTAACTTACATTTGGGAATGTAAGAGGTGAGGTAATAGCGGTAGCATTTTTCAGACTCAGTTTAGCACAGGCGCCCCTTGCAGAGACCACCGGGCCGGACCAGTGTTCCCTGTGCAGCACTCGGGCAGTGTTGGCCTGGTGTCATTGAGTGCACCTCCACTTTCTTGCAGGGATGTGTAAGAAGAGGCCAGCTTCAGGGAGACCGGGTTTCCTGAATTGATATTCTTTCTTAATGTGACCTGCTGTAACCCAAGGGACAATCCTATCGAAGACTGAAATCTTCCCTTTCTGGTCTTTGACACAAAGTGCATGCCCTCGGTGCACCTCAGGCCTTGCTCCAACCTGCCTCCTAACTTGTGTTCTGAACAGCTTCAGATACCTCCCACAACATGCGAACTCAAGTCAGTGCTTGAAGAGGGCCCGGGCAGTTACTCCAGTGATTCGGGGGAAGGTTCATCCGGACATTGTCCCCAAACCTGTCTCCTGGATGATTCTGTGGGCCTGTCAGCTGAGGCCCCTGCTGGATCCTGGGTCAGCTTCCCTTGGGATTGAGTTCCAGAGGAGGAGGAGCTGCGATAACGTACAATGTCTCAAAGCGAAGAAAACAACTGACATCTCAGGTACTTAGGAGTCTAAAAGGCAGTGAGTTAGGGTCTTCCATGTTGCTGCATTTTGCTACCTAGGTTGCTCCTCCAATTTGGCTTTATGCTGAAAGGATTTAATGAGGTAATAGTATCTGTTACAATTTAAGCTTCTCCTTCTTACAAGTTTGTCTTCAGGCAAGTCACTGAACCTCAGTTGTCTGCCAAGTGGTAAAAATAATGCTTCCCCAAGCTACTTTTTCAGGTGGCAGAGAGGAGCTAATAAAGATGAATGTTCTTTAAAACTGTATATTATTGTATATCTTTGAAGAATTATTTTAATCAAAATACATTTTTTAAAAAGCAAAAGAAAATCCTCTTTTACAGTATTTATGAGACTAATTCAAGTGATTTTAGATAAACTTGCATAGTATTTGCCTCTGTGTCACTTTCAAATAAAAAATAAAGTTTGTAAGATAAATTTTAATAGACATTTTTGTGTATAATGGGAGTCTCCATCAACCAATCAAATAAAGTGTATATTATTTCTATATATTAAAATATAACTGTTTTATTAAGCTCTCATTTCTTGATTCTTTTCATTTTCTGTTTATTGAAAGCATTTATATGAGATGCTATAACTGTGAAGGACAGGATCACTTCATACCTGGTCACTGTCTTCTACAGATTGTGAAACCCAGCAAAATACTGTATATGTCTCAGTCTGGCTGAACTGTTCTTGGCTACCCCTGCTACACATTCTATCCTAGTTTCTCCCTTCCCTCATGTAGCCGATCCATGTTGTTTTTGGTGTCATGCCTCCTTCTGACATTTTGCAGGTGGCTTGCCTCAGACATGAATCACCACAGGCCTTCTTTTCCTCTCACTTTTCCTTGAGATGTGGCATGCATGCCACTTCTGGCTCTAGTAAAGGTCTAAACCTAACACAATAGCCCAGTATTAGCCCACTGAATCAGCACCCCTGAACAGACTTGACAGTGTAGGATGGTGGTGGGTGGAGAAGGGGTGACATTATATATGGGTCATAAGCATCAAGTGAAGAGAGGTATATTAATTTTCTACAGCCGCTGTGACAAATTACCACACACTTAGTGGCTTATAGCACATAGAGGTATTTATTATCTTACCATTCTGGAGATAAAAAGATCATAATGGAACAACATATGGAGTGAAGGTGTGGACAGAACTGCATTTCATCTGGGGGTTCTAAGGGAGCCTTTTCCAGTTTCTAGAGGCAGCTGACCCTTGTTCGTTGGTGGGATCCTGGCCAAGTCAAATATCTGCTTCTGTCAACAGATCTTCCTTTCTGATTCACCTACCTCTGTCTTTCAGTTATAAGGACACTTGGATAAGGCCCTCATCTGAAAATTCTCAATTTAGATCACATTAGCACTGCCTCCTTTGCCATAGAGGGCAACATATTCACAGACTCTAGGGATTTGGATATGAACATCTTGGGTGAGGGAGAGCATTATTTTGCCTACCAAAAAAGGGAAATGTCTAAAAATAGAGAAAGAGAAGTCAAGACCTCAAGACCCAACCAACCACAGAAAAGATAGCAGAACTAGCACCATCTGAATGAGACCTTGCTCCTGAGGACCTGGCTGCTCCTCTCCCAGCCCTGCCTCACCTTGTGCTCTGTGATCTCATCCACTTTTCTCCACTGAACAGAAACTGTCCTGAAGGTCATCCCAAAGATAATGAGCTAATCCAGGCCAAGGTGCCCTTCAGACAAGGATGCATTATCACCAAGACTTTCTACAGAAAGGGATGACCCACTTTTATTGACCTTGTCATTTAGTGAGTTTAACTGTTGAAAACTTGTGGCCAGATAGAAAGGGATGAAAACCCCAGTGGGAAGACTTTTTGCTGGGAGAACCCTTCATGTCACTCTAGTCAAGGAGTTGCCTTAACCAGGTTTCTCTTATGTAGGTTGGACTCTAGAGATAAAATCATCCTTCCTACTAAGCAGAAAGATATCTCTAGGACTTTTCTGACTATAGCCTTCTATATATTTGTGAGGAAAATTTTTCCTCCTGATATTAGCCAGTGATATAAGGATCACCCAAAACTTTAGCCACACCACTTCTATCAGAACATGGAAATGGAGACTGTTCCAAGTAATTTCTCACATATATTCAATGATCCAGGTACAGAAATGTATGACAAAATACTGTATAATCTCACTTATATGTGAAATTTAAAACAAATTAACCAATGAACTCATACATACAGAGAACTGATTGGTGGTTGCCAGAGGTAGGGAATGGGCAGGGGCAAGGTGGCAAACCAAGTAAAAGGGGTTAAAAGGTAAAAACTTTCAGTTATAAAATAATTACCATGGGGATGTACTTTACAGCACTGTGAATGTAGTTAATAACAACATATTTGAAAGTTGCCTAAAGAATAAATCTTAAAGTTCTCATCAGAAGAAAAAAAAAATTTGGAAGAAATCCCTGCATTTATACTACATTAAAAGCTAGGTTCTTTCACATGGCCTCTGGCCACGCTGCTCCAGCTGACTGCAATGATTTTTCACCTGGCTGACTTTCACTTTTTTTGTTGTTCATGAGCATCACTGTTTCTGGGAAAATTTCCTTGACTTCCCTGTTCTGGAAGCTTGAATTATTTGTATCTTGGCACACATCACATTACTATTTACATGCAAGCCTTTTACTAGACTATAAAACCTCAAAGGCAAGTCATGTACTCCAGTCATCTTGGGATCTTCACAGATGTCTTATAATAACTTGACAAACAGGTAAAGGAGCCCTCCCAGAGCTGGTAAGGCACAGCAGCAGCAGAAAGACACACAAGGGAATGGGGAACCTGGAGGAACACCAAAGGGAGTAAGGAGAATGCCCAAAGTAATAGGAGGAGAAGCACAGATCTGGTAGATAGGCCTTACCCATTCACTTCTGTTTGATATACTTCAAGGAGGTACTACATGTGTTATACTTCTTGCTATCTCGCCCATCTGAACCCCAACAAATGCCTGGCATATGGTAGGGTTCAATATGTAGTTAGTGATTGACAGATTGCCTAGTTCTGGCTCAATATGACCCAAGAGGCAAAGCCCAAGTCAGGAGTGACATGAAATAAATCTAGAAATGACATTGTTTTAAGGCTACATAATCAGAATGACATATAGATAGTGAACATTTATTGATATCCTGTAGTGAGGAGACTCCTATAGTAGCTAGTGAGCATCAATAATAAAAGTATTGAAGAGATGAAATCTTCCCTGAAGCTATGCATTAACAGAGAAAACAGGAAAAATAGATACAGTAAAAATGATGCAATAATATATATTAAAAGTTAATCTGATCTAGAGAATGCTGGGAAATAAGCCCAACTGATCTCCTGGAAGCTAGTTCAGACCATGGAAAAACTGAATCATAGGAATGAGAGATATACTTTCCTTCCAAAATCTATCCAAATTTCCTTCATTGGGAAACACTCATGAAGTACAGCTTATGCTGTACTTCAGGGATAGGCTCATGACCTTTACTAGGGATGATCCAAAGAGAACAAAGCTTAGGAATCTTGTTCAGTGGATGTGACAAAGTAGTCAATACCTCCTTTGTTGCTGATGGCTATCTTGCAACTGTGGAGAAAACAGTCTAAAGATGAAGCCAGCACAGAGGAGGCAGAAGCAAGAAAAACACAAAGAAATGGAATAAGTACTGCATTTGAGCTACACATAGAGCCTTCTCTATCTCAGTACTTTTTAATATACACCATTTATCGTTCATCCAGTTTGAGTTGGGTTCCTGTTGCTTGATTTAAAAAGTATCCTAATAGGTACAAAAAGGAGTACTTATGTGCCATCATTATATGTCCTCTAGTGATACAGATCTGTTATACAGAAATGTGTAGGGAAGGCCCAGCATAGTTTTTAAGGCCCCACACCATAAAAAATATTAAAATCATAAGTGTCCATAAGGAGAAATAGAACATCGGATATGAATACTGCTGGAATGTAAGAAGGATTATAACAACTAAATTCAGATAAAATACATAGGGGGAACCCCCTCCTCCACAAGAATAGTCTGAGAATTGAGAGTGATCCTCGCTGGTTGTTGCTCAAGAACTCAAAAGGCATTGCATACGCACTGGAAAAGACAGGATCATTTAAGGATCAGGGAAGGTCGAAATGTTTCTGTGTATCACTCAATCAGTGATCATCACTGGCAGGATAAATGCATAATTTTTGCTAAAGAATTACTTTTCATTGAAAGCAAATATGATTCACTAGCAAAATATAAAAAAAGGAAACAACAGGTGGTGAATACAATTCAAGACATTAAATTTCCATGAGTCACTGAAGCCAGATGGCATGCATTTATGAATTCTGAATAAATTTAAGATCAAAGTATTTTGGATACTAACAATATGGGCATTTTATCATATGAAACAACTATAGGAGTCCAGGAGATTGCCAACTGTATTATATGATGCTATTAGAAGGAGCACACATTTTTCACTTAATTCAATTAAATGCAATGAAACCTGACAAACATATTGGATACCACCAAGTGCAAAGCACTGTTCTAGGCACCTGGCAGTCAAAGATATTTAAGAAAAGATTATGAAGGTCATGTCCTTCAAAATCTCACAATTGAAAAGATTGCTACATTGCCAGTAGCAAGCAAATTTACATACATTCAAACATACTTAATAATTTTATAGAGAGAAAATATTTAAAGAATTCTCTAATAAAATAGTTTTCCATTTGAAGGTGAATTGGTCAGGATCAGATGCAGAGAGTTGAAATTACTCTAGCTAGGTTAACAGAAGGAGATTTGGGTGCTTTAGATTTCTAAAAAGACTAGAGGACTGAGCCCCAGTTTGAGCTTCCAGGAATGACTTCCAGAACAATGGTCTAAAATTACCTTCTTGTGAGACACTGTCTCTGTCATAATCAGGGGGCTGGAGAAGCAGGAGGATGCTAGCCCCAGAGCCACTGTGCCACCTCTTCCACAACCTCTGTCATCAAAACCAATGCCCCCAACACCACCTTTCAACACTATAAAGTTAAAGACTGGGCATTGGAAACTCCTGCAGCTGCCAAGAAGAAACAAACACCCAAGGCCACGCTTGCCAGTGGAAACAGCTGAAGTAACAGGAGCATAGTATCGACCTCAAGATGTCCACCTACACCTTGCAAACTTCAGGGGTGGGGAGGCACATGTGATGGGGAGGGGCAAGGAATTCTGAGAAATGTAGTTTTTTTTTTTTTTTTTTTACCAGTTCTGCATTATAGTACAGTATAGGATATAGGACAGCAAGCCACACTGAAAAAGAGTGGAAGAAAGGCTGAGTGAACCAACCCACAGTTTCTGCCACAGAAGGTGGATTGTCTCTCTCCCTATTTACAACCTAGTACTTCTCTACCCACTCCCACCCACAAATCCACCTGAGACTAGCAACTGTCCTTGCCTGTCTTATTATCTTCACCATCTGCCCAACTGGCCAGGAGAGAAGCCGTGGAGTCAACATTAGCCACTCCTTCATTCACAGAACTATCCACCAAATGGTCAATAAATGCGGTTAGTTTTATCTCAGATGCCACTTAGTTCAGGACTGCTTCACCTTTGAAACAGATTAAGTTTCTTTACTAGTAGTCTAGCAGGTTCTTCTTTTAAAAGGAAATCTTCCACGTGTCTTGACTTTCAGAATTGTCTTTCTAAAATGAAAACCTCACCATGTCACTTCTTTGAGTAAAACTTTCCTAAGGTTCCAAATTTCCTGAACAATAATTTCTAAGCTTCTTGACAGGCAGTCAGAATCCTTCCAAAATGGATACCAGCCTACCTCTTCAACTTCCCCTCTTTCTAGTACCGTAACTGTTTTACCTTTAGTGACTCTAATCTAGCAACTCTAACTTCTCACCCTTTCTTAAGTACATCACACACATCTATTACTCTGTCCCCTACATTTTGTCTTTTTTTTTCCCATCCTGGATGTACCTTTCCACAGTTAATACACTTCTGTTTAGTACTCAAAACCCAGTATAAATGCTACTTTTGTAAATCTTTCCCAAGAGAGTTCATCTTTATTTCCTCTTCACTGCTATCATGCATTTCTCATATTGCTATTCAAGTGTGTTTCATAATCTGTACTTACTTTTTTCTCATGCTGCATGTCCTCCACTAAAAGGAGAATTCCTTTAAGGCAGGGACAGAGTCTCATCCAGATTCACGTATTTCTCCCCATCTTAAACCAACCACAGGACTTAGCACTTTAGAAGATTCCATAAATACTTACTGAATGACCCAATGAAGAAATGTAAAACTCTTATAAAGAACTTTTTAAAATAGAAGACAATCCAAAGACTTAGAAATATATCAACCCATTACAATAAAATAATATTCATCTTCTCTTATCTGACTCCAACAAAAAAAAAAAAAGAAAGAAAAGATGTTAGGGAAATGAGTGTAGTGTTCTTTTTAAGATCTGCTTAATCTCTAAAAGCTGTGAACTTGGCAGCCGAACTTGAAAGAGTCAGGATGAGCGCACAGGAGTTCTCTCAGGCAGCGCTGGCTCTCTACCCAGAGTGAGCCAGCAGAATCACAGGAGCCTATACACAGTTTTTTTTGGACTATGTATATGTTTAGATTACAGTAGCCAGATGGCTCTAGGGAAAGTTATTGATTTGCATGTAAAACTCAAAAGAAAGAAAAGCTACTCAAATCTAGAGGGAACTTATTCAATCAAACAACAACTGAGCTCAATCTTTTAATAATTCAAATAATTATGAGGGAATTATAATCTGCAAATGCAATGAGGAGAGCTATAGACCCAAAAGGAAAAACAACAATGGAGTTTGAATGTTATTCTTATAGGCATTAGTTTGAGAGCAGGTTTTCCCAGCTAGGGAACACTAGCTGGGGAGTTTGTGATTAAAACGGTCTGAAAAATGAGCATTCTAGATCATCTTCTTGGAACATCACGAAGAGTATTGATATAATAAACCTCAAAGCACTCCCATTAAGTGTTTTAAATTCAACGTTTTGCAATATATTTGACCACTCTGGTTTTCATTTAACAACGTTTTTTCTTTTTCTTCTTTTTTAATCTGCAGCAAGGACATGCTTGCTGACTTTAGAGAGAGGGAAAAGGAGGGAGAGAGGGAGAGAAAAATTGATGCAAGAGAGAAACATTAATAGGCTACCCATCTTACGTGCCCCCACCGGGTACAGAACCCATAACTCAGGCACATGCCCTAACCAAGAATTGAACCCTCTGCCTTTCAGTTTATGGGACAATAGTACTGAGCCACACCTGCCAGGGCTCATTTAACAACTATTTGAATCCAGTAGAACGAGTGCTCAATACTGATGTGGAGAACGGAGAGGATAATAACAGAAGCTAAAGTCAGTAGTCCTGTCATAGGAATTAAATGATTAGGCTGGAGTAGCTTTTGATTCTAAAGAGAAAGGAAGAACAAAACTAACCCTCTAGCTTTTAAAACAATCATCTTTTCCTGTAGGGCTCCCGAATATATATGTTCACATGCTAATCCCCAGGACCTGAGAATATTACTTAAATGGCAAAAGAGTGAATATTACCTTTCATAGCAAAAGATGTAATTAAGTTAAAAGATATCAGAGGAGTTTATCCTGATTGTAAATATTGCCACAAATACCTTCCTCAGACGCACACAGAGAGATGTTATGAAGATAGAAGCAGAGACTGAAATGCCAGCGCAAGCCCCGGAAGCTGGGCGAGAAGTGAATTCTTCCCTAAAGCCCCTGGAGGGAAGGTGCCCTGCCAACACTGACTTCAGACTTCCAGCCTCCGGACCTGTGAGGAATATATTTGTATTGTTTTAAGCCACCAAGTTTGTGGTAATTTGTTACAGCAGCCACAGAAAACTAATACACCCCAGGTGAACACCCCTCTGACTGAGGCACTGAGCAATGTTCTACCAACCTCTACAATGTTCCTGAAGATAAGGGATGAGCCTGCCATTCAACTCTGGCACCCCAATTTTGTTTAATAACTGGCTATAGTCCTTCCCAAACCTATTTATATATAATAGCCTATATAATATCTTGAGGCAATGAGTTTCATAAATTTACTACCCACTGTGAATAGCACCTTGGTGTACAGACTTTTTTATGGCACAGTGCATTTTCATGATAAATCCATTTGTCCCCTTTTTCAACTTTTGCTTAATGCTTCTATCATTAGCTTGAATAAGTGTGGGAGACAATTGAAATCCACTCAGTAGGACAAAGGTCAGAGAGGAAAGCTTGAAGCACTTACACCTATTCATGAGATACATAAAAGGCAGACCCTTCCAAAGTTGAAGGCTGTAGTGGAAAGTGCCCTGTGAAGAGAGCTGAGGTTCATGCTGGAGGCCCTATCAGGGGAGCACCTTGAGGCAAATATTCATCTTGGATGCATGCATTTCAGGAGGAGATGACCAAGAGACAGAATCATGAAGAGACAGAAATTAAGCCCTGTACAAGGATCCACCTCTGCTGGATAACAGGAAACATTTCCTTCTGCCCTTACGTAGAAAAATAGTCATGTCATTGGATCAACATTACAGAAATCCTGACAAGACTTTTGGAACAATTAAGCCCATAAACATGTCTTATTGCTTGTTTTGACACCTGCATTGTACTTGTTGCCAGAAGAGTCCAATTTATAAAAAGAAAAAAATTAATTTACTATAAAGAATTGGAATTTGAAGTGTACACAGTTAAGTATTTTATTGCCAAATAAATATTATAAAACAGAGTGTAATAAAACTTTGGTCACTTGGCATTAGGTAAACCTTACATAAGAATCTAAGGCAATTATTCTCAAACTTTGGTGTGCATGAGAATTACCCAGGTACTAAGTTACAAGTAGAGGTTCCTGGGCATGCCCCGGTTTTTCTGATTCAGTTGGTGAAAGGAAAAAGTGGGCAATGGGCCAGTGCTATGTACTGAGAAAGGTTGTGTCAGAATGTGTTTGTGTGTTGATGAGTGTGTGTGAGCGAGTGTGTTTTGAACTCAAATACGTGTAGTGGGCGGTCCTCTTCTCCCCTCTTACATATACTGTGATTTGCATTGATGATAAACGGGGAGCAGAATATCAAACTATCATCTTAATCATCTGGAAAACAATTGTGGTACACACTCAAATGACATCTCTTTTATAACTCTGTGCACTGTTGAAAGAAATGTATGGACTCAAAAGAATAAAATAATTGTTAGCATTTAGTGAGCACTTCCTGTGTGCTAATACTCTTCTGAATGCTTTATGCTTAGTGACAGTGAATTCTCACAGGAGCCTCATGAGATAGATGTCATGTTTACTCCTCTTTTATTGATGAAGAAACAGGTCAAGTTCCCAAGATCTCACTACTAGTAAGCAGTAGAACGGGTATCTAAATTCAAGCACACTCTACTCCATCTTTTAAACATTGATTTGCAGTATTGTTTTAATTAATTTTAAGCCATTGTATATGATTTTGTCATTGAAAGATTTCTTCATAGCTATTTAATTTTTTTCATGTTATTTTAAGCCATCTACTAGATGGATGAACATAGATTTAGGACATTAATTTCCTTTTTATTTTTAACCTTCCAAGTTTGGATCATTAAAGAAAACTCTTTTGAGACCCTAGAGCAAAAGAGGACAATGGCCACGTTTTCTACATCAAGCTTCCAGAAATCTAAATGCCAAAGATGCCTTCATTCCATGTAGCTAGATGGTCAGGGTGCATTCTAGAATGCCGCAATTTCAACTTTTCCAGATTCTTTTAGCAAAGACCACTAAGAAATCTCTTCTGACAATTAAACCAGCACTGGTCCAAATGTTTGTAAGACCACCCACCCTTTTTACTAGCAAGAAAGGATACCTCTATTACAGATGTAGAAACACAACCACATTAATCTTCCCTTCACAGAATTCCTAATCCAACTCAGAATCTTGCTGACTTTCCCCGCTTTCAATTTAGATCACCTCCAGTGAAAGTTCTTGATTTTCTATACTGACCTGGTGTGGAAGAGTGACCTTACTGAATAGTAATAAAAACACTGCCTCTCATGAAAGCCAAGTATTGATTATGATGCCTTCTCTTCCTTTTACTACCAGTTTTGTTTTTCACTCCATTTGTCTCCTCAGGTTTATTTTCTATTTTATAGCCACTGTGGGGCCTCTCTCACAGTTTTCAATGCAAGTTCCATGAACATTCCATCCTTAGACAACAGCCACTGCACTTCCTTTGGAATAGGGATTCCACATGTTGAGGGGCCATCTAACACTTCCCTGAATGAGGAGGGTGCTCACTGCTTCTTGATGGTACCAAGTTTATGCTAAGAAAAAACAATGAGGAATTCAAGGCCTCCAATGGGCAGATGGATCCCTTTCTGTCTGGATTAGCATCTGGCTGGGAAAACTAACAAGTGAGATGATACTGACCCTGTCCTAAAAGCCTTTGCTATTTAATCATGAGGGAAGATCATGCAGAAAGAGTAGGTTACAAAGCCAACAAAATGTCAAAAGATAAAGTCCCACCCCCTCTGCCTGTACACCAGCATTTTGGCATATGAGACTCCTGCTGTCCAACTGATCCTGACCTGGTCTCTGGCATAAAGACCCTTCTTGCTTTTAAACTTTTGTATCCATAAGTCCTTCCACTTGGATAACCATCCTACTGTTCATAGGCTGGGCAAGCTGCTTCTTCCCGCTTCAGATTCATCTTTCACTTTCGTTGGTGAGTCCCATTTACCAAGTAGTTCCACATGTTTTACCGTTTACCTCTGTTCACACTACATCCATGGACATACAGGAACTTTACTGTCTCCAGTCTTTACCTGTAGAGTCTGATCTCTACTAGGTGCTTGACAAGGGTTGGGTGCTTGAGTAGCCAGGTGCACAACAGAATAATTAAGTGCTTGTGTTCTGCTACTAGCAAGTCTGAGTTCACATACAGCCCTGCTGTCTTCTACCCAGGCGACCTTACCAAACTTTGGTGAGATCAGTTTTCTCCTCTATGAAATAAATAAATCTATTAGAGGGTTGTTGCTATGGTTAAAAAGTGATACATAAAAGAATGCTGTGGACTTGGAAGATGGTAGCAATTACCATTGTCATTATTACTAAAACTAGCTTAAATATAATAGAGTAAAATTTCATATGTCTGTGCTGAAACTGTAGTGAATAGAAAAGGGAGGATGAGATATGAGTAAACCTCAGCAAAAATTTCTGGAGGAAGGGGATTTTAAAATTTAAAGGTGTAATGCAAATGAAGGTCATAGAAGAGAGAAAAAATACTGGAGGCAGAAGTAGTGATACCAGGAGCAAATAAATAACAGGGAAGTATATTTTCAGGAAGTGACAAAATGATGATACTGAGAAACAATGGTAGGAGACGTTGGTGATTGCCTAGTCACCGTGATGGGACACAGATCCTAGTGAAAGCTTTTGATTCATAAAAGAAATTGAGTACTGATGATTTTTCATTCAGTTGTCTAGACTTTTGTGAAGCAAGAAGAGATATGAAGGCAGAGAAAACAAATAAGAAATTCAGGAACTTCTTGTGGATACCAGAAGGTGGTCCCTTACAAATGCTAATGAGCCAATGCTAAGTGAGTTCACATTGGCAATTTTTTTGTAGAGTGTTATTAACACTTGATGAGGAAAAGCCACTTATTGACTGAAGTTGAAGCAACCAGAAAAACAGCTTTACTTGAGAATGCCTGGAAGTAAGTTAATGGCCAATCCCAAAGGGGAGAAGAGTAAGCACTTTTCAAGCATTTGCTGATCAAGACTTTTGCATATGTGAACTCCTGCACATCAAAGAGGACTTCCCGCTGGGCTTGCTTACCCCTTTAACTAAGTCCTTGAATTTAAGGACAGGAGAAGATCCTGTAAGAGATGAGTTTTGGAATAGTTAAAAGTTGTATTCAGACCAATATAGCTGTTCTTCTTATCACAAAATGATGCAGATGGAGTGTTATTAATCAAGCAAAAATAGTGCCCACCTGGAGCCTGATGACCTTCACCCAGTGGTTGTAAAACTGGCAGGGATCAGAATTCAAATATGAAGTGCCTTTTAGCTGAAAGATTGGGATCTAAAGGTCAAAAGTCTCTGCACCAAGAGGTCAGGTCACCAAGGTCAGGATGCCCAGAATGAGGTCACAAATGTCAGAATACACTACAGAACAAGAATTTGACCAGAGTGTGGAACTGGAAGGAAACCAGGGGCGAGGGTGTATCAGTAGGCTTATCTACCAGGTTAAAAAAATATGGGCCATGGAATCTGGCTACCTAAAAATGTTTGTAAAAAAATCTTTTAAATTTAAGCTGGGTTAACAAGAATTTGGCATATGTCAGAGCAAAAAAAGTTGGCTTGTCTCCATCTGAGGCCTAAAGTATCAATTTTATTGTTGTCATACAGTCACAACTTAGCCTCCTAGTGTCACTTTCTTTGTGCTGTGCTTAGAAGTGATTATATTCTTCAGAAGTTGGATCAGAAAAGTGATGACATTCAGAAACAAGTGCCAACAATTTCCTAGCATTGTGTTCCATATATTTTCAGAGACCAAAATGAGGCATTAATTACCTTAAGGTATTATCTTTAAATATATATAAAATTCATTTTAAACAGCTTTTGGCTGAGATTTTAACTACTTTTACCTTTCTTATACAATTATTTAGAGGAAATAACAAAGTATCTTAAAGTTAGAACTATTTTACTTTATTTCATATTTTGGGGGGGAAGTGGTAGCACCAATAGATTTGACAAAGATAATAATTTGGAATCACTCATTAACAAAATAGCCAGATAAGGTTTTACAATGAAAATTATTAGACATAGACCACATTTTTTCTTTTAAAATACACTAGTCAAGATGTCTATTATTATAAAAATCTTAAATTTTTAGGTTTTTAAATTCACAGATCATTTTAATATATACTTTTCCATTTGATACCACTAGATAAAAAATACAATATATAAATAATCAAGTTATTTATGAAATAATTTTGCTATAAAATGTCACTTGAACAAATTAAAGGTAATGAACCATGTGTCCATTTTTGGCATGTGATTTTAATTAGCTCTAATAAGATTATGCATTTCATCCCATGTACACTGTATTGAAAATAATATAACCTAATATTATTAAAGTGTTATCTTTGGCTTCTCTTTCTTCTGGAAGGTAACGGGTACCATGCAGAATATAGCAAGTCTGCATAATACAAAGTGACAAAGTGGTAGTATAAATACTGAGAATTAATTTTGTTGTCTTTTCAAGATATACGATAACAGGACTAAGGACTGTATATCTCAGCTTTAGTAAGATCCGATTTTCTCTTCTAAACTAAAAAGTCACAATGAAATTTAGATTTTCACTTTATAAAATTATTCCCTTAAAAATACACAAGAAATGCCAAGATCGTAAAGTGACAATATGTGGCTATAGACACAGTTGTTGCCTTATAAAAAACTGTTTCATTAATTAGTTTCAAACTGTATGTTCTGATTTGTATGAGACCTCCACTGACAAGTAAAAGTTGTATGTGATGATTAAGTTAATATTTCACAATGAAGAGAAAAATTTATTATATATATAAAATATATTTTTTATCTTCAACTGAGTATTTTTTCATTGCTTTTAGAAAGAGAGGAAGAGACAGATAGACAGACAGGCAGATAAACATCGATGAGAGAGAAAAACACTGATTGGTTGCCTTCTTGTATGTGCCCCTACCAGAAATGGAACCCACAACCTGGGTATGTGTCCTGAATGGAAATTGAACTTGCAACCCTTTGGTATACAGGACAACACTCCAGCCAACTGAGCCACACAGGCCAGGGCAAAAGTTTATATTGTTAAGGGCAAATTAATAACTGATCAGAAAATCTTAAAGATGATGTTTTCATTGTGACAGCTGCTTCTCCAAGTGACCTGGAAGTGTCCTAAATCCTGAGTGGTTATCCTAAGAAACATGTTTAAAATGCATTTTTTTTCTAGCCAGGCTGAGGGTTTTTGGAGTAAAATCAAACATTTGATATGAACCTTTGTTTTGTTTCAAAAGCCTTGGGGAATCTGATGTCTCCACTCATAATGCCCACTTCATGTGGGGTAAGGTGCCGCCAAACCATTCACCATGTGTGATTATGTTGTTTAACCCAAACTAGTGAAAAGATTTAAAACCTTATCATTATGTAAAAATTTATGGATTTTTTTTCCATTTTAAATGAAGGAGTCTAACTTAGTCTACCAATATATTCAATGCTCTCTTAAACTCATACTTAATCTTCTATAATTTAAATGATTTTATTTTCCTAAAATGAATTCCCAATTCTTCAACTAAGCAAATCTTAACCTGTAAAATCCCAATTCAGAGCCCATTTCTGTTAGAAAGTTATCTAACTACTCACTTTGATTTAAAATATAGCATTACCACCTATACTAATCATAGTTCACTAGTTTATATGTATTTTACATGTGTTAGCCACGCTTCCCCAGCTAGATCTGAAACTCATCAAGAGAACAGGGTTGAAAAATCTTCCAAAATGCAAGGCATAAATTGCTGTTCAAGGAATGTTTGTCATTTGAAAATATTGTTTAAAGGAATTTCTTCCCATCGATATTATTATTGCTAGTTAATTTCATTACTATTAGTAAAGATCTTTCTTTTTTTAGTCCTCATTGTATTTTTCCCATTAGCATTTGCCCCCTTCCACGCCTTCCCCCTGCAATCACCACGTTGTTGCCCCATCCAGGTGCACTTTTTCCTTTTTGCTCAGTCCCTCCACCCCTCACCTTCTTGCTAAGATTCTCACATTCATGAGAATTTTGATCTAGTTTTTATAAAAGTTAACAATTCAGAGGAAGCATCACGAGGTAAGACAATAACTTCAATTTAAAGTGTTTGATAAAGTCTTTTACTCTCCCCTTCATCACTTTCAGAAACTTAATATGGAAGAAAAAGCTTACAGCACATTCTCAATCCAATTGTTAAATCATGAACTCATGGGTTCAATTTCTTACTCCACCAACTTGAACAAATTATTTAAACTTTTTTTTAAAGCTCAGTTCCTTTATCTATAAAGTGGAGAACACAGTACATATCTCATAGATATCTAATAAGATGTATACAAAATGCCTGCACTTAATAAGCACTCAGTAAATATTATTTCATTATTACTTTACTTATAACTTGCCCTTCCCCATTCCTCCATCTGAGGACTTAAGAAAACAACAGCTTATCCAAATGAATGAAAGAAAATGTAATAGATACGTCAAACTTTTCACTCTCATTAGCCCAGTGTAAAAACTGGATTGGGATATAGTTTATCAGACCAAAGCTTAGACTTATACGAGCCAACTTACACCTCACCTTATGCCTCTTCTCTATTATAGCGCTTTTCTCGCACTCTGTTCATTGCGCTTCAGTTCACTAACAGAGATAAATCACTCACACGTAATGGTCCCAGCCATTCCCCTCCTGCTTGCTAAGGAGGATTTGCCATTTTCCTCTTAGTTTCTTCCCATTCTCAGCAATCTCATGAGAATCCTTTTTCACACGTTGTTTCTTCTGAACCTCTACGATGCAAATTGAGAAGGAAAGTGAACAAACAAAACAGCGCTCAGACTGTGTCAGGAAGAAGAGCTCTCCCAGGGTTTGGGAAGTGAGAAGCATGGGAGCAACTGCAGGGTGTGAAACCAGAACAGAAGGTTTGCAAGGTAATGCTGCGAACCTGTATTCTTCTTGTGGCATTCTACAAGTGAAGGTAAAAAACTTTAAATATTTTGAAATAATTGTTTGTTTTCTGAGTTGTTTTTTAAACTATGGCGTATTCTGAGACTGGATCATATGGTTCATGGCTTTATTACTATGCATTAACCAATTTAGGAACATGACTAAAATTTATTACAAAGTGTGGGGAGAAACTATGGGGAAACTAATAGTTGTAGTAGTGTAATAGGACAATTCACGTTGCTTCAGTTGGCTAAACAGCTTTCAGCTTGGGACTCCACCAAGCAACCAGCAATGAATCCATTCAACCAGCTTTAAACAGCTGCATTCATTGAGTCTCATTACTATTTGCATTTTTAAATTTTTCCTAAATCTTAAAAATATTTGATATTTCTCCTCCTTACTTTACATTTTAGCTCACATGTTTCAGCTTCTCTGTTTTCACGATGAGCTTTAAATCTATAAGCATTTTTGTGAAGATAGTACTTTTCCACATCAAGCATTATTCTGAGTCTTAAGAATGAAGGGTCACTAAGAAACAAACACTATAGATGCCTTATTTTATTAAGAGAATCTTAGTGTGGACTTCTTGTCCTTTCCTTTCCAGTGCTTTCTACACAAATCCTACAGTTTATCATCCTCAAAATAAATGATTGTTGAAGGGAAGTAGACTATGCCACCCCAAAACCTGCCACTTTGGCATAAAAATTATGTTGAGCTGAAGACAACTGAGGAGAAAAATAAAAGAAAAGCTCCCTGTCTACTCCTGTTTGTCTAAAAGCAGGACTTAGATTTGTTAAGGTGTCTCCTCTTTCACTCCTGCTGGGAAGGACAGAAGTTAATCACTGACAACTGGAGACCCTTATCAGCCCAGAGATGGCACTAGAGGAGCGTAACACATTTTACTAACTAGACCTTATCTTCCATTAATTCTCCCATGTATTTACCTTCTCACAACTTGCCTCCCTAGAAACTCAAAGACCTTTTGCTTTCTCTTGTTTTTTTTTTTCTTTAAAAATGACTTTATTGTTCTTTTGTTAAGATACCATATAAGCCCGAGTTCTAACCACACCTTTAAGTTACTCATCACTGAATGCTCCCGAGTGTATGAATGACATACATGTTAATAAACTTCTGTTTGCTCTTCTCTTGTTAATGTCTTTTGTTATTTTGCTTTATGGCCTTAGACAATGAACCTGAGATAAGTATAGCAAAAACAGTTTTCCTCCCCAACATTGCCAAGCTTATCCTTTAAAATTTTCCTTGGCTTCTTTATACCTATGGAATAAAATCCCCATCTCCAAGTGCGGCCCTGCCCAGCTGAGCCCCACCTGTCTCTTCAATCCCTCCTTCCCGACACTTTCTGTACCAAGCTACGCAAACCTTTTCCCCACTCTCCGAAGACACTTAACCCAGGAACTAGGAGGAGATGCTCTTATATCTACTGCTTCTTCTTTCTAGAATATTCTTTTTTTGGGAAAACTTCAAGTTGTGGCTTTTCCTCAATTTCTCTAGTAATAATAGTACTACTGGATAGTAACTTACTATTTTCTCCTTTAACTATGACAAAAACCAAAGAAAAAATTCTTATTATTTGTAAGACTCACTTTACAAATAAGAAATTGGGGATGTAGAATGTAAAGGACTTCTTTGAAGGCAGAACTGGCAAATTTGCCACCATTGCTCTCACAGCCAAGTAGCTGTTCCTCTCTGTCCTCCTGTAAGTTTCTATTCATCCTTCCATTGTAGTCCTTAGTAAGTTGTATTGAAAATATTTGTTTCAATATGTCTTTTCTGCAGTTCTAAGTGGATTGTTTTCTGAAGTTAATAGTCCCAGTGAAACCAAAATTTAGGTTCAGCTGTCTGTAGCAATGAAAGTCAAACTCATGAGACAAGTGTTTGTGCAAAAGTAAATAAGTTTACTCAGATACCTTGACCTGGGAGGATGGTAAACTCCCTGTCTCAAAGACCATCCCTCTTCCTGCTCAAGCCCTTGGTTCTCATAAGGATAGGAAGGAGAGGGCTCATTTCTATCAAATTATCTTACTATCACACCATGTTGTGGGGCCCCTATGCATTCGTCTTTCTAGATTTGGATTTCTGGGGCCCTTTCCTCTCACCTTTTGGTGCCCACAGTGTAACCTCCCCCTGTGCTATCTTGGCCAATGGGAGACTTCCCCAAACTCTCTGGCTGTCTAATGGTAGTGGAGAGAGTGGGCTGCAGGACCTGCCCTCAGCAAGCCTGGATATGCCTAGCCTTCAGCCCACCACATAAAGCTGCACTGAGTATCTGCACAACCAGGGAGCCAGTTGGTGTCCATGGGCACCTCTGGATCCCAGCGCACCAACTTCCTCTTCTCAGTCCCTACATGCAGCCTGCCAAAGTGGCCAGCCAGGCTAACTCTGACTGATGGCTGCCTGAGTAACACCAGGACTTGGATAGTTCTTGGTATATATGTGTTTCCTGAGTAAGTGAAGTAATCAACCAATAAAATGTTTCTAATTTAAGAAGAAAAGGGAGCATGAGCTAACATTTAATGAGCACCTGTACTACTTATTAGACATTGTGCAAAATTCTACAAAGCTCATTCAAAATTATTTAGTGAGTTTTATCAAAACTCCATTTTTATCAAGTATTTATATTACATAAAATGTAACACAACTTTATAATACTTTAATCAAATAAAGTAAATCTTCTAAACTTTCAGGAATTAGATGCTTGCTGAAGACCTACTATGAAAATTGTTAAAGATGCACTTTTTATATATTAATAAAGAAAAAGGTTACTGGAAGCCAACTTAGAATCAGAACAAAAGAGTTAAGCACAGCCAATTTGTTCTCTTTACAAAGATGTAAACCCAGCAGTCTCTGCATTTCTTTTATTCATGTACTTGGCAGTAAGAGTCTCCCTGTTCTGTTGTGTGCTCTGTTTTATTTTAGTCTTTTTTTGTTGCAAGTAGCAGACCAGCTTAACCCAGCTTATGCAAAGATTTCATTATAAAAATTCAATAGAGTCTCACAAACCCCACACTTGTAAAGAAATTGAAATCTGTAGTCAAAGCTGTTAACCCAGGCAGTGTGTGTCTGTCTATCTGTCTGTCTGTCTGTCTATCTCTTAATCTCCCCTTCTCTCTCTTTGTATATGGTCTCTTATCTCTAATTCTCTATGCCTGTTTTCATCATTCCTCTTTGTCATTTCTCTCTTTCTCTATCCAAAGAGTGGAAGATAGGTAGCTCATCCAGAGACATTTTAGATGTTGCACATCTATAGCCATGTTTAGAGACTAACTAGATGACTCGATTCCTTACAGAGAGAATCTGATTGGTTCAGTGTGGTCTGCTACCACTCTGGGCTGATCAATAGCAGTCAAAGTAGCAAAAGTCTTATAATATTTTTAAAAAGGGAGTAGCAGAGTCACCAGTTCTATTCCCAATCAGGGCACATGCCTGGGTTGTAGGTCAGGTCCCCATTTGGGGGTGCGTGAGAGGCAACCACACATTGATGTTTCTCTTCCTCTCTTTCTCCTTCCCTTTCTCTAAAAATAAATGAATAAAATCTTTTTCAAAATGAAGAAGTACAAATAGTAGCCACAGAATAGCCATGGAGATGAACAACAGTACAGTATAGGAAATGGAGTAGCCAAAGAACTTATATACATAACTCATGGACATGAACAATGATGTGGGGATGGCCTGAGGGAGTGGGTGAAGGTGGGCAAAGGGGGGAAAATTGAGACAACTGTAATATCATAGTCAATAAAATATAATTTGAAAATTAAAAATAAATTAAAACAGGGGTAGCTAGAGACATCCAGGGGTAAATTTCTCAGAGAAAGAGGATCAGTGTCAATTGAGCAGATACCCCAATAACTGTCCATTCCACATGGGTTTTTATTCAGTTTTTTTCTTACCTAGAAACCAGTTACAGTGTCTGAATGTCATAATTTTAACAGATATTCAAAATACACAATACTGACAAAAGTCAATTTCTCAATGAGTTTGTAGATTGGTCCTAAAATTTTAGAGCACTATTTTCTAGTCATTGTAAAATTATTAGGGATAATTGAATCTATACTGTATCTGGTTATTATATAATTTTCTCTACTTTCATAAATAGATTAATATTTTCCATTCAATATAACTAGAACTAAAGAAAATCTGCAGAGGAAATGTCTTTTCTTATTACATTATAATTATGTTTATGTCATAACAGAGTGGCTAACTGAAAGGGACATACTCAAACCACTGCAGGACTGAATTAGCAAATTGAATAGCTTTGGTATATTCACAGAATAACTGAGTAAGCCACGTAATCTCGAGAGAGGCAGACTCTAATACACAAAAATGTCAAATAGGTGGGGTCTCTTATCTAAGGATGTAACTGGACATGAGTGAAGAGTAGTAAAGAAAATGGTCACCTAAATTCTTCCCTAACATTGTCTAACTCAAAATAATCAACCCCTAGCCTTAAAAGACAGAAATAACTATCATATTGAATATTGTTTCATTTAATTACTATTGACATGCAATATTATTTTGTATTAGTTTCAAGTGTTCAGCATAGTAGTTAAACAATTATATAATTTACAAATTAATCCCCCCAATAACTCAAGTACCCACCTGAAAGCATACACAGTTATTAGAATATCATCCCAATAATGGGAAGAACTGGGAATGCCCAAGAGCTTGAGACAGTGATGCAACCCAATGATTAGCAATAGCAGTTAAGTTTCTGCTGTAGGGCTAGAAAGACCAAAGGACAAAGTGCTGTTAGCAGGTGCTAAAGCTGTAGCTGTCCAGCAGAAGTTGAAATAGTGAAAGGTCTGCCCTCTAGAAGCAGAGACCACAGGAGAACAGATGGATTAAATGAAAGGGACACTGCCAATTCTTGAAATGCTGCCTGAGATGCTGTTGCTGCCTGAGATACATAGACAAGGAGAAATACCCTGCCTTCTCTCTTCCTCTCACTCTCCAGTTTTCTACCTGCGCTTTCCAAAGGCTGAACCTAGCCAGTTGCCAAGATGACTGAGAAATTAGGTCCCTACTATCTGCAGGAGGGCACAGGGAATTTGGGAAATTCATCTGAGATTGTAGAGTCATATGACAACCAAGAGACAGCTATCAGAGCAATGCTTCTTAAAGAAACTAACTCTCTGACATGGACAACTAAGGGATTCCATGGGAGTTAATACCTAGAGCCAAGCCTCATTATCATGATTTTTTCCAGGAGTAGGGAAGGGAAGGTCTGCCTGTCTTCCTCTCTCTATACTGTAAAGTGCATCTGCTTTTACCCACACAGTTTCTGGAAGGAAAACCCACATTTATTATTTATATTATTAGTTCTTTTATTCACAACATTAAATGGTTATCACTCATTTGAGGAAAACCAGAGGATTGAAAAAAGAAAGACTAAGATGAACAAATAGAACAAATGACCCCAAGAGAAAACAAATAATTCACTGAACAGAATAGTAATTAGTCTTTTCAGAGACAGATTCAAGAATATATTGTCCACATAAAACTAGCACATTCAATAAGAAATTACTATGGAAAATAAGCAGCTGGAAAACAGGGCCCTTGGAAGTTAGACATATGATTGCCAAATATTTAAAAATGTGTTAAAGTGTTGTGGTGTGAATCAAAATGATCTTATCCTAGAACATAGAGCCAAAGCCCAAGAATTGAATATATATGTTAAAGGATAAACTGAGGCACATTAAAATTTACATACATAGATTCAAATCAGGCAGCACCAAACTTAAAGTGGTTAGGAGCACCCTACTGACAGAATCTAGGAGAATATCTTTTATAAAAAAAGATGCAGAAATAAAGAAAAAAAATATTTTCTTGAGTATAGCTTAAGTGGTTGTCTTATTTGGCTGTTTGTGATTAGTTGCTATGAAGTTTCATTTTCTCAAATTCAAGTGTATTGACTCTGGCTTAAGTTATGGTTTGGTTACATAGGCTCCCAGGGCATTAAAAAACACCTCAGTCTAATGGCCTCCTTTTTTAATTCAATACGTGTGAAAGGAAAATTAAGGGACATGGAAACTTAATCAGGAGGTCTAACATGCCTATCCAAGAGAAATTCTCAATGAAGAGAACAGAAAAATAGAGGGTGCAGGAAATTAAGCATAAAAATAATGGAGAATGCAGAAGAGATGGAGGAGTAGCAAAGAAATGCCCAAGTGTTCATTGAGTATAGGATGCAAATTCTATATCTAGGCACCAACAGGAGAGTTCTCAGTCTTAGGGAAAATAAAAATGTGAGGGTACAAATTAAAAACACTTAAAAATACACAATGAGTTACCTTCACTTATTTTCCTAAAAAAAAGTGCTCTCTTTCCAAAACAACAAAAACAGGAATTGAAGGAAGAAGTAATATATAGTCCAAGAGATAGTGCATGTAACACCAAAAATATCATGAAAAGAAATTCCTTCAGGGTAGCCTCTATGGTATATAAGAAGAAAAATTATCAAAACTGAAACATGAATATAGAGGGTTCTAACCATAATGTTTTCAAGAACAAATGGGTTAGCTTTGATATGTAGAATGGTTAAAAGGTAAGATGATCATAATGGTGAAATAAAGGCTTAAGCTTCTTTCAATAAGGAAACAAAAAAAAAAATTGGAAACTCATGGAAGAACAAAGGCGTGTGTAAAGAAGCATTAAACCAAATATGAAGAGAAGTTCAATGCGTAAGAATTTTGAACCAGTTCTGGAGTTCAAGGAAAGAGATCTACTTGAACTTCACTTTTGTAGCATCATTTGTCAAGTGACCCAAGTTTAGTGAAATACGATCATGTTGTTCTACTTAGTTATGTGAATAATAATAAATCTATAATTGTAATATTGGAAACATTTATTGTTTCAACATTTTAGAATATAAAGCATTAAATATTTAATTAATTATAATAGTATAGAACTTAAATGATGTGAATTTGGTCAATATAAAAATAATGTAACAGCTAACAGAGCTAAAGAAGTACAGAGAGAGGTTCAGAAAAAGAAGGGAAGACTTGAAGAAGCACTAATTGTCTTATCATTTTTTATTTTTATTCTACATATTATTTTTATTGTATTTTTTCCATTACCATTTATCTCCCCCATACCCTCTTCCACTTCCACCCCACACTGCCCCTACAATCACCACACTGTTGTCTGTGTCCATGAGCTCTTTCTTTTTTTCTTTTGGCTTGATTCCTCCATCACCCCAAATGATTTCATTATCTTAATAATGGGACATAAAGAATGAATGAATGCAACCTTGATGAATAAAACAGAAGGTTTACTAATAACATAACTAATAAAAATTTAAGGGGGCAGAAATCAAATGGAAGTGAAGAGGGAATGTAAGTTAGCAAATTCATCAGGTTTCCCCATGAAAAATAAAAAATATATTTTAAGTTGTAAATTTTGCAGCTTACAACTGTTAAACAGCTAGTGGGTGTTAATGCAAAGTAGAGGTATGAATGTATAGTTTGGCACAGGGGTTTCAAGTTGATGGCCAATGAGTCAATTCTGCTGAGTTCTTTTTTGTGTGTGTTTTATATCCTGTACGATGTTTGTAAAAATAAAGAAACTTAACCAAAGCATTCAGATTTCTGATTTTTCTTAGAAAAATAGTGGAAGAATGATCTAGCAACACTGGGGTCACAATCCTGCGTGGGAGCCACTGGCCAGAGCTGGCAAACAGCCCTCTGTTAGGTGGGGCCTGGGCTCGTGCACTGGCCACACTCTCCAGTCCCTCGGCTATGTTACTTGTGTCCTGTTTTATCTGTTTACATGACTTGCCTGGTTCTAAGAGACTGGAGTTTATGATTCCTCATTGAAAGTCCTGGAGTTAAATATCAAAAGAACTCTATGTGGTTCAAGGAGGATAACTCTGAGATCAAGGGTGGGATGAGTATAGCTTGGAAGACAATACTCTTTCACTTCTACCATTTTGTACAGTTTGAACAAGCCCTTTTATTTCTGTCTTTTTGTCTGTGTATATCTCTATCTTTATGTTTTATCTGGCTGTAGCCTGGCCACAGACTGATTTATAGATAAAGCCCCAGAAGAAATGAAAAGACCCTACGTTAATGAAAGGGTCAAATGCAAGTGAAAAATGGCTTTCAAGGCAATAAGTGGTTCAATACTAGGGGTCCGCTGATGCTACAAAAAATAATAAAACAAAAAGTCAGAGCAACCTCTCTACCTGGCAGAAGTAATGTGAAGTGTCTCTGATACACTGTTAGCTCTCACAAATGGCCATGCGCTCCTCTACATTTCCCAGCTTTCCTTCCAGAGTGTTGCAACTATGTGACTAGATTCCACCAGACAAGATATGGGCAGATGTGATGTAAGCCACTTCCAAGCCTGGCCCATAAACTCTTCCCAAGGAATTCTTCAGATCTCTTCCCCTTTCCCAGCAACTTAGAGGCCAGGTGTTTGAGACATCTTAGCTATAAGACAGAGAGAGCCTAATGGAGGATATGTGAGCAAGAAATATACCTTGGTTGTTTTAGCAATTGAGATTTGGGGATTGTCTGTTTCAGCAGTTATTGTTAACTACTTAAATCAGTGGCTCTCAAATTTAGCATGTTTCAAAATCATCAGGGGGCTTGTTAAAACAGATTGCTCGCAGGTGATTTAATATTAAGTCTCCCACACACCAGCACTGAAGCAATGTTTATTGTAACTCCACTGAACTGAAATAAAAATGTAAAAAGAATAAGTGATGCTAGATTTCCAAGATGTAACATAATGGTGCTCTTATCTACACTGAGATGACTAAAGCAGGCTGGTAAGTGATGACTTCAAGTTACCTTGCAATTTCAATTGCAGCATAATTATGATCTTCTGGAAATCCAGAGGGCAGAGAGATTAGCTTCCTCTGAAGTCATCCCATTGAGTAAAAGCATGGGTTACTTCGCAGGTAAACACACACACACACACACACACGCACGCACACACACACGCACACACACGCACACACACGTACAAACAAATAGGAGAGAAAACATAACCAGATACTACAAACAGTGGTTCAGTGATATCATGGAGAAATAGTATACTGGAATCATGGTAAGTGCCATAATCTCATACCTGTATGCTGTAACAGTTCTGAATAGGAACTCTTCATTTCAGAATAGGAGCAATAATAAAAGTTAATTGCCAAAGGAGGGAAAATGCACAACAGAAATCCCACGATTTTATGTCAAAAACATTGGCAGCAAATGAATGTATCTCTGCTTATGAATGAATGACTTAGGAGTGACAGATTTAAAGCTAAAGATTAAAATCAGGTGTTAGACAAAATTTAATTTTCTTTTCTTTTTTAAGATATGAAAAATGTGCATCTATGTGGTAGGCATTTCTATACTATTTTCACAACAATGATTTTACCATATTGCCCAATATGTTACTGTTCCTTTTCAAAACGTAGTTTTGCATCTTCTCCAATATCTTTATACCCCTGTCATACCTTTTACAATAAGGCACACAAACTAGTCTTTCTTTTTAATATAACGGCATAAACCCATTTTTTCTTTTTGGGTTTGACATACTAATTTGTTAATTGTCTCTCATATTATGTTAAAAAATTATCTATGTTTTCCAGAATCTACTTTATATGTTTTATTTGCTCCTCTTGATTTATTGCATAGATGCAATCCCTGAAGGTCCTGCTTGTATATTCCTGTTAATATTCCTGAGGAGAACTTTGTTACTACAAGTTATTAATTGAGAGTGAGATGAGAACGGTTTTATTATACTATTTGATTTTTCCTATTCTATTTGCTATTCAACAGGATATTTACTCTTGATGTTATTAGTTCTTCACATTTAAATTTGAATCCTCATTTAGAAGCCATCTGTTGTCTTCACCTCTGCAGGCCTAAATAAATAAATAAATATATAAATAAATTTATCAATGAATTAATCTAAGAAGTGGATATTCTCTGTCCTCTTAAGGAAATTTAAAGACAGAAAATGATGAACTAAGTGGATTTCATTATAGTTTGGTATTCAAAAGTTTTAAATATCTCAAACTATTTTTTAAAAGGTAGCCATTACTGTATTTCATTCATATTGTTTTTACAACAAATATTATTAACCATCTGCTGTCTACAAAGCATTGTCCTAGGTGCTGAAGAAGATTCAAACGTCAACAAGACACAATCTCTTCCATCTTCATAGAACTGAGAAATAGGGTAAACTCATAAGTAGTTACAGTTTTGATAGTAAATGTTAAGTTCCTTAAGGAAAGTAGACTTTAAAAGCTATAAGTCAGAAGACAGGTTATTTGCAAGAGGAATTAGTGAGAGTTTCATGAGCCTCTGAACTAGTTTTTGAAGAACTGTCAGATACTGATTGTAGAGAAGGCAAGTGTAGATGGGGGGAGGCAGTGTGCATAAAGCACAGATCACATTCAAGAACGGGATAACTTTGGAGGATGGTTATGAAGATAATAGGGTATCATTCATGATAAGGCTAGCAGAAGGCAAATTGGTGCTAGATTATAGAAGTGTAAGTGCAACATTTAGGAGTTTGGAATTTACTCTGTCGTTCCTGAGGGTGTAACAGAGAAGTGAGAGAATTACAGTTTTGTTTTAAGAAGATTTGCCTGATAACAGGTATATAAAAAAATAAATTAAGAAAAGTCTGAAAATAGGAGTAATCAGATGTTGATGGGAAGGGAATTGTAAGATCAAGCAGAGGGAGAAATCAAAGATGACTCTGAAGCTTAGAGCCTAAGTAATTACCTGGGGGGATGATGAATCAATATTCAGGGTGGGGCAAAAATATGTTTACAGTTGTGAGTTTGCAACACAGAGTTTATTCTTGTATTATTATTTATTAGTTATTGTATTAATTCCCATACAAACAATTATAAACCTACTTTTGCCACACCCTGTACAGCAAAAGGGAAGTCAGAAGGAGCTTGTGTGGTGAAAGATATTGCTGTACTTGAGTTAAAAATGCCAGTGGAATATTCTATGGGAAATGCTGAGGATGCAAATGTGAAAACAGAGTTGGAACTGAAAAACAAACAAACAAAACAAAACTGGGTGTTAGTGTTAAAGATTTTGAAAATGGTCAAAGCCACAGAGTGACTGAAATCATCAACTGAAAGTGGACAGTGATAGAAAGGTAGAGAGTGAGTGATTTCCCCAATTTACTTTATTCACACTGAATTAAAACACTGACACAGCTCCCAGAAACTCCCTAATAGAGAGAATGATCCACAATGTCAAATGTTACAGAAAGAGGTAGATCTGTTGGCAGCAAAAATGGCACCAGGTGTTAAACTAGTGGAGTCAGACCAGACCTTGGTTTTGAAACCTTGGCATTTGAGTTCTGTTTAAAAAAGAATTCAGAGCCAAAACTCATACTGTAAGAGAAAGTTTCCTCAGAAAGTCACAGAGGTAGAAGAAGTGAGCAGTCAAAGAAATGGGTTCAGGAAACACATTACAGAGGCAAAAGAAGGGCCCTTGGAGCTTAGGAGGAACAGAGAGCCCAGAAAAATGCACCTGAAGGAAGGGGGGGTTGCTCCGAAGAGTAGCACTGGGTCCTCGGCTTGAGGGTATTTATCTGGAAGGAACCCAATAAAATATTCATCAGCTTTCTAAGTGTGCACCAGGACAGGGGGTCATTAATCATTGCAGCTGGTCCTGATGTCCGCCATGTCATTGTTTGTCTGGTTCTGTGGTCTTTCTGGCCTGGAGTGGAAATACAAGCAAGGCCTAGATGTTATCCCTAGGGATTAATGCTTAAGGAAGTGGTCATTTAAGGGCCCAAAGGGATTTGCTTGAGGCCATTCTTCAGTCCCCTGTTCCTTCTCCAGAGGGACCAGCCATGACTAGGAACATGACAGGGGAGGAAAGGTCAGGGGAAGGTCTGAACCACATGACCAGCAGTATGAAAGGTCAGGGGCTCTAAACCGCATGACCAGGGATATGCTAGGGGAGGAAAGTTCACCCTGGCGGTGAGCTCCTTGTTTTCCCCGTTTAGCTTTTCTGCCCCCGGGGAGCCCCTGTACCTGGCGTCCAGTCCTTGCTCTGCTCATGTCTGCCTAACCGCCTGCCACAGAAGTGGGGATTTTGGTTTGCACTTGTGATTAAACTCACAGTTGAGAGAATCGACAAAAGTAGTCTTTATTTTCTTAGGTTAAGTGTAGATTTAGCAGTTATCTAGGTCATTTGTCAGAGTTAGAAATCAAACTGGATAATTTCTAATATGCCAAATCCACCTGGAATCTGAAATCACTCCTTTGAATTTCCTAGAATTGACCACATTGTTTTGTATCTCCCTGTCTTCTGACTAAACTCCAAGCTCTTTGATGGGAAGGCCTGTGGTGTTATAAGTGCTTGGCCTTAAAGAAAGCTTAATCTTGTTTTGTTAAATATAGTAGTTGAATGGAAATTGTGTACAGATCATTTGCAGGAGTAATTACCGATAAAAGATGCAAACCAAGGACCGGGCATCCTGTGTGCTCCAGGGCCTGTCGAATGTTGGAGTGGAGAACCAGGGATGATCCAGACAACTTAGAGGCCTTTAAATTCAGCCGTGTGTCAGTCTTCCCCTCGCTACCAGAAAGCCTGGCTTCATGAATTATTATCCTCAAGTTTATAGAAGCAGACAGGTTAAGTCACTTCTAGAAAATCAAAATGAGTCAACAGGAGATCAAAGCCTGAAGGAACTGGCTTACTTATAAGAGCTCTGAGTCTGTAACCCGAGAGGGTGGTCCCAAACTTCCCTGAAACCTCCCTTCTCAGCTGAGGAGTTGTGAAGGGCTTCCCTGACGTTACTTTTACTGGAGCAACTCGAGGGAAACATGCACTTTTAAAAGAGGAAGAATTACAAATGCCTCTATTATCTTTTGAAAATCATAGGGAGCTTTCTTTATTTAAATCAAAGCAGGAATTCTTGATGGAAGAATGATAAAGCTCATCCTACTTACTTCCACCCTACCCAGAAATAAACATTTACTGCATAATCAACAGATATGAAACAAATGTACGATTTACTTGTGTTTTATCTAGCACCTTTAAAATTAAGTGAATTATTGATTCCCCTTGTAAGAGGGTTTATTAGATATTAGTTTAAAATATTCATTTCTTGACTAACAACTAGGAAGAAGTTGAGACTAGGTTACCTTACAGCTTCACTTTTGGCCTCACTGAAATCCTGAATCAGGGCAGGGAAGAGTTAACCTGAGTCCCAGACAGTCCCCTGCTGATCAGTAATGAGTGAGAGCTGCAGCTGAATGTCAGCTCCTAGTGAACTTGGGTAACCCAGCTGAGCCCTTTGCTTGCCAGAGCTGGAGGAGGTAATCAGCTTGACCCATGTGACCTTCCTGAGGCTGTGCTCTGTCCTGCATCAAGAAGCTTTTTTGCATATGACTCCTACAGTCTGCTCAGTTGAACTTCTTTTAGGGGAACTGAGCCTGAGTCAGTCTTAAGAGGAAATTCGAATTAGTCAATGCTGCTTACAGGTTGCGCAATACAGTAGGTGCTTTAAAACAAAAAATAATGGGAACACATCCCGGAAACCTCAAAAAGATTTCCAGGAACAGCTCTGACATTTGCACTTCCAGAGTTATTATCATAAATTGAAGAGTGTATAACAGTCCTGTCAGCACTTCACGTATCTTTGAGGAATTGTGTTTCATCAAATGCTCTCACATTTCTGGGATTGGTAAACTGATTTACTTTTGTGTTATTGTTTACTTGTCATTATCTTCATTGCACAGTCCCAAAGATGCCATACCAAAAATAATATAGATTGAGTATATTTCACAAGATTTTCATTGAAATTTTAAAGAGCACATAACTTCAGGATGGGGAAAGGAAAGGAGCAAAACCAGAAATCACAACTTGTGGTCAAATATATAAAATACTGTGCAGCCTTCTTTGGATAAGCACATGTGGTTAGAATATGGGGAAGGGGGTGGGGAGCCTGCTATCAATTATTAAGCTGAACATTTACTCTTAACTTGGTCCCAAGAGAAACAACACAATTATGAACACTACGGTGAGCTGAATCAACAGATGGTAAAGGTTACTTGAGGGAGATGCCACCTATATATATGACCACAACTGTCAAACACACACACACACACACACACACACACACAGAAAGACTAGTAACAACAGCATTTTACCCAGGCTTCCCTGTTTCTGGCTCAAGCATCTTGTAACACATGACAGCTTGAACAAATATCTTAAAAGTACAAGCCCCAAAGGAAGTTGAGTTTTCAAAATACATGCCACGTGCCCAAGTAAATTGTGTATCAAGATGAGGCTCTGACACCCACATTTATCTAACAAAATATATTTCCCTTGCTGATTTATAAAAGCCCATTAAGATTGGATCATGAGATAACTAGTTATTTTAGCAAAGTCTAAATCTGTACATAGAGTTCGCTCTAGTGTCACATGTTTGTTTTACCCCTGGAAACACTCCTTTTTACAAAGATTCATTCGCAGAATTAATTTCTGTGAAAGTACATATAAAGAGTAAACCTGCTTTATCTAATCAGACCACACGTAACAGCACAGAACTTCACTGCTTTGTTTGGAGTGTCTCCTTGTTTGCTCCTTTGTCCCACACCACCAGCACCACCGCCCACCCTTCCCTGAAGGGAGAAGAGCTTTGTCCAAAGATTCCCTGATAAATCAACAGCCCTTTGTGGGTAGTAACAGGGCGCACTGCACCACAGTGCACTCCAGTTCTGCAGCATTCTCCCAAATGAGTTCCCGCTGGCTCCAGTCAATCAAACACCTAATACCTAGAATAAATGAGGAGGCTTCAGATACTGCTCTAGTAACTGGGTTAAATAAACAAATACACTTACATTTTTCATAGGTTCATATTTCTATAGCCAAGATATACTTTGTACGGATTAGCTGCCAAAATGTACTTTAGGGGCTATCCTTCCTGAGGTTATGAAGGAAACATTGTGCCCATGCTGAGCACTGTGAGGATTCATAAATCTGCCACTTGACAGACACTTTTAAGGGCCTTATTTGGTTGAAAGTGGCCTCTGATAAGGGGGAAAAACACAGTTAAGATATGGTGCCCAATCCAAAGAAGTTTCTACTCCAGCAGGACAAAAAGACAACAATTATATAAAATAAACTTATATGAATACTTTGTTGAAACTATGAGCCAAGTGCTATCAGTTCGCTAAGATGGGAGAAATCACCATTTCTCTCTGAAACCCTAGGCAAAGTCTTCCCAGCAGAGGTGACGTGAGGGTACACTGCATGCCACTAAGAACGCAGGTACCGGTGCACAGCTCGTGCTGGGGTTCTCAGGCTTATTCTAGGTAAAGGGGGAGAACAAAAAAGACTACAAGTTTGAACAACCATTTTTAAAAATGTGTTCACTGTGAAAGATTCCAAATGAAAAGACAGAGAAATAATAAAATGATCTCTCAAATGCCCATCATTTACATTTAAAGATTATCAAAATTTTGTTGTATTATTTCATCTACCTTCCTCTTTTCTTCCTAAGTGGGTTGTTTTTTTCCCCTAGTTTTTTTAACAATTCTATTTAAATGTTTTTCCCCTGTAACTTGATTTTTTAAAAATTTAATTACTATCGGGTGTGAGATTCATCCACTGCATTTGTTCCCTAGGGTTGCCATAACAAATTGCCACAAATTTGGTGTCTTAAAACAATAGAAATGCATTCTCTCCCAGGTCTGAGGGCTGGAAGCCTGAAGTCAAGGCATCCCCAGAACAGTGCTCCTTCTAGGACTCTCCTCCTTGCCTCTTCTAGCTTCTGGGGGCTCCAGCCACTCCTCGTTTTGTAGCTATGTAACTTCTATCTCTGCTTCTGTCTTCACACGTGGCCCTCTGCCCTGCCTGTATCTTCTTCTCTTATAGGGACACTGTCATTGGACTTAAGGCCCACCCATGTCACTCCAGGATGATCTCTTCTCTAGATCTTTACTTACATCTGCAAAGACCCCAAATCATACACGCTGAAGGCAAGTTTCCAACCTATTCATTTTACCTACTCCTCTGACCATTGGATTACATGGCTTCTATGCTCAGGTACCTGGGAGTTCTGGTTATTTAAAAAATGGGGGCTTAATGTGGTATTGGTCATAGTAATGCTTAGCCCATATAGGTGAAAACTCACTAGTATTGAGAGACGACAGTGTGAGGGAATAGTGCACTGGCTGGGGAGTCAGGAAATCTGGGTTCTGGGGTTGATCTTTGATTGAACCCCAAGCTCCAAGCATGATGCTTTTTTGTAACTGTTCCTCTGCCAAGCCACTTTAACCTGACTTAATGCACAGTGAGGTCATTGAGAAGGAATAACCACCAACCCACTCCATGGGCTGGGAATGCACAATGGGGCGTTTTACACATGCATTTTTTTGATTACTAAAGTAATAATCCTACAGAAATTTTCTTCCTGAATTAAAAAAAAAGTGTATTCCAGACATGTATCACTTTACCTCTTCAACATGTGTCTGTAAAAAGGCATTGTCTCATATAAACATCCTGCCATTGTCACAAACAAAATTAATAATTCTTAGGTTTCATCTAATAACAAGTCATGCTAAACATCTCTATTTTTTTTTTAAAAAGTTTGTTTTTATGGTTATTTTACTAAATTTGTGATAGATTTTTTAAAAAGTGCAAATGCCATCTCATGGAACTGGGTAGCAGCTTGCAGGCAGTGGGAGTACCTGGAAAGCCCAGACCACATCCAATGCCCTGTAGACGAGCCCTGTACCTGGCAGAGCTAGGTAATTCTGACCAGCTCAGAATTAATCCTAAATAGGTGTTTGGGGAGTTTCACTGGCTTGAATTAAATAAATCTTTAAAATAGAGTGACATCTCATCAGTACTGAGTTTTAATAAACCCTGGTGGCTCTAGGAGAGACACTGGAAAGTCTTTCCTCATAAAAAGTCTGTGAACTTAAAGAGCTTCTAACATATGAGATCAACACTGCAGGTGACAGAAAGACCACAACCGACCTCTGGAACTCGATAGAACGGAAACCCTCCGTCACAGACGCACTGAGAGGACGAGCCTTTGAGCCTTCTGGAATGTGGAGAGTGCCCTGCTTACCCTAGCACGCCTAAAGAGACTAATAACACCCGAATAGATAAATGTCAAAGATAAATTTTTCTCAACCAGGGTAAATTGCTTCCTCTAATGATGAGTAATCGCTTTTAAAATATTTATTTCAACAATGTTCTGGGTGAGTTATTCTTGGACACGCCTGTGTCTCCTCAATGCCTGAGAAAAGAAACAGGAGAGAAAGCTCTATCCAGGAGGAAGGGTCCTCAAAACGCTTGTGAAGTTTCAGCGCCTTATATTTTGAAATACATTTATACATTTCTTATTTCATTGTTTTTCTTTGTGATCCACAACAGTTGGTGAAATTTATAGGGCAAATACTACCTACATTCAACAGGTGAGTAAATTGAGGTCCCGAGGAAGTGCCTGCTGTGGTGAGCGTATCAAAACTCGTCTTTGGTGGAGGCAAAATTTGAGGTGGAGTCTCTGGATACCACAAACGGCACAGGTGGTTTTATGTCTCTACCGTTTCCTTGATTTTCATTTTTCATTTTTAGCATTGTCTTGGTTCCATTTGTCTTGTGTCATCAAATCTCCTCTGCAGAAGAAGCTGGAAAGCTTTGACGGCTCCCTGGCTTTGTGGGTGAGCCAAACAAACTCCAAGCAATTTGAAGCATCCTCAAGAGCTGACAACCTCCACTTCATATTATTTTTATAGATTCTTCAGGTTCCATTATTATTCTTGACATTTTCTTCCAGGAAATAAATAGAATCATATTTCTCCCACAGAGTAAACCTATACTAGTAATTGGTGATCCAAAAAGATTTGAACTATTTTACTATAATTGATATATATATGTATATATATATAATTTTTGTTCATTGTTTATAGTATCTACAATACATGTTTTGTATGAATAGATGATCAGATGTTAATGCTGTATTAAATTCTTATAACATTAAACTGCAGTATGAAAATCTTTATAATATCAGGTTACAGTGTTAAAATAAATGCATAAAACAACAATTAGTTCTGCTTCAAATATTCCACAGCAAACTATCTTCTGTCAATTATTATGAATAAATGTATATGGTCCTTTCATTATTAATATGTGAGCTACGAGTTTGGCATTTAGCTTTATATGGTTGTTCCTTATATGACATCCATTTTGTTCAGCTTGTGATTTTACTTCCAGTGCTATATGAGATTCTAATTTTATCATTTCCCTTAACTATATTATTATAAAAAGTTGTCCTAATTTTTGAAAATTGAACTGTTTCTTACAAGCGCCCTTGTAAAAGACTGTATAATAGTCAAGCACTATAGTTTCTAAAACCTACAGAAATTGATGCAAGATATGAATGAAGATCATTTTGGATTCTATTTTATCTAAAAGCCCTAGAAATTTAATTGTAGGATCGATTGCTTCCACTTATGCGCTAAGTCTAAGGGGGCTATATTTGGTTCCAGAATCACAACTGCAGAAGCTTCTGTTTGAGAACATGCTCTGTCTTTTCACACAGTGACTTCTCAGGACACTCCACTGAGATAGGTGCTAATTTCTAGCTTCTTTATTTCCTACAAGTGCAATTAGAGCAAGAATGTTCAATCAGCTTTTTTTATTTGCTTTTAAATGAACTTTCAGCCCTGAAACATTCTTGAAATTGACCATTCTGACACTCAGATTAGGGAATGGTGCAGATTAATGAGGCTGAAGTGTTGCTCTCCATTTTGTTTTAGTTTTTGTTAATGGCTGTTGTCAGGGAAGACGTCATGACACACAAAATATTTTATAAGAAGAGGAAGAATTGATGTTATTAAACTTATAGACTTCTTGCATTTCAAACAAGAGAAAGGAATTTTTAGAATAGTAGAAATACTCCTTACACAAAATGGATATTATAGATAATGGATGGGGGTCACTAGTGAGGTACAGGTAACAGCAAGAATGCCTTACAGAAAATGGTATTTGGGAGGGATGCTGAGAACCTGGCAGTGACTGCATTATCCTAGTCTGTCTTCCCCACAAAGCTAGGTCAGTGGCCTTGCATAAAATAATAAACAAAAGTTGTTGCATGAATGAATGAATAGGCCCATGTTTATTTTGAAAGAAAATTTACATGCATGTGACATGGTATCTCCTGGAAGCTCTTAATTTGGACCTCCATTCCCTCTAGACTTCTAGAAGAATCTGAGGTGATTTTTCTAAAATGCAAACATGGTCCAGATGGTGTGGTTCTGTCGGTTGGAGCATCATCCGTGAACTGAAAGGTCGTAAATTTGATTCCCAGGCAGGACACACGCCTGGATTACAGGTTCAGTCTTGGTCAGGGCACCTATGGGAGGCAAGGGATGGATGTCTCTCTCACATCAACGTTTCTTTTCCCTTCTTTCTCCTTTCCTTCTCTAAGCGTGTCCTCAGATGGAGATAAATAAATAAAATGCAAATCTTGTCCATGTGATTCTGCTAGCTAATCACTTTCTTTCCTTTTGCCCAGAGAAATCAACCCAAATTCCATAGCACGGCGATAAATTTTTTGTCCCAGCCCTAGACTCCAGCTTTGTCTCTGAATTATACTCTTCTACTCCCTACTCCTCCAAATAAATTACATGCATTCTCTTCTATGCTTGCGTGTATGCTATTTCCAGCTTTCACACTCTTCCAGTACCCAGACAATTACCTTGTCTTTTAGTATCAGTGCAAAGCTCACCTCTTCTGAGAAGCTCTTTCTGAAATGCTACTTCCTGTGGCCCGCTTGTCTCTGTGTCTTGATAGAGCTCTCAATGCCTTTTGGTAAGGGGGATGTCCTGTCCTCTGTTTCCCTACACTATTTCTGCAGAACACAGTTTTTTCACCTTGAAATCCAAACTATGCTGCATCACTGTGTCAGGTGCACAGTGCTACTCAAAGACATTGAAGGAATAAAAAAGGGAGAGAGAGACAGAAAAAGAAAAAATGTTGGGAAAGAAGGGGAAAGGGGAGACAAAGAGAGAGGGAAAAAGTTAGTATTAGTTCAGAGTATTTCCTAGGCTTTGTAAGCCAGAAATAAACTCTTAAGATAAAGCAATCCTCTACACTGTTTAAAAGATTTTACTTATTTATTTGTAGAGGAAGGTGAAGGGAGGGAGAAAGAGAGAGAAACATCAGTGTGAGAAACATTGATCAGTTCCTTCTCATTCGCAGCCCCACTGGGATCTGAACCCTCAACCCAGGAATGTGTCCTGACCAGGAATCAAAGTGGCCACGTTTTTCTTTGCTACACCAGTCAGGGTAACACTCAACAATTTTTTAATCTACTAGACTTCCAATCAAGATGGCAGCATTAGCAGACATGGCTTGTCTCTTCACACAACCACATCAAAATTACAATTAAAATGTAGAATAACCATCACTCAGAACCACCAAAAACCAAGCTGAATGGAAATCTGACAAGTATGGAATTAAAGAAATCACATCTATCCAGACTGGTAGGAGGGGTGCAGACATGGAATGGTCTGGGCCCTCACCCATGTATGGGGGGTAAATATTCAGGAGAGATATTTTGGGAGTGAGGAGTCCCAGCCCCACACCATTCACCCCCAGCCCAGGATTCCAGTGCCAAGAAGATAAGTCTCCACAGCTTCTGGCTGCAAAAATTAGAGGTCATTGAGGCAGTGGAAGAAACTTTTGGAGTACCAAGCAGTGCCTCTGAAGGAACCCACACACAGACTCACATACTCAGACTTACTACCTCTGAGCTCCAGTATGAGGGTAGCAGCTTGAAAGGCACCAGTGAGAAACTGAAGTGTTTGGCATCAAGGAAACCAGAGGCCATTGTCCCTTTTCTAAACCTTCCCACCACAGAGCCATACAGCCACCAAGCAGGTGCCATGTTTAAGACTCCATCAACCTGGCTAATACTGTGACCCACCTTGGAGATCCCCAGAGACTCTGCCTCACCCAACTTATGAGCCCACCTAAGCTACTTTTCCATATGAATAGTTGGTCTTGGCTCATGATTCACAACTTCTTAAACCCTCTCAAACAAGAAACAGCTGGCCTCAGTGGGCCCCAGGCCTGGCACTAGCAGCAGCCTGCCTAGATTCACAGCTTCACGCCACCTGGCAAACTCCAAGCCCAGCACATGAAGTAGCCATCTCAGATTGCCTTATAGCTCGGGTGGGGTGGCCCTAGGGAAAACACAGGTGGAGGTTAAACTTGACTTGCATCACCTGGGAAACCCCAGGGCCAGTACACTCAGTGAATAATTACAAACCAAGTCAAAGCACCACCACCCTGCCCCTGCACAGCTCATTGTTCACGGAGGACTGAGGCTGGTGGCAAATGATCATAGCCAATCCTTGAAGCTGACTCTCCTGGGTAATCCCTCCCATTGATCTGAGCAACCAAGGGTCAACTATAGGAGGAAGGTGTATTCAGCCCACATGAAGGGCATGCATTGAGAACCCTGCTTTGGTGATAGGGGAGGCTGTGCCACCGGACCCTTCAGGACACCCACTACATTAGACCACACTACAAAGACACAGAATTAAAGCAGCTCTACCTAATACATAGAAACAAACAAAGGGAGGCTGCCAAAATGAGGAAACAAAGGCCCAAATGAAGGAACAGATCACAACTCCAGAAAAAGAGTTAAACAAAATGGACATAAGCAATTTATCAGATACTGAGTTCAGAACACTGGTTATAAGATTGCTCAAGGAACTTAGTAAGGACCTCAGCACATAAAAAAGATTCAGTCAGAAACAAAGGATACACTAATTAAAATAAAGAACAATTTACAGGGAAACAACAGTAGAGTGGATGAAGCCAAGAATCAAATCAATGACTTGGAATATAAGGAAGAAACAAATAACCAATCAGAAGAGCAAGAAGAAAAAAGAATCCAGAAGAAATGAGGATAATAAAAGCAGCCACTGGGATAACTTCAAAAGGTCCAACATTTGCATCATAGGGGTTCTAGAAGAGAAAGAGCAAGAAATTGGAAATCTATTTGAAAAAATAATGAAAAAAAACTTCCCTAATTTGGAGAAGGAAATAGACATGCAAGTCCAGGAAGCACAGAGAGTCCCAAACAAGATGGATGTGAAGAGGCCCACTCCAAGGTACATCATAATTAAAATGCCAAAGGTTATAGATGAAGAAAGAATCTTAAAAGAAGCAAGAGAGAAGTTTTCTACAGGGGAGTTCCCATAAAACTGTCAGCTGATTTCTGAAAAGAGACTTTGCAGTGTAGAAAGGATTGGGAAGACATATTTGAAGCCATGAAAACCAGGGACCTACAGCCAAGATTGCTCTACCCACCAAAGATATCATTTAGAATCGAAGGGCAGATAAAGAGCTTCCCAGACAAGAAAAAACTGAAGGAGTTCACCATCATCAGGCCATTATTATATGAAATGGTAAAGGGATTTATTTAAGAAAAAAGATCAAAACTATGAATAATAAAATGGCAAAAAAATACAAATCTATCAACAATTGAATCTAAAAACCAACTAATCAAACAAGAAGAACGGAGACAGAATCATGGATATAGAGAGTGTTTTGATGGCTGGAAGATGGGAGGTGAGTATGGAGGAATGGGTGAAGATGTGAGGGGTTAAGAAGCACAAATAAGTAGTTACATAATAGCCATGGGATGTAAAAGAATACACTGGGGATATAATGTAAAATGTAGGAAATGGAGTAGCCAAAGGCCTTATTAGGCATGACCCATGAACATGAACAATGGTGTGGGGATGGCCTGAAGGAGTGGGTACTAGGTTGAGGGGATGTAAAGGGTGAAAAATCAGGACAACTATAATTGCATAATTAATAAAATATAACTTAAAAATAAAAAATAAATACCTACTAAACATGGAGTATACTTTTTAAAGTGTTAGCATTTTTACTTTGTAACTTGTTCACAAAGCTTAATAGCAATCATCTTGATATGGTTCTTCTTGTGTGATTACATACTTTACAATAACAAAGCAATAATTTTCTTATTAAAGCCTACACTTTGAAGTCAAAGAAAGCATAATATTTCCAAGTTATTTTGAGTCCAACATTGAGATGAAAACTCAGCTCAGAAATAACAAATTTATCACTCCATAATATTTTGTTTAAATACCAAGTAAAAAGTTAGTTATTTTGCAATTTTTGATGTGTTTTGGGGTCATATGTCTATTTAACTTCCTCTTAACCACAGGCCGGAGGCTCTTAACTCTTTATGGGTTTCACTGATCAGCAAACTCAGCTAAACTGAACCGCTTCAAGTAGTGTGGGATTTTCATAGAAGTGGGGCTTTTTTCAAATTGTTCCATTTAAAGAGGACTTAAGATATATTTGAATATCTTTCCTTATAATATGTAAACATATCATTTTGAGAAAAATACAAATAACTAGACATGATAATTATAAAATCTAACACAGCAATATAAATTCCTCAGGTTAAAAAACAATTTAAAAAGAGAGAAAGTCAGTGCTGGGATGGGGACAGAAGACATACAAAACACAGGAAACCACCACTGTCTGAAGGCAGAAGATTCCCCGTGTTCTCTATACACCCACCCTGTCACCCATTTCCAAATGGCCTAGATTACCAGGGACCTCAACAAAATTAACGAACATTCTGTACAGGACAAGAGAATTGGTGTTTGACTCTAAATAGGCCAATAAAAGTGACACTTGCATTGATTGTTTATATATGACAGTCTTGCTTTAGTTGTAATAATGCCCTTCATAACTTTTGCAACTTCACTTATAAACATTGATCCTCTCAGTGGGGAAATCTGCCTATCACTCAGATCAAGAAACCAAGTCTAAGGCCATCCAGGTCAAGGCCATTCAGTACAGAACAGTGAGGGTGGGGCAAACTGAGAACCTTAACCCTGGATTCCCAGTTGGTCAGGCCACTAGACCACTAGACCACATTGCACCATCTCCGCAAAGACAAACATCAGGGTTGTTCCCGGGAAGCTTCTCTGTTTGTTTACGAAAGTGTTTGCAGCCTTTCCAAAGCCCTGTTGTCCTCATTTCTTTTTTCCTGTTTGCAACTTGTAAGCATTTCTGTCTTCCTTTCCCCTTAGCTAATCTATTTCTATTATCACTTTCATTCTATTGTTTAAAATGGATTCTAGGAGCAACAGAAGAGTAAAATAAACTGACATGCTGGAAGAACTGGTTGGCTGGAAGAACATTTACATCAGATTATCATAGATAACATTAAGGAGACACATCAGCACCAAAGAATATTTTACAAAAAAAAAAAAAGATGCTTTCAGTACTAAAGGTCTTCCTGACTCTCCCCACATGTTCTGAGTCAAAGAATCTCAAGGCAGTGTGGCAGTGATGGAAGTGAGATAATCTACTGATTATGCTCCTTTCAGTATGAACAGTGGGGAATTTGTTCAAACTTACAATGTTGTAAATGCAATCTTATATTTTCAGTGTTCATTTAAATATACAGGGTGTATCAAGAACCATGTAAGATAAATCTACAACCAATTTACAGCTTTAAGACATGATCAATTAATCAATACTGAGAAGTCTAGAAATAAAGTAGGAAAAACAGATTTACCACATCATGATTGCTAGCACTTGAGGGAAAACAGGCTTGTTTTAGAAGAGGTCAAGAAGGTAGACAACTGAGTCGGTTATTGAGCTTCGAGAGTGAACCCTAAGCATCCAGGAAGATTTTAAGGTTAGAGACACTGGTTTTATTTATATCTAATTTCATTTAACTTTATTCCTTGATAAAGAAATTACAGGTTTATCTTAATACCATAATTAAAAGCCATGGTCAGGTCAATAATTGACTCACAAATGTAATGAATATATATTTTTATCTGAAACATATTCTTATAAAGGCAAAATTGTTTTTCTAGTCTGTAAAGTTTATAGCAGTTATCTCTCTCATTCTCTCATTGATTTCTAAGGTCTGTTTCTCTTGGTTTCAAAACCTGTGCCTCTAAACTAGAACCCAGGAGTGAGTTAGAAGGGCTGCTCAGTCATTACAACATTCACCTGGTCACCATGTCAAACTGGCCCTACAGCCCATAGAGCCAGACCCTTGGGCCCTTGCCCTTGTCTATCTGAGATTTATGGCCAGCAGCTTCATCCTGGGACTGGGTGGCGGCACACAGCCACAGTGACCTCTGGTGAGTAACCTGGCCATGAGCCCTGACCCATGGGTGGGGCTGGAATACTGCAGTCATGCTCATTGCCTAATCCTTCTGACTCCAGCGGGACCTAAAAAGAGCAGGAATGGGATGACTCTTACCATAAAAAATGGGTGTGGAAGGAAGGAAGGAGAGGTAAAATGATAGCACCTGGGTAATGGGGGTTCCTGGCCTCCATGTCGTCCTTTTGGGGAGAGTCAAGATACTTCAGCTCTTATAAATGGCTAATAAGGTAATAGGATATTTGGAACCACACACAAATAACCAGCCTATTGGTTTGTCTAAGGCAAAAGAATTAGAAGCTAAACCAGCCTGAATAGGAGGGAAAATGGGTGTCTTTGGAGCTCTAGGAATGAAAAGAAGAATGAAATCCCACTATTTGTTTGTAAGGGATTTGGGGAAGCCAGGACTGCCTGTGAAATAATCTGGCTTTTACCAAATTGCCATCCTACCTCATTGTACGGGGCCACTCTCTTAAGGCGTTGGGAGGGGGGAGGAGACCAGTCTGTTGGTTTACTAATTCATAGGAAAGACCTTTTTTTTCTTGATTGTTCCCTAGAATATTTTCCAGATATTTGGCTCTTAGATTCTTATATCTTCTGCTAGAGAGAGATCCCAATTACTGCACCTAAAAGAAACCACATGGTCTTCCTTGTGAATATGGATATCATAGAATATTTTTGTGTGTCCCTGTGTCCTTAGTGCTTGGAAGCCAGGTAACTAGCACAATAGGTAACTACACAATCTTGAGCAAAAGTTCCTTCAACCAAATTATGCTGGTCATGGCCTCTCAGAATGAACACGCCTGGAAGAACCGGTTGGGGAAGCTCTGTTTTCAGTAGGCCAGAAGACAAAGGGAGGGGTGGCACTGCTTCCTTAACAGCCTCCCCTGGACGTCTCTTCCTGGTGGCTTCCAACAGCCTCTAATTAATTTCTCTGAGGTACATGCCCAGCGCAATTCTATGGTTTTCCACATCGCCGGGAGAAAGCTAGTGCTACACCAATTAAAAGAGGAGGAAGATTCACTCATCCTCCTAAATCAGAACTCTAAAAAGGGGGAAGGCTTTACAGGTTGGCAACCTCCCTTCCCTTCTCCTTCCTTCTTCTACTTTTTTTTTCAGGAGACCTAAATTTCAGCTTCGTTCCCAAATGAAGATTAAATTGGAGGAACTGGTACTTTTTCATTCCTTCATAGAATCTGAAGGCATGAAGAGCCCTTAGAGACTGATTAACTGCTTGGTTGATTCATTTATTCATTCATCCATTTAGCAGGCATTTGCTTAGGACCTGCTTTCCAACATGCATCATGCAAAGGCTGAGAATGCAGACAAAATAATGTAAGTTTTTACCCTGGAAAAACTCAAGGTCCAGAAACAGAGACAAACATGAAAACAAATGTTTTAGGTATGAATCATGGCTCACGAACTAAGGTGTATGTGCAACAAATGTCATTTGCCTTTATTTTTTATAGGAGATTAAATACTACTTTAAACTCTCATCCAGTAGGGCATCTGAGAAATTCATTCTGAATCCTAATTGAGGGGCTCTTCCTGCTTTGTCCCTGTGGCATGCACACAAGTTCAAAGCACATAAGAACATCTCCTGCTATCCTGGGTCCACACAGGCTATTCCTGGGTGACTGTGGTCCTTGTCTGACTGGTTACTTGAAGTCTGGAAGCCCCACTACTTCCATGACACACGTGGGCCACTGGACCCTCGATGACCTGGGAGTCTGATACCTAAAAGCAGCTTTCTAGAGACATAGGTAGTCACTCCCCGCCCTCCACTGTGATCCTGCTACCTTGCAGGGCTCCTCCATGGCATAGGGCCTGTGTGGGTCCTGATCACCCCAGGACCTACCCAACTTCACTCTCATCCTTGTCTTGGAGGATAATGCCCTCTCTCTTTTGTATTTTCTCTATCCCAGACTCAGCTGAATCCTCTCTAGGGCATAACACATTCAGAGAAAAAATACAAAATGGTATGTCAGTGATTATTTTGCTCCTCATTCCCAAGAGCAAGTGTCCTCAGCTGCTGTGCCCAGGTGACTCACAGGCCTCACCCTAGTCCTGGCCCAGGGTCAGAACACAGGCTTGAGTAAGTGCTATGGAAAGGAAGCCACCACCTATGGGAAATCTGAGACTCAGACAAGTGGGTGTTTCTTCTGGGTCAAGAGGGGCAGGGAGATTTTGGTCATAAGGTGCATGGGGCATGGGGGTTGGCATCTGGGGTTAAAAGAGCAGGGTGTAGAAAACAGAGAGGGATAAAAGAGCTATTGTCTCCCAGGGAATGTGAAAATCCTGGTATGGTTAGTGTGTGGTGGGGTTGGGGGTGGGGGTGGGGCGGGGCAGGGAGAATGGCAAAAGATGAGGCTGGAAAGAGGTTACAGCTAAATTCCGAAAGGATAGAAATTTGGGGGGTTTCCAAGGTGAGTTTCTAAGGTAAACAGATAGTTTAAAGTTATTGAGTGGAATCCATGGACATCAGAGGCTATTGGATGTAGCTGGAAATCCCAGCTCCGTGGTTTTCTTGCCATAAGATCCTCAGCAAGTTAACTTGTTTGACCCCCAGTTTCTATAATCCGTAAAGTGGGTGTAGGTAAGAGTAGCACCTACTTCAGAGGCCTTTTGTTAGAATTGAAAAAGATAATATCTTTAAAATAACTTCACAGTACTGGGCACATGATTAATATTAAGCAAGTATTAGCCAGCAATCTTGTACTTTTAAAATTATTTTTGTGTCATTATACTCACAGCAACCTGGGAGAGGTAGGCCCAGCACGTACGATTCTGCAGCTGGCAGAGCATCCAGGGATCAAAACTGAAGGTGCTCATTTGACTAAACATACTGGCAGGCATTAAGTTTTGATGTGACATTGTGGATGATAATGTTCCCACAGGTCAGAGAGATGAGCAACAGGACCAGCCTGCAGGGCAGGGCTTTGATGACTTCACCATGAGTAAAGACAGGGTCTGACACCAGACATTCCCCAAGTCATTTTATTTTGAGATTCCTCAAGAGAACATGACAGCAATAAAAATGAGCAGTCCAAAGGGAGAAAGTGGTGTCTTAGTTTCCAGGTTCTGCCCTAACAAAGTAGCATAAGCCAGGTGGTTTAAAAGAACAGAAATGGATTCTCTCACAGTTCTGGATGCTAAAAATCTAAAATCAGGTGGTCAAGAGAGCTGCACTTCCTCTGAAACTCTGGGTGAAATCCTTCCTTGCCTCTTCCTGGTTTCTGGCGGGGGCCAACAGTTCTCAGGGTTTCTTGGCTTGCCTTCGTGGTCGCACGGTATTTTCCCCGTGTGTCTGTCTCGGCGTCTCTTCTCACAAACACTCCAGTCGCAATGGAGTAAGCACACGCCCACTGCTATGTGACCTCGCCTTAACTTATGTGTCGATCATGTCTGCGAGGATGCTGTTTCCAAATATGGCTGCATTCACAAATGCTGGGAGTTCGGGCTTCATATCTTTTGGGGGAACACAATTGGACCTACCAGTGGCTTTCTGGAAAAAGCACGGGGCTTGGAGCTGTGACTGTGGTAAAGTTACCTCTCGGATCAGATGTGTTATTTGCAAAATCCTGGTGGTTTTACAATGTTATGATTGTTTTAGTCTCTCTTGATTCTAAAAATGAAGAACATCTAGAGGCTAAAACTGAAGTAACTAATTGAAACCGTGTGTTCAAAGCAAAACGGCAGTTTGAGGAACTAGGGATTACATAACTAATAACCTAAGCCCTCACTGACCCTGGCTACATTAGGAAGCAGTGCTTATGAAAGAATGCACTTTGTTTGAACAATTTCTTCAGTGTGGCAGAGGATAGACTCTCTTGTGTAACTGGCACTTCCCACCCCTCCCTTGAAGTATGCTTTGATAAATACATTTAAAAGAAAGAGCACGAAGAATAAGAAAATGGAAAGCTTAGTTTATGCTCTAAATTGAATCTTTCTATACAATAATTTGAGATTTGTGTACTGAAACAAAACTATGATTAAAAATCCCCCTCAGGCTAATTGTAAAACAAAGATAACCATCGAATACTTTCATTTGCCATCTGCACCTGCCCTCCTAACCCCTTTATCTCTCATTCCTGGTTGCAGTAATATAGTTTTTTGTGGTTTTTCTCTGTAATCCAACTGATGCCTGTGTCATGCTTATAGTTTATGTCTTCAGAATATGTCACATTTTAGGGTAGCCTGGCCTGTCGTTATCCAGCCAACCATTCTCATATCACACTCTCACATCTTTACATGTATTATGACTTGAGAGTTTATGTGAATGAGGGGTGCCTGCTAGGATTCCATCTGGGGTTGGCCTGAGGCAACCCAAATGTTCACACTCTGTATCTCTGATAAGGATACAAAAGTTTGAAAGGATCTTAAATTTAGTTCAAATGGGAAGAGAATTGTCTTATATGAGAAGAAACTTGGAGGCTCACGAACACAGAGACTATTTGCAGAAAGCAGATTTATTTCATAATAATATAGTCCCTGCTGAGCCTGAAAAAGGCATGCTTAAATCCAAATGATAGAAGGGCTTTGTTTCAAAGGCTGAGAATTTTGGAATTTATGGAATTTGGTAGGCAGCAAAGAGCCATTGAAGGTTCTGAGGATTCTGAAGGTTCTAAAGGTTCTGTGGTCATCATATGCATATGTTTTAGGAAGCTATCACTTTAACAACACAGAAGATGGGCTGGTGAGGGAGAGTGTGCATTTGCAGAGATTAACAGTGAAGCCATCACAAAAGTCAGAGCAAAGAGTAATGGCAGCCTGCACCCTGGTAGTGATATTGGAGAAAAATGAGATATAGATAGATATAAGAGATAGGACAGACCCAGAACTAATTGGTCATTGGCACGAAACTAAGATTTCTAGTCCTAGCAAATGGGGGAATGATATAACCCCACCAATGTTCGAGAAGGACTGTGTTCTATTTTGGACGTGTTAAATTCGAGGTGACTTCAGGACAACCCAGGGAGGATGTTCCCCGGCAAGCATGAGGTCACTATCTCTGCTCTGGCATGTTTATAAAGAAGGATCCCAAGGGCACAGACTGCAGCACTGTGTCCTTTGCTGAATTCAGATGCCCTGCACTCTGTTTACTGAACACAGAGTGGTTACTCAGTAAATCCTGGTTGAGATCTTTGCATAGCACCTTCTGTGAGATTCAGCAGAGTCATTAGCAGCAGCATTACCTATCTTCTCAGTCATAGATGCCAGAAATGTGTAGTTGTAACATTTTTAATGTAGCAACTTTTAACCAGGACATTTTTCTCAAATCAGCTTTTTACTGGGGAGTAAAAAGTGGTGCAGGAATAGCCTGAAGTCGCATGTTCCATATATCTAAGAAACAGGAATGGATTTCAGGAGCCTGAACTCCCCTATGCCTACTTTCATCAGGTTACTTATTTTTTTTTTCTTTGCTACTTGATGTGTTAACATTATATATTGCAGAAGTTTCAAGGACCCTGTCTCAAAAGAATGACCAAAAGGGTCTCTTTTTTTTAACCCATGAAATGGAGGTGGCAGGGGAAAAGAAGGGTTGGTTAGATGCCAAAAGTGATCGTGTATTTGAGATGTGCCTTTGGCCGGAATGCTCGTAAAAGTAATTTACAGGGGAAAGTTGACGTGGAGCCACTTTGTGTCCTTACAAGCAGTGCCTTCTGACTTCAGCTGAGAGAGACAAAAATATGAATAGGGCAGAGGTAAAGGGACAACGCATCGTACTGACATGTGGATGTGCACTATCCGAAGCAGTTCTTTTGCCCCATGTGAGAAGGGAAACTCATTGGCTTTCCCCCAGTCAGAAGCAAGACAGGTCAGGGAAGTCTTTCTGTACCAGAAGCCAAGACCCCTGGGTTCAAGTTTTGACTGTGCCCCTGAAGAGAAGTTCTGCTACTAATCTTGGGTAAATTACCTCACTGTCTGCACGGTGGCAGTTTCGGCTATAATTTTCTGTCCTTCACACATCACCTTCTCTATTGCTGCTCTACCCGTGTAGCCTTCTTTAAGCGATCACACATGAGGTATATAAAATAACTATATATTTTTGGATGCTGTATATTTCCTACTGAGAGAAGCTCCTCCTTTGTGGCTTATAATGAAAATTACAAGTGTAGAGCCTGGCTCACTTGTGTCGAGATGATATGAGTAAACTGAAGGTCACTTTCAGCATATTTTACCTTGCCTCCCAGGCACTGCTGATAAAAAAAAGACAAAAGGACAAAGACAAAATTAACTTTTAGTTTCCCAATTCAGCTACAATGTACAGAAACAAAGCGATGGGTAGAACCTCTTTTAACATACAATGGAGAATTATATATTAAATATGTTATCTGATTTAATTTATCAGAGATAAGCAAGCATGCAACTATTTAAACCTATATTTATAGGTAAGGTCCTTAGCTCTGAACACTAATAAATTTTAGTGAAACATTTTCATATCTAGTATCAGTCCAAAAATCATTCAGTCCTAAATTAGATGAATAAATAAACAAATCAGGTACATTAATTTTCTCTATGGAATCATTTTCATTCCAAACAATTACTAACATTATTTACATGCTGATATAAGATATTGCTTAACATAGTAACTAATAATTTTCTCACCCTCCACAACATTAGCCACCAACCATCCATCAGTAATATGTTTTAGCAACTCTGTACCATCACCAAGAATATTAGTGAAAAAAAACCCTGATTTTTTGTATCTGATTTATTTTATGAAATTGGATCAGGGATTATGGCTGGTAGAACATTAGCTATACAAGCCACCTAACATAATATGCAGATAACATATATTAACTATGGAAAATTAATTAATTTTACAGAGCACTCCACCCATAAATGAACTAACACTTTCAAGCTGCAGATTTGAAAATGCAGTTTCTGAGCTTTCCTTATAAAAACTTTTCGTCTTTGTGTAGCACATTGTAATTTCAGCAATTTTATGATTGCAAGCAAGATACAACCTTGGATTAAAAAAGTTTAAACTCAGCACTTAAGTTTAAAAAGATTCTGCACAGCTAAAGAAACCATTACCAAAATGAAAAAGAAATCTTTTCATTTTAGGAGAATACATTTGACAATGATATGTCTGATAAGGGTATAATTTCCAAAGTATATAAAGAACTTACACAAGGCAACACTGGGAAGACAAGGAATGCAATGAGCAAAGACCTGAATAGACAGTTCTCTAAAGAGGACATACAGATGGCCCATAGACATATGAAAAGATGTTCAACATCACTAATCATCAGAGAGACACAAATTAAAACTGCAATGAGGTAGCACCTCATACTGATCAGAATGGCCATCATCAATAAATCAACAAACAACAAGTGCTAGTGAGGATGTGGAGAAAAGGGAACCCTTGTGCACTGTTGGTGGGAATGCAGACTGGTACACCATGGGAAACAATATGGAGTTTCCTCAGAAAGTTAAAAAATGGGACTGCCTTTGACCCAGCGATTCTTCTTGTAGGACTCTAGCCTAAGAATCCAAAAACATGAATTCAAAAGAATATATGCACCCCTATGTTAATAGCAGCATTATTTACAATAACTGAGGTCCAGAAACAGTCTATATGCTACCAATAGATGAGTGGGTAGAAAACCTGTAGTACATTTATACAATGGAATACTACTAGGCTGTAAAAAAGAAGGAAATCTTACCCTTTGCAACAGCATGCATAGACTTAAAGACTATCATGAGAAGTGAAATAAGCCAGTCAGGCAAAGACAAATACCATATGATTTCACTTATATATGCAATCTAATGGACAAAATAAACTGACAGACAAAATGGAAATGGAAGCAGAGATACACGGAACAGACTGACAGCTGTTGAAGGGGAGAGTGCAGGCTGGGTAGAGGTGGCAAAAGGGGGAAAAAGTGGGGACAACTGTAATAGCATAAACAATGAAATGTAATTAAAAATAAAAAACATGAATTATCATTTTGTTGCATCACAAATTCATTTTTTATTTCATAAAAGTGGAGTTACCTTACTGCATTTAAGTATAATCTCATTTCTATCACAATGATCAATTACTCAGGATTCTATTGTATAAAACATGTTTTACCAATCAGCACTCAGGATCCCTACTGAATAGTGATGCACCACTCAGGAAAAATTGCCATACTGGCTTTAGATTTGACTAGCTCTGAAACTGGCAAGGCAGTAAACATTCCTCCAAAGTGACAGGACTTGAAAGCTATGTACTAACTATTTTCCCTAAGTCAATGCAGTTCAGGAATTCACAATGTAACAAAAACTCCAAAGCAAAATAATAACCTTGAATTCTATAAAATATGCAGTATATATAGCACAAATAATCTTAACAGCCAGAATTTTAGTCTCCAAACATCTCTTTTGCATAGTGAATATTGAATGCTCTTTTAGAAACCCTATGCTTTGTCTTCACTAGTAGAAATGTAGGTGATATTAAAAATGAATAGAGAAATACAAGGGAATTTAAAGTATTCTTATTTAAATTTTAAACAGACAATCTGAGACATGAAATTTTTAAAATTAACATTTTAAAACTTAATTAATGGTAGTAATCTATTGTAGAAAATAACAGATAAGCAAAAAGATTAAAATAAATATCATCCATAATTCCAAAATTACTAATATATGAATACTCTGTTATAAACTGAATTATGTCCCCCTGCCCCCCAAATCAAATGTTGCCACCCTAACCCCCAGTATCTCAGATTTGGGAGACAGAGGTTACCAAGTGAATATGAGCTCATTATGGTGCACCCTAATTCAACAGGACTGGTGTCCTTACAAAAAGGGCAAAGGGGCCACTTGGACACCCATGCAGGGGAGCACTGTGAAGACACACAGGGAGAAGACAGCTGTCGAGAAGTCAAGGCAGAGGCCTGGGGCAGACCCTTCCCTCGAAGCCCTCGGAGGGGGCCAGTCTTGCTGCCGCCTGGGTTTTGGACCTCTAGCCTCCAGAACTGTGAGACTATAAACTTCTGTTGTTTTAAGTCACCCAGTTTGTGGCACTTAGTTGTGGCATTTCTAGCAAACTAATACACTATCCATCTTTTTTGTGAAGTGCATACATACATGCATACATATATGTGTATATATATGCATATATATTTTAATTGGTAACATAATTTGCATACTGATTTATAACTTATTTTACATGTAGAAACATCTCTCTATGTCTTAGATATGCTAATAATAATTACAATGACAATTATAAAGTTAAAGTGAATAAGTGTTTATTGAATAAACATCTCTGTTATGAATATTTTTATGTCATAGTCTAGAAGCATATATATTACCTTGTGGGATGAGGGTCTAGGGCTTATAAAACTTAAAGTAATTTGGCAAAATATATATTTCTGTAATGCATATTTTATTTAAAATATATGTGCATATAATATTGCACATGTATATACATGTATATGTACATGTGATGTGTGGGTGTGTGTATATACAGAGAGAAAGAGATATTCATCTTCCAGGATATTCATACCAATTTTACCAATTTTTATCCCACCAAAAATAAGTGAAAGTATCCATTTTCCTTTATTCTCTTGTTTTTTAAAACGCCGTCAATTTATTGTCTAATGATATCTTATTGTCTTAATTTCAGTGTCTTTGACTTCTAAAAACTTGAAAATCTATGCTTTCATTCTTCCTATTTTACTTTTTGTGGATGTTTTGTTTCTTTGTTTATTTTTAATCTGAGGTCATAGTGAAAGTCCTTTTTCTCTGGATTATTTTTATGATTTTTCCATCTCTCAGTGTCCTCCTAGTTTAAGAATTAACATCAGTTACGCTGTGTTTGGTCACCTCTAACTCATAACGCCTCTTGTCCATCCTATGGTCATATTTATGACAACCTCACTCAAAGAGTACACAGATGCAACCAAGTAAGATATAAGGGACTCTGAGAATGAAGGGAAAGCAATCATGAAGTTTATGCAAACTGCTCCAGAGAAAACCCTTATAACAAAGTTTATACAAATATTAGCTACATTAAATAATAGACTAGAGGAATCAAAGAGAAAATAGTGACTCCTAAATGCTGACTCACATTAATAATTTTCCAATTTTTAAAGATTTTATTTACTTTGAGAGAGTGTGGAAGGGAGGGAGAAAGAGAAACATCAATGCGCAAGAGGAGCATTGATCAGTTGCTTCTCACATGCTCCCAACTGGGATCTGACTGGCAACCCAGTCATGTGCCCTGACTGGGAATCAAACCCATGAGCTTTCGGTTCACAGTCTGGGCTCAAAACACTGAGCCACACCAGCCAAGGTCTAACTCATATTAAATAAACTCTTTTCTTTCTTGTCTAACATTTTCTGTTGGCACCACCTCCTTCCTTTCTCCATCTTTCTCATCCCCTTCTCCAGGACTCAAGTAGAATCCTTAACTATAAGTTTTTCTGTAATGCTTTATTTGACTTTCTACTCATCTCCTATGTGACTACTTTTTCATTGCTATTATTGCACTTTACATAAATCTGCCCTATATTTGTTTTCTCTGTTAATTATTTGCTCATATGTCTGTTTTTGACACTAGATTGTGAATACCTTTTGATCAAGGTGCCTTTTGTCTTTGTAATGTCAGTGCCTGGTTCCAGACAAAGGCTGGCAAAAAATAAGCACATAATTAGTGATGTCATTTGTCCTGAGGGTATATTTGGATTGAGGGCGGATCCAAATATTTGCTTTCATATCTAAGACTAAATCTTACGAAATTCTGTCTCTGTACAGTTAGCTCTTCAGAAAGAAACAAATGTGCTAGCTTAAGCACAATAGAATGATCCGCAGATCCACACGGATCCCTGAGGAGCTTAGCTCTATACCCATGCATGCATATATAACAGTGATAAAAACCACACTTCTCCGTATCTCCCAGTCCTCAGGTTTCGGGTTTTGTTGTTGCTGCTGTTTTCAGAACAAGAGGGTTGTGACATGATCTCCAAGGGGTTTTTCAGTCTTAAAAGCCTGTGATTCTCATTGTACTTGGGCAAGACTAAATGTGATGCATCCCCTCTGCTATTTTGAGGGCAGGTTGAGCCTGGGGCTGCTTGTGTCACTGTCTCAGAATCTCAGATAGCATGCTGTTTATACAAAACAGTGCTGCCCTGCCTCTGATAGCTGATCCTATCAGACATGGTTATTTCCAGCTGTCTTCAGGAGCAGACAGCTGCTGCGTCCAAATTTGCCTGCTTCACCACTGGAGAGTATAGTAAGCAGTCATACTCCGCATAGGGCTTTTGGACTGCTGAGTAAATGCTTGGGAGAATGCAAACTTACAGAGACAGACAGCCATGTGTAAGGGCTGATCTGGAACCAGGGCTGTTTCTTATTCTCATTAAGTTTGCAAATTTGTTCAGTAGCCTGGTGGGACCAGAATCGAAGCAGATAGTCAAAGACAGTAAGAAACACATTCATTAAGTACAAAGGAGCCTAAAGAAATTGAAGAAATGGCACAAATTCAAATAATAATAATAATAATAAAATTTGGTTTTAAGCATGTATGTTTACAGGTATTGTAAATTCCTTTAAAGTATATAGATATTGTGTACAGTGGTGGTTCAAAATGATGTCATGAGGAGCTGAAGAAGAGAGGGTGAAATACCCAATAATTTGGGGGTGTATCCATGTTCTCCTGCTCTACATTCAAGGTGGACTAGACTTTGAAGATGTGGGTGCTGTTCTTTGCACTAAAACTTGGCCAGAAAATTAAAACTTAAAAATGTCTATAAAAGAGTGATAATGGTAGTTGAAAGTGATAAATAAGACATTATTCATATTATCAAAATGACTTTCACTTACTGGAAAGCTCCCGTATGCATGTTTACTTAACCTGGTGCTGTTTATTTAAAAATGGTCAAATTGACAATTTTGAAGATGAACTCAAGACCTCTACTTTGCCCTCAGCAACGCAGTGTGACTCAAAGTTAAAGAGTCATCACCTTGACCTGAACCAGATAACAGAGTCCCTGGGACCAAAGGGAGCCTAGAATCCATTTCTTCCCTGACTCAGCCGGCCAAACAGCTTCTATTTCATGCCACAACGCAGGAGGGCTTGTTTGCAAAGAGAATGATAGTACCTGAACTGAAATGACCTTGTTTCTAAAGGGATAGCAATAGCTCCCTGAGAACAAATTTCCCCAATTTAAGTTGAATTTAGAGGGATAATAGATTCAAGTCCAAATCATTTAGTCTCTCTTACCTGGTTTGTCCTTGACAAAAGGATTTGAAGGACTGATTTAGATATTAGCTTCTTGCAGTTGTGCCAAGGCACTAAAGAATTTCCTTACCTGGATCAGGCAATACAACAATTCCAATTATACAAATTATTTTCAGTGGCTCTTTGTGATGTGCAAAGAATTGTGTTTGGCGCGGCAGAGGACTCGAAGGCCTCTGAGAAGAGTCTTCAGTAGAGAAGTTGCACTACTTTCCTTTCTAAGAAGGAAAAGATTGACTTTGGGTAAAATTCAGGTGTTGTTATTAAATAAGGAAAGACCACAAAAATGAAACTCAAGCCTTTGGCAGTGCCTCTAGTTTTATTAAATAAATTTGAATAGCATTAAATTTTCATAATAAGGTCCAGTAATAAAGAGGATATTTGCTTGTCCCCATTGAAAAAAATTATTTTTTCATATTCTTGGGCAATATTTAATTTTACAAGGTCATAGGTAGTAAGAAACTCACATACTATAAAAAGATCGAGTCCTTTGTTTTCAATGCTATGTAAGCTGAAGAACGAGACTTACTCAGTCATAAATGATTGCAGAATATTTTGTAATAACAACCACACCATCATTTTAATATGTCTGCCAAGTACCATGAAGCATCTATCAAATATATTTCCAGCCTTTAGTTGTTGAGAAAATGTAGTTATTTTTAGAAATTCTTGAGAAATTAACTCCTCAGATGCTATTTTTCTAGCATTTTGAGAAGACCTTAACTAAACATTTGACCTGTGAGATCACTAAGACAGAGGTGATGCTTCAGTGCAATGGGGCCCTTCCTGTTTTTAAAAATCTCTACCCCAGTGTCACTCACACTAGGCAGGATGAATCTCGTGAACAAATTTCATCACCTGGAATGCAGAAGTATTTTTTATTTAAACATTGATGTTGACCTTTTCTGTCTTTTTAAAAAAGATTTTATTTAGTTTTAGAGAGAGGGAAAGGGAGGGAGAAAGAGAGGGAGAGAAACATCTAAGTGAGAGAGAAATATTGATTGATTGCATCCCCAAAATGCCCCAACTGGGTACTGAAACTGCCACCCAAGCACGTGCCCTGACCAGGAAGAAAACCAGCAACCTTTCCATTTCCAAGGCACACCGTCAGGGTTTTTCTGTATTTTCTATGACAAAATAAATAAATACTAATTAAAGTTAGTTCCAGGAATTGTGTTAAGTGCATTATACTCCTAGTCCTCAAAGGGACTCTATCATATGAGTGGTAACATTTGCACCCCTTCCTAGAGCTAAAGTAACTGGTACATAGGGTATTAAGTGACCTGCTGCAAGTCCAGTAGGTGATAAGTGGAACCACAAGGAGGTGGGTTCCCAGCCCAGGCAAATGGCTTCAGAGTTTGAAAACATGACCACTACTTTGTTCATTCTCATCAATACAATTAGCAGAAGCTTCAGCTATTCAGGTGTGTATGCATATGTGGGAGTTTGTTCAATAATAAGGATTCTACTAAAGGCCATTTTTTAGAGGAAATAGGCTGCCAGTTTGCTACCTTATATCTAACACCCCTAACACTGAAAATCCAGTGGCCATATTTTAGCTGACTTAAAGATATTTAAGTGCTGTTTCATCTGGAAAAACTAAAATCTTGAACTGTATTTGAAATAAAAATGTAAGACAGGCAATGCTTGATACTTTAAAAACCAATCAATTATCTCTGATTAGTTTTCTTTTAACTTTTCAAGCTTCCAGAAAAGCTGAGAGAATAGCCATAGAACATTCATCAAGATTTATCACTGAGAATATTTTGTCACATTTGTAATTTATATATTTTCCTTTTGTTTAAGTATTTGTAAGCAAACTAGATATTATGACGTAAAACCCTAAATATTTAAGCATACATCACTGAAAAATAAGGACTCTTTCCCACTTTCCCCCACAGTTTGAGATAATCATATTATCACACCTACAGAAATTATAATAACTCCTTAATATCATCTATTATTTAAACCATAGTAAAATTTCCTGCAATGGTATAAAATAACTATTTTTTAGCTGTTTTGTTCAAGCCAGAGTCAGAACAAGGTCTAATTTATTTTTAACATTACTTTATTGAGCTTCTTCAATATAATCCTTCTTAGATATTCCTTAATATAAACATGTAATTTTTTTTTTTAAATTAAAAAGCAAGGAATGGCTTTTGGAGTTGATACCTTTTTTACAGAAATTAAAGCAAGTAAAAGAGAACTATCTGTCCTTTATTGTCTTTTACATGCCCTGTCCAGATTTTCTAGTAGAGTGAGTTTTGCCCACCTCTCATCACTGTCTCATTATGCCGGCCCGTGTTTCAGATGAGAGCCCATGAAGAAAGTTAAACCTTAGAAATTCAAAGCCAAAAGATAAAGAATGTTGGAGATCAACAGGCACAACCACCTCATTTAATGCATTAGAAAACTAACTTCCAAAAAGGTGAAATAAATTGCCCTCGGACATAATTACATATTAGCAGAAAATGGAACTAGAACAAAAGTTCAGTCCTCTTTCCAGTAATACCACAGTGGAAGAAGATCATATTACCTGGCCCTATCCTTCTGAAAGATTGCAGAATAAATGACTTTTCAGGTCCTATGCTCTGGCACTAAAGTCAATAAAGCTATTACTGACAATCTAATTTACATCTGTGACAGCACATTTTATCAAAGGAGTCTGCAGGTGAGCCCCAAAGACCCAGTTCAAACACATGGGCATGAGGTCAAAAGTTTGTACTGAGGTGTGTGTGCTGACCTGAATGCCTGAGAAAGCCACAGACAGAGCTGGCTGGACTATGGCTCTCAGTAGAAGCTTATAAGCTTGGCCACTAACAGACTTGTGGACACCCAATGTAACACTCTTTTCCCAGTTTGTTTTTAAACCCAGCTTTTCTTTTGCCATTGGGAAAGCATTTCTTGATTCCCCATGTGTTTCTGTGGTTGTCTCACACTGCCGATCATGACTTCCCTTCTCCCAAATGGGAGCCAAAATCAGACTGAGCCAGTCATGGGCCCCCATGCCCCTATTCACAATGATTTATGGGTGCATGTGTGACCCAAGTAGAGCCAAACAGAGCACTCATGCAATTCAGTATGAGAACTGGGAGTAAGACTGTTCTCTCTTTCTTTTGGATCATATCCTGTAAGGTTATGTGCTTGACAGCTTTTTTTGGTAACATGGTAAGAACCTTAAATCAATGCTTAAAAAGAAAAATTCACGCAGCTCTATGATATAGAAAGAGGGCACCTGACAACACCACTTGAGCTTAGTTGGAATTTTTAGGTGAACTAGTAAATTTACTTTTTGGCTTTTTGCTAGATGCTGTTATATTTCTGTCATTTTCATTCAAAAGAGTCCTATGAGTACAAAGTTCTGATTTTCAGAGCCTTGTGAAGCCCTGAGGTTTTAAGACATCTAAAGATAGTGGTTTGTACCTTGCCACAACTATTTATAATTTTGAAAGCAGAAGCTATATAAGCAGAGAGGTGCCCCTACCCAGCAGTGACCAATCAGAAATAAAATGTGGTGTTTTTTTGGTTTTCTTTAGGGAGAGAAGTGCCAAAGACTTCATAATTTAGATCAGCCTGAAGAATCACTTGGAGTCATAGGGAGTAGCCTGATTTAGAAAGGTAAAAATATGGTGCCTTGGAATTACTTGGAAATCTCCCTTAGAAAATATATCACCTTGGCTAAAACACTGAGGTAGCTTTTTTGAGATAGGTGGCCACAGGGTAAATCTGAAAGGTGTGGAGAAAAGTCAAGACCAGTTATTCCTCCTCAGATAGATCACTGAAGAGGAAAATGAATGGGAACTAAGGCCCAGGAGTTAGTACACAGCTGGGCCAGGTCTGTTCCAGAGCTTTGGAACTAGGTTGCATTTAGAAACTGGAAGTGCTGGGGCTGCAGACACGGACCACCTTGGCCAGCCATAGGCCTGAGGAAGTAGAATGGCTGCTCCATTCTAGACTACCTATCATGGCTCAAAATGTATAGGGTGGTCTTCGATAGTGAGAAACAGCAACAGTAGCAGCAGAGCAGCAATCTGCTTCCATTTCTCTCTCTACCCGATGATAGCCAGGAAGGCCCTCCTTTTGACTTGATAGAGAACTAGTGGGCAGGTGAAAGGCAGAGGAACCTCAAAAGGAAAATACTAGACCTTCAGTTAAGAAGCCACATGGGTTCTATAGCAACTAATTGAAAATAAAGAAAAAGTGACTGACTGGCTTTGTGCAGGATTTGTGAAGCAGTTCTTATGGTTAGCATGGTGATTTTCAACCTTTTTCATCTCATGGCACACATAAGCTAATCACTAAAAATATATTTTTTGACAATCTGACAAAAAATTATAATTTTGTTTTATTCATGGAATGGCTATTGTTGTGTTGGCATTGTTTTTTATACAACAGTCTAAGGGAAAAGAGGTCAGTACCCCTGACTAAATAGTCAGGTATTGCATGTCTTAAAAATTATTGCAGCACATTGGCTGAAAATCACTGTGTTAGAGACATCCTAGCTGTGGTTACATAAAAAGATATATCTATGATAAATAGATAAAAAATAGGAAAGAAAAGAAGGAAGGAAGGGAGGGAGTTAAGAAGAAAAGAAAGAGAAAGAAAGAAAAGGAAAGCAAAATGAAAGAGAAAGAAAAAAGAAAAGCAGGGAGGGAGGGAGGGAAGGTGTCATTTGATGAGGAAAGATTTGAGTGTTCAAAGAATTGTTAACCATATTCTCTGATATTTGCTGTGCCAACTGTAAGGTCTTTAAGAGTGCATGTCCTCAGTTGAGGCCAACACTGGACTCTCTTTACTGGGTTCTGGGCAGAACTTCTGCAATGTATTTAGTGCAGATTTTTGTATACACACAGTTACAGTCCCAAGGGAGGCAATTATCATTTATAAACCAGAAAAGGGAAGTAACAAATTATTTGTTCTTACCCATAGGTAGTAGTTACCTACATGTATCTATATATGGGGAATACATCATACTACTGCTACGTTCCCATCATCAGGGGTTAATTTTATTTAGAAACTAAGTCGTGAATTTCTCTTGACAATTGTTTCACATAGTCCTTTTTTCTTTTACCTAAGTCACTGTTCCAAAGCCTGTGTCCTTTTAAATTTAATATGTGTCTTTCACAATCTATAACAAATTCTTATCATCTAGTCTTATCCCTTTGTTATTTTACCCACTAGAAATGTTTATTAGGCTACTGCAGTGAGCTCAATCTTTCTTCAGCTCTCACTGTCAGGCTGCCTAATAGAGATTTTTCTAGTCATCCGCTGGGACCTTGCCTTACCCTCTAGTCTGAATGTTCTGGAAACAACATTACTTTTGATTTCAACATAGGCAATTAATCATGCACATTTATGACCTGCAATCTCCAAGAAGGCTTCAGGATGTACCCAATGAGAGTGTTCATGGACTAGTAGGCATAATGCCAGCTCAGACTTGGGGATACTTGATACTCCACTATTCTAGCTTAAAAAAAAGATTGCCTGAATCTTTATAAAAAGGGACATTTAAGTGCTTTGCTTTTAGGCAAAGTTGGAAGCAGAAGATACTATTTTAGAGCTCTTTTCCTTTTCCCTAGCCTACCTCCCTTACACATCATCAAACTTTATTGTTTTTTTTTTTAATCCTGCCCCTCAGGTTTGTGCTTTTCCCCCTTCACTATCTACTGCAACCTGAAAGTTGACTCAGCCTAGAGATATTATTGATCAGACAAATCTTAATAGGATGGATGGTCATGGATTGAAAGAAGATCACAAAATACATTATGGGGGGGTGGGGATAAGAACTGAAATCTGGATTCTGTTGCTCTAGTAACAGGAACACAATGAAAGTAAGAGAGAGAAACCAAATTCATTATTCATTATAAATTCAGATTCTAACTTGGTCCTACAGTTGTCTCTAAAGTCGTTATGTTACAAGATCTTATCTCATAGTTTTATTTTTTCTTTTATGAATTATAAAAGTAATGCCACTTCTTTGTAGCAAATCAAATAATACAGAAGTCTAAAAAATATAGGACCTCCCAAACCTGATTCTCTGGAAGGAAAAATTTATTACAACTTGGTAATTAAAAAATTTTTTTTGACTTACAAAATTTTTATATACATGAATTTTTCAACATTTTATACATACATATAAAGGTTATTTTAAAAAACTTTTTATTCTTTTGCATGAATGGGCTAAACACACTTTTCTACATGTTATTTACTCTTATTCTAGCATGAACACTGTGATCATTTTTGAGGCATATATACCTGAAGTTTAATGGGTAAATTCACTACAATTATTTATAAAAGGGTCAATATTTCATTAATCCAACAATCAGTGAATTAAAGGCATGACATTTGTTTTCGTGGGACTTAACTTCTATTAGGGAAATAAAGCCAAACCAAATAAGTATGTAAACAAGAAAAATATCAGAAAGCAATAACTACTATTAAAAAATAAAAATGTAGTTCTGTAATAGTGACTAGGCAGCTGCTTTAAACTTCAGTGGAATCTTTTTAAGGTTATCCACCAGGAAAAAACAAAGGTATGCATTTTATATTACAGTTTCTGTACAATTAAGTTCTCAGGATTCAAAAATATCTTCCAGATGCTAATAATTAGGAGTATAAATTCTAGCAGTCTTTGAGCAATGATATCCTTTAAGGTCAGCTCCTTCTAAGTCATAACTATGGGTCTGATTGACCTTGGCAATATTACAGGGTTATATTTTTACATGGCTCAACTGTTCTTGAACCATTTCTACAATTGAATAGGTAAAAATAATCTTTTCTTCAGCACCAGGCATGTGTGTCTTATCTTCCCACCTATTCTTGCCCCACCAATCCATTTTTTCATTACTTTTATAAAAGCAAACTATTACAGGATATATAAAAATAATCATACCCATTGCCCTTTTTTTTTTCTTTCAAACTGACTTTTCTTCATGTTATGCCAAAGTTGATATATTGCACTCATGGACTTCTGATTATTCTTAAGATGGATTTTATTTGTGAGTTTATGTCATTCTGTGGCTCCAATATTGCACAGAATAACCCCTTTTTATTTTCATCAGAGGAAGAATGAGATCTAGGAAAGGAATATGGTTCTATCAGCAATTCACCTAGGAAAAAAAATTCTAATCTTTTTCTAAACTGTTCTACAAAGAGAGTGCAATGTCATCACAAAAGAGACTGAAATTGCAGTCAATTCATAACTCTCAAAATATTTCCAAGAAAATATAATTTTTAAATAAAGAAGCAAAAACCCATTCCTATGAAAGCAATCCTCTTTTTCATCTGCAGGCTTCCATCTAGCATAGTGTTGGCGGGGGGCGGGGTGGGGGGAGTTCTGAACGAGAACTGAGGGAGTCCATAATGTCAGGCAGGACACCGACGTCCCCGGTGGCATGTTCAAGCAGAGCAGCTGAGGAGAGTTTAAAGACAAGTGGTAAACAAAAGTACCAGCAAGGTAAACAAAATCAACAAGACACACTGAAACACTGAGGGGGCTAGTTTTACCCCTCTATGACTAGCTGGGCAAAACAAAGTGGGCAGTTATAAACGGAGATGTAGAAAGGAGCACCGGGTTCTGATGGCAGCATCAGACTCCTTTTGAGGTCCTGACAAACCACAGTTTAGTAGACCAGGTGAGGAAATGAATTCTGCAACCCTCTCTCCCTGAAACTTGCTTCTCCTGATGGTGCTTGCCTTTGGCAGAACCCAACTGGAAGTCTGAGGACAAGAGAGCTTGTAGACGCAGTTCATAAACGTCAGCCTCCCAGAGCAAAAACAGCGTGCGGAGGAGCTACAGGGCAAAGAAAATACTCGGCTCAGCTGATCCTGCCACAGACAAAACCTCAGAGTTCTGGGTTCCTTCCCTCTCTGGGCTAGGTGGTGGTTAGCTGTGGCCCCAGCTCCAAGAGTTTGAAACTCTGTATGTCTTATTTGAAGAAAAGGAAGTTAACATAAAAATATACTTGAAAATTACACCGAAAGCTTTATTTATTTAAAGACTTTATTTATGTACTTATTTTTAGAGAGAGGGGAGAAAGAGAGGGAGTGAAATATCAATCAGTTGCCTCTCACTTGCCCCTAACCTGGCCCACAACATAGGCATGTGCCCTGAGTGCAACTGAATCTGTAGCAATTCAGTCCGCAGGCTGGCGCTCAATCTACCAGCCAGGGCTACACCCAAAACCTTTAAAAAATTCTCTAGAATTATTTTCCTTGATTTATTCCCAGGGCGATTTTTCCCCATTGTTTAAAAAAAAAGGTTTGTGGACAAGTTCAATGTTTTATATATAATATGAATGTACAATATGGAGATTAACTGTGCCATATTAAAAATGATTTAACTATTATATAGTATTTTATATAACATCAATGTGAGTGTAGAATGCTTGTAGTGTTTATTTGCTACTTTCACATTTTTCTAGATTTAGTGTATCTACCAAAATTAAACAGCACTGACAGGTTTTGGTCTTGACTAAATTGTGAGTTCCCTGAGTGGGGTCTAGATGTATGTTCGTGCCTCCCTAGGCCAGTGTAATGGGTGTAGCAGTTATTATGTAGAGATTGTGTTCTTAGCACTTGCTATGTGTTAAGTACTATGCTAAGTGCCTTTTAAACAATAACCCACTTCACTCATCCAAATAATCTTGAGAGTTTACAGACAAGAATATTTAAGCTCAGAAGGGTTAAGTAACTTGTCCCAAGTAACACAGAGAATAGGTATTACAAACAGGTGCTAACTTGGGTCTGGGTGACTGTCATATTTTTGCTTTTAACTAGTACACGAAACCACCATTTGGGGGTAAATAAGACAAGGATGCATCCAAAAGGCAATTTGGTAGTGTCTGACAGAAAAGCACTAAAGACACTGTTGGTGATATTATTTTAAGTATCATTATCACCATGAAAAAATTTCCTACCTCAAGTACAGTAAAATGTGGTAGGGAGTATTACATAATTAGTGAAATGATTACAACACAGGACAGAGTGAGGCAAGGATCATAAGACAAGTACAAAAATACACGAGAGGGAGGTAGCCCGCTGAACAATGGAAGGGTCTCTATAGTTAAGAGATGAAAGGGCGTCACTCCAGGTAAAGGGAACACGGTGAACAGAGACAGTGAGGTTGGAACACACAAAGGAATGTAATGACTGGAACATGGGGAGGTGAAACGGAGCAAGAAAAGAAAACCACAGACTGAAAAGGAACGTGTAGATTGAGGCCTAGTGATTAATCTATCTAATTGTACAATCATGCAGCACATATTTTTAGAATGTGTTGACAAGAGAGTTCGTCAAGAACCATGATGAAATCTGAAAACATTTTGTCTACTGGGTTTCCCTGATCTAGCAATTTTGCAACCTTGCCAAAAGGAAAATACAGTCAATATGACTAACCACCCCCAGTCCTGTGCTCCTCCAATGTATTTTTCACACTAGCCTCGGTGTAAACCTCTTAAAATACAAATGATTATGTTACATTTTCCCTAATATATTTGATAAGTTTCTTGTTTTCCAAATTCAACACATTCACCTTGTCAGCCACCTTTTTTACCAGATCCTGTCTTTAAGAGGTTCTAGCCCCACCAAACTTCTCTCTGCTCCCCAGATGTGCTCTTCCTCCTGGGCAGAACGCTCTTCCTTCACACTTGCAACCCTGACTGAGCTGTCTTCCAGGCCCCAACCTAGCTGTCCCTTCTGTGATGTCATTCCTGTGGCCTCTTTCACAGGCTCCACCCAGCAGAGCTTTCTTAGGCCCTTTGTTGCACGCTTCTTTTTGGGCACTTGGCACAATATTTTGTCCTGTTAATTTAGATTTTTGGAGGCTCTTAAAAATTTTAGTTTTACATTTCCAGCTCCTGGAGTAAAGTGTGCCTGCAGTAAGCATTCACTGAATACACAGACTTAGCTTGAAAGTCATAGAACTTTTCTGTTACTGTTCTTAGATGGTGAAAATTTCAGCCTCTATATCAATAGTTCAAACCTCCCCTTCCTCTACTTAATCTCTGAGATGTTTGTCAAAGTGACTTCTGTATCCTTAATGTATCCAGGTGGCCATAATATGCTCTTGCAATTATAGCATTTTTATTATTTTTTTTGTATTTCAAATATTCTCAAAGGTGTTTCCCTTCAGCTTGTGGATTTTGAAAGAATTGTTTTTTGAAAAGTATACTTTTCTACCTCTTTATATCTACCTTCTATTTTAGCCTTTGGTTTAAAGATTATATTCCCTGTTCTGTTTTCTCCCAAGAATTGCTGGAAATCACCTGAACCACTCTTCTTTGGAATCACAGTTGTAGTCCTTTTATAGGAACAAGTTTCCATTCTTTTGAGGATTCCTTCAAAGCCAATCTCTTGTTAGCCTCAGATTTCAGTGCAAAACCATTAGAGGGAAGGGCTGTACAATCCACCCTAATCAATTCTTATCAAATTGCATGTGATATACTCTATCATCTTATATATTATTGGTACACTCTGATCAAAAAATGATTTGAGACAACTAATTGTATAATTTAGGTTAATGGTTCTCACTTAAGAATGACAAGTCATCCCTGGTTGGTGTGGCTTAGTGGATTGAGCACCTGCCTGTGAACTACAGGGTCACTGGTTCAATTCCCAGTCAGGGCACAGGCCTGCGTTGCAGGCCAGGTCCCCAGTAGAGAGTGCATGAGAGGCAACCACACATTGATGTTCCTCTCCATCTCTTTCTCCCACTCTTTGTCTAAAAATAAAATAAATAAAATCTTAAAAAGAAAGAATGACAAGTCAATTAATGAAGAATTAAGTTTTGTATACTCTTTTCAAAGATAATTTTCTCACTAGCTAAAACCTTATCTTCATTAGATTTTTCTCTAATATTGTTTCTCCCTGACATGGCACAAGTTTCCTTGTTTTTAAATACATCTTGATGTAGATCTGCAATAGGAAAGCAAGCTACTGGTGTCTGCTTTTCTTCTGGACCACGAAATGGGTGCATGGGGAAAGATCCTCAGACAAAAGTGCTTAAGTTTTATATAGGCAATTAAGTATTTATGTGAATTAAATGGAGTTCTTAAAATCATACAAATATATTCCTTCACCCAGATGTTATTTCAAGTCATTTTAATCATCAAATCTGCTAATGTCTGGCTGAAAATAAGATTCTGGGAAGATTATGAAAACAGGTTGGACCATGGACATGTTAATGTGCTTGCAGAGAACAAGCCACTTCAGGAAAGTGAGAGCGGGCAGACATGGAAGGAATGTTCTATGGTGTAAATACTTAGTGGTCTCTTTGCTGCAATTGTCATCTTCTAGTATGAGGGTCATCTGAAGGCAAGGCAGGCAGGAGCGAGAGTATCAAAGTCAAACAGCTGAGTTTGGAACATGGGGTTCTGGTAACTATAACAGCCTATGAATTGTCCGGTCACACTCAGACTGACTCATCAGCATGCTTCTCTTAGGTCACTTGTTTATTCTCGAGGCCAATTTTACTTATTCTGAAGAAAGGAAAGATTAACATCTTAAGGACGTCGTGCTAGCACTTATGAGGTAGTAATCAACTCAGAGACATTGAGTCTATATTTGGCCTTTTACTATTGTAGAAGATTAATTTCATCAAAATACCGATTACGTTTTAAACCCACAGCAAACACGAGCTCCTTCATATGTGTATCTGTGTGTATGTATATGTCCATTAAATGCCTGCTCCCCTACCTATTAGTGACGCCTTCTTATTCGGAGCCTGTGTGGCTTTCCCTCCTGGTGTAGACCTTTTCTACGGCCATCTCACTCCACCTGACAATTTCCAAAGAATGTACAGACCCTCTTCACATAGCATTGTGCTCTGACAGTAGGCACTAAATAAATAATTATCTCACATAAACAGACTTTTTTTTTCCCTACTGGTGAATCTCAATTAACCAAGAGAATACTTTTCAACAATATTAACATTGAAGATTTCATTATACAACTAAAATAATGAACTCATAAGCATAATGAATATAAATAAAAATATTTATTGAGTGCCTCTCTGTGGCAGGTATTCTATATACTGTCTTTTGAATTCTTGCAACCACCCTTCAAGGTTGCTTTTATGATTTTTTAATTTATAGATAAAGAATTAGGGATTCAGTGAGATCAAAAAACTCGTCCAAAACTATTGATAATTCCTGTTGTCCTCAAGTGCATCAAATTTCAAAGTCATTCTTTTCCAGACTATTCCTGTTTAGCTTCTTCACTGGCTTTTGACAGAGCAATAATCCCATTTTTTTCTCCTCATATCAGGGACAGGGATTTGATGCCCAAGAAACTTGGTTAATATGGAGGATGCTCTTTCTCCTCTTGGTAGGTTTTCTGATCAAGTGGCATAGATGTCATATGACTGTCACTCAGACATTACTACCCTCCTTTTTACTCTCCAAGTTGACTCAACTTGGAGAGGAGTGTGTAAGTTCAGCAGTGGGTAAGTTGGCTCTAACTCAGCAGGCCCGGGTCCAGCCAAGACTCCATTTGAGTGTCTTATTTCTTTCTCCCTACCCATCATCCATCCATCCATCCATCCACCCACCTGTCCATCTTCAATCAACACAAATTGTATTCCAGATACTATACAATGTGCTAGGGATTCAAAGAAATAAATCCCACCTTCAAAGAGTTAAAAGTCTAGTAGAGGAGAACATAAATTTGTGCAATAATAGGGGCACACCTTAAGGCTTATAAAGATGCAAGGAGGAAGGGATCAACTGTTTTCAGTGGGTCAAAGAAAGCTTTCCAGAAGAAATGCTTGAGCTGGCTCAGCTGCCATGAAAGCACTGGGGAGTAAGAACATTTTCCTGACCCAAGCCAGCTTTCCCCAGAGCATATATTTTTTCCCTGCAGATTTGTGAATTGAGGTATCACTGTGCTTCCTTGTCAGCACACTGTGGCACAGCATGTTGATGGGAGGCATGTTTCATCTCTAAAATACCATGAAGAGGCTTTGTTATGTGGAGGTGAACATCCTCTAGGGATTTATCATCACTCAGGGACACAGTGTTAATTCTTCAAAGTGATCTGAACCTTTTACATGACATCCACATGTGTGCTTCAGGAACACAGTCATCACATTTCTGGAGATTTTAGATGACTCTCCCACAAACTTGTGATGACATGCCTAAGCTCAAATTAAAATCAGTCTGTAGAGTGATGACCTGCCAGGACACAGTGGAGGCAGGCAAGCATCCTGGTGCTTTTTAAAGCACCAGAGCAGAGAAGAATGTGAATCTAAGTGGAGTGGATGAAAATAGCTCTGTGCTTGGCCATTAGCAGCTGTGGCTGCAAATCAAGGGCGAATCTCATCTAGGAAGTGTAGACAGGCCTCTCTGACATGCATCATTTTTATCTGAGCTGCACATATACATGCCTGATTGGTGATAGAATGATTAAGCACTGTTTTCAAACACAAAACCAAGTTATGTGAGTTTGACAGTGAACATTCACAAAATGCCTAGACAAAATCATTTTGAGTGCTCTTTTATTTTATTCATACAATATGTCTTACATACACGTCAAAATGGTTAGCATTTTCAAAATTAGTGTTTGGGTATTATAATATCACTTTGATGTAACATGATTCCTTTGTTCTGTGCTTTAATCACTTTTTTCCTAATTGATCTCTGTTGAATAGAGGCCAAAAATAAACCCAATGTAAAAAATATTACCAAGGAATTAGCCAAAGAACATATATGCATAACCCATAGACACAGACAACAGTGTGGTGATGGCCAGAGGGAAGGGGGTTGCTGGGGCTGATAGGGAGAGGCAAAGGATGGGGCTGGTGGTGAGGATATCTATAAAAGTGTCGACAATAAAAAAAGTTGAAAAAATATTGCCTTATATTTAAATTCCAGTATATTTAAATTAATGGATCTTATGAAAATGTAAAATTTCAAGAACATAGCTAATCTTGAAGCAACTTTGAAATATGCTGTTTTTATACTGTGGAAAACCACTGTTTAAAATGTGTTTGCCAAAGGATTATTAATAACCTTTCAGAGGAACAGAAAATAGGAAAGGCTGGTATTAAGCTTTCAAATGATTTTATTGAGGATCTGATCATTATCAGTTTCCAAAAAGTAGTTTGGAGTGGGGATTCTCAGCCCTGGTGATGAGTGAGACACTGTCAGGTTGGGAAACAGTGGAGCTGGCCCCAGTGCCCACTGGCTTCCTGAGGGCAGGGGTCAAACCTCTTTTGTTCATCACTGTATACCCAACTCCCAGGAGGGGTTTTGGCACAAAGGAGAGGCTCTGTATATATTTGTTGAATGGGTGTGTGCACTAATAAACTGGTTACAAGTCAACCAATGGCCAGAGAAATCAGTCTGTGTCTGGGCAAATAAAGTGTAAATGCATAGAACTTGGTTGGCGTCAGGATGAGCTCTCTGAGCTGCAGTTTCTCCATCTCCACACCAAGCACAGCACCTTCCTCATGGGGTTGCTATGAGATCAAATGCAATAAACATGAAAAAATGTCTCAAACAATGCTTAACACCTAGCAAGGGCCTCTTTAAATGCTAGTGGCCTCCACCTGAGCCCATCCTTACATGAGCTCTTCCCTCCCCCAACCCTTAGCCTACATTTAGTACATTTTTTTTATGTTTTCTTTTGGAAAACATGTTCAATCAGAAATCAAACTTGGATTGGTCACAGCCTAGTAGAGGAGGAGCTTTGATTAACCTCTGAGGTTTGGTTTTCTCATCTCAGAAATGAGGGAATTAGACTCATTCTCCACATTTGTTCTCTCTCTAGGCTTTAGTTTTTAAGTCTCCTAATTCTCATTTAATTCTCAAAAATTAAGCAATTTATAATTATCAAAGTTAATGAATATTATGTAAGGTTTGAGAGACCCACTGACATTTTTATTTTCTTCTCGCTTGATTTTTGGTATCTTTCCTATAATTCTGTGAATTTTCCTGACTTTTTTTAGGTATCAGCTACATACAGGATAAATTTTATTAGATTGATTAACTTTTAAATTCAGTTTCCTCAAATATTGTAGCCAACTGAGAGTTAATCTAAGTAAAGCAGATAATCTATGAGTAAATCTCTTGATGTTTCCAAAGTAATTTAGAATCTTTTAAGGCTTTATTTTCATTTTAGAACTGTTATTAAATATTTTACTGTAACACTGTGAACATGGTGGGGAGAGGGGTGGAGAAGATAAGTTTTGGTTAATAAAGAGTTTTTAACAACAGAATTCTAAGTAGCAGAAAGTTCACCATAGTGAAAGAATTACGACTACATGGTAAAGCAACAAAAATATCAGGTGATTTATCATATTTCTCAGATTTTATATTTTTTTCCTTAAAGGTACATATGAGCATTTATAATCATCTTAAATTTCTTCAATGGTGGCAATTTTTTTTGAAAGAACAGTTCTTAAGCATAAGAATATTTAAAATTCTTCACTCTCATCTTGATTCTGGGTTGTTAGAATTTGTGTTCAGCATGAACTGTTAGTCTTCATTTGTTAGAAATACAATAAGGAAAATAATGCCTCTATCACTAATTCAGTAATAGAAAATAATAATTTAATTATTTTAATGTATTGCTTCTATAAAATAATGTTTTATTAAATGTGTGACATTGTATAAAAAAGGTTGCTGCACACAATGATTTAGAAAACTAAATGACTAAAAAAATTTAAGAGTAAAGTTAGTGTTGGTAGAATCCACTTCTTCTCCCTTGAAAAACCTACAAAAAAATTCTACCCGAGACAAATACCTCCCTATTTTTTAACAAAGATTATTATCTTCTGTACCTAGGAACTGAATTTGTGGGTGAAAGTGTACATTTGACATAAGACAGAATGACAAATTACCTCTGTCCATTGAGCACAATCCATGTGGTTTTGGTTGGAAAACTTTTTCAAACACAGAATAGAGGTAGGGTTACTGGATTGAAATTTCTTTCTCCATTAAGACACCAATTTCAAAGCTTATGCGTCCTCGTTATCTCTTCGCCAGACATTGTTTGATGTCTGGAGAGGTGGTTACCAAGGATGGTCCTCTAGTTAGGACTTTTGAGAAACCACACATTTTAACAATTCTTATCTGGAAGCCAGCAGAATGAGCAAGCAAGTTTCATTTCTTGGATTTTCTTTTGCATTAAAAAAAAAATCTTTAAGGTTAAAACAGCTTTTAATTGCTTCCTGGAATGAAATCTTTGACCTATAATCAAACACACAAAGATCCATGTTTTGTCATGGTCTAGGAGACTCAAAATGACTTATTTTTAAATGATTATGGCCTGAAATGATCAGCCTGAATCCCTGAATTGAAGGGAGCAAGGAGGGACAATGTTACATTTGTGCAGGATTGTGATTGTCTACCTGGGTGGTGGTATTTGAGAATGATTGCAGAGTTCAGATATTTTTGTGGTTGGATGGGGTGTTTCATATCAGTATTTCTTCTCTTCAACATACACTTTAAATACACCTTTTTAAAACAGATTTTATTTATTTTTATTTTTAAGAGAGGGGAAGAGAAGGAGAAAGAGAGGTAGAGAAACATCAATGTGTGGTTGCCTCTTGCGTACCCCCTACTGGGGACCTGGCCCACAACCCAGGCATGTGCCCTGACTGGGAATCCAACCAGTGACCCTTTGGTTTCCAGACCAGTGCTCAATCCACTGAGACACATCAGCCAAGGCCACTTTAAATAAACATTTATGAAAATGCTTTCTAGAGATAATTTATAAGCATTTAACTCACCTTTTGCATAATGCATTATGCTCCTGCCCAGAATTTGAATTGTTTTAAAACCTTGATATACGGTCACTTGAAAAAAATATAAATTCAAAGGAATTCAAATGCTAGAGACAGATTGTGGTACTTCTGTTTCAATTTTGATACCAAGGACTTTCTTTGTCTTCTGTTACAAGCTTTCCAGAATTTATCCATGATTTCATTCATTCATTCATTCATTCACTCAATCAGTTAACTCAGGTCTTGGAGAAATCAAAGTAACATAAATGCCCACATAATTTCTGTTCCCTTCTTTCAATAAGGTGGTAAATATTATTTTATTTTCATATTACTATTTCAGTGATACAGGATTTGGAAAAGAAGACCTTAGTCATTATACTAAAAAATATTTATTCTCATTGTTGAGATTAACTTTGAGGTCAAGAGTGCTAACTAAGGTTAATTTCCAAAAGAAGCAATAACCTAAAAGTTAACTCTAAATAGAGACATATTATTGCAATTTGAAAGTGCTAGTGTCAGAAATCCATAGAGGACCTGTATAATCCTGATTTCTAATAATCTTTAGGGGACACATTTTATTTTTAAAGTTGCAGAATAATTGAGATGGCATTTATTCACTTCCATTATCTCATTCCTGTATAGAAAGAAAGAACTAGAGAGAGAGGGAGAGAGAAGAGGGAAGGGAAACAGGAAGGGAAGGGCAGGGGAGGAGAGGGGAGGAACAGA